>OZ004713.1:25996764-26336588 GCA_963924515.1 Vespertilio murinus
GGAGGGCAAGATGGGTTAAGTAAAAAGGAAGGTAGCAGTAGGGAAGAAAAGAAGGAATGAAGGTCTTTATTTATAATCTATATTGTTCTAGTAGAATAGAGAATTAATTTTGCTTGTGGGGTGATGAGATAAGTGGGGAGTTATTAGCTCAGTTTGTAGTACCATCTTTAAATAGAAACTTAAAGTTCTTTTTGGCAGTAGGTGTTTGAGTATAAGAAGATACAGGTCTCCTTCTTAAGGTGGCCAGTTAGGAGGTAGATTTAAACTACCAATTAATATTTCTAACTGGATACCTACGATTTAAGGATTCAGGCCATTGAAATCCTCTGTCTTTTGATTTTCCATCTAAGAAAAAAAGAAGTCAATGAAGAAGTAATAACCTGATAATCATCTGTTCAAAATTATCTACATATGATTACTTTTGTCTCTTTAACATACTACCCTGTTTCCCCAAAAATAAGACAGTGTCTTATATTAATTTTTGCTCCCAAAGATGCGCTAGGTCTTATTTTCAGGGGATGCATTATGTTTCCATGAAGTAGGTCTTATTTTTGGGGAAACACGATAGTAGTTGAATGGTTTCACTTGATCACAACACTGCTTTGGCTTTGTCCTGGGCCCTGGCCTTAGGAAACACTTCAGCACCATCACTGCAAGGAAGGGTTTGATGTCTAATTCAGTCCCTCATATTTTCCGCATTACTTTTTGGGTCAAAACCAAGCAGTTTTCAGTCCTTTTAATTCTTTACTCTGTTCTATAGGTATATAAAAGTATAGTTATACTAAAAATATACTTAATTTGATTTAGAATGGCAGTATTATTGGCATCTACTTAAAGATATAATTCAGAGTAAGATGGTAAAAATTTTACCTGGAATTATTTTATACTCAATTACACACACACACACACACACACACACACACACACACATAAATACTTGTAAAAATGTAAATATTTTGATAGTCATTATGGAAAATTCTACATCTAATATTCCCTTGGAATTTTTCAAAATGTTCTTACTTCTAGATATTGCCTTAATTGCTATTTGTATCATCCAAATGACTATTTTTATAGAACCCTTACATTTATACCTGGACATTTAAACTAAAAATATATACAATTTTTTGTATAAAAAAAGAAAGGTAGCAGTAGGGAAGAAAAGAAGGAAGGCAGGCCCTTATTTATAATTTATATTGTTCCAGTAGACTAGATAATTAATTTTGCTTGTGGGGTGATGAGATAAGTGGGGAGTTATTAGCTCAGTTTGTAGTACCATCTTTAAATAGAAGCTTAAAGTTCTTTTTGGTAGTAGATTTGAGTATAAGAAGAAACAGGTCTCCTTCTTTAAATATTATTTAAAGAATTAATATATATTAATTAAATATATATTTAATTCAATGAAAGTAACAAATAATATAATACATTAATGACATAAAACACATTCAGCACCATGCCTGCCTTGGAAAATGTTGACAAATACACTTATAGAAAACATCCAACTAGGTTCATTTGAGATACAAATAACAGTAAAGTGATTCACTACTATTTCCTATTTCATAAATAGTACTCATTCATATTTGTTATAAAGCATTTGATGCAAAAATGATTGTAATAGAAATAGAAACTTTATAAATTAGCCTCGGTAAGAAACAATATTTATAAATCTTAAAATGCTTATATTACAACTGTCACTGTAACACAGTAGCATGAAAGAAAATTAATTGAACGGCTCCACTAAGTGAAGGAAGGAGACAATAAATTAACAAGAGAAAGTGAGATTTATTTTCAGCTTGTGCAGACTCCTATATTGCTGTCAGAGTTTTGAATGTCTGATACAGAGAAATAACATGCTGGCCTTGTAGCTATGAGATCTGTCTGCCGCCAAATGCATGGTGTGACCTTGAACAAGTGACCGAATCTCTCTAGGCCTGGACTAGATGATATCTGTGGTCTGATCCGGCTTTAACTTTCTATATCGAATCTAATCTTTTCTGTGAAGATTCATTTTGTTCACTTCTCTACACACAGGGCCCGAATGACTGTTCATTTTCAGAAGCCCTTACTTTTTTTCTTGGGGAAGACTGAAGGTACTAATCTGACTTTTCCTTTTCTGCACAGGGCCCTGTCTCTGGGTCCTCCATTACACCGTCAGGTAAATCAATTTGCCATGCAGCTACAACAAAGGCCCTCATCCAGGCAGGAACAAAAAGTTTGCATCAAAAGAGTAATTTGAGCAGAAAAAAAGAACAAGGACCCGATCTTATCCCAGGTCCTGTGAAAATATAGAGAGCCAATTTGCATATCCCTTATCTAATTTTTGTTTCACTGTCACTACAATGGCACACGATAAAAGTTTGAGGACATCTTAATAATCGTCTCTATTCAAGAAGCATAATATGGTGGAGTAATTTTATTAACTCTTAGCTTGATGCTTTCCAACTCATTACCATGACCTTAATCTCCGCATAGTTTTTTTCATCGGGTGGAATAATATTCCTTTAGGTAAGCTAGTCCTTGTCAAGATCCTTGAGGGGCCTGAGATGTTACCCTGCTTGCAGGCTAACCAGTTAGCCTGCCTTACTTGCACAGAAGCTGGCAGAAGGTGCTTGAGAATGAAAGGCACAGCAGACAGCATAAGCTTCATGTTCACATGGCCCTTCTTGCTCTTGCTCCCTCAGTCTCGTGGGGCCATTCAGACTCATCCAGCTTGATGGTGAACATCTTATCTGTTTCTGTGACAGCTGAAAGCCTTGAAGTTAGGAAATCCCAATCTTTTCAAAGAAGATTACTAGCAAACCTGCCAACTTTCCCCCAGTGGAGATATCTTAAAGAACAAAGAATCCTACCCTCTGCTTAGAAGACATGCAGAAACATGTAAGACCCATGGAGAATTGTGCCCTAATATTCCTCACAAACAAAAATCAAAAACCAAGCCCTCGGGAAATTCACCTTCATAAACAAATCAGCATGCTTGTAGAAATCGGTATGCCCTCTGGCCTAAGGATGAAGCAGATAGATTAAACCAAATCTAGCCACATCAAACATCTATTAAATGCCTATCATGTTTGGGGTGTTTTTATATACACATTTACTCTAATTCCTAAAGCATCTCTATAGGGAATATGTCCTCAAGTGCACAAACAGGGACATAAATGTTCATAAAAGGAACCCACCTCATGCTCATAAAACTTCCCATACCAGCATTAGAATTTCAATCCAGTACAGCACATTGAGAAATAATTTGTGTAGTGCCTTAAAATGGAGTGGAAGAAATAACCAACTTTTAATCATAAAATTACTGATTTTGTTTTTCTTAGTAGATGCACTGATTTATGTAATCACCTTGTTAAGTGATAGCAATGTTCATTATAAAAATGTGCTAACATAGGATCAAATAGATTTATAGATTTATAAAATAAGTCACTCTTCATTTATTTTAGAAAGCTTATTAAGAGAACATCTCTAGCATGAATTTTTTTCTCTCTTTTAATTCCACCATTGCAGTTATTTTAGAACAATTTGATGAAGAGTTAGACTCCAAAACATATCTTAAAATACTTTTAGAGATAATGTTTATTATGTACACTAGAACTACTGAAATTGTACCATGTAACATTTAAAGTATATTCTAGATCTTTTTTAAAAATAGAGAAAGAAAAGAAGAATAAAGTCCATTATTAGTTTCATACATCAGGTACTATTAATGGAGTGAGAAAAACTAACATTTACCTATTGACAAAGCAAGATTTTAAAGTAATCCTTCAGATTACTTTAAGAATATCATATGTTGTGCTTATTAACTTGAAGTTTTCCTTAGAAAACTAATCCTATTTTAAAACTCATGATTGACATAGGACAACTGCCTATGTAGTGAGTGAGTGAGTGAATGAGTGGGTTAATCTAGGAGCAAAGCATTGCACTGCACAAACATTTTAGAGCCAAAAATAGCTAAGAGGATTTATTCTTTACCCGTGTATCTACTTTGGAAATCTCTTTGGAACCACAGTAAACACAATTCTATTCTCTTGCTTATTGCTAATGTTATTGTTAGTTGACTTAATTTTGGCTAAGCCCTGAGGATAAAAGGTTGAGAAATGTACAGCTAGGATTATTAATGGAATTGTAGAATCAAATGGGTTATTAGAGTGCAATCTACTCTGATCCCTTTTGAAGAATTATATTTTCTCTTATCCCTTGATCCATTTCTCAGGCTCAAATTTTAGCCAACAGAGTTCTTACTGTGACCATTACCTCTTAAAATGTATTGTCAAATAATATTTTTTAAACCTTCCTAAACAGTGTTTTCATTCTTCACATTTTATTTCTATGTATTTTTCACTTGGCATTACATTTAGAGGATTAAAAGAAGTCCAGTATAGCTGGGGGATTATTGGACCTTTGCAAATGCCTTCTACTCGAGTGTTACAATTCTCATCGTTTTGCTCTATCATATATAAATGATTCCTATAACCAGAAATTTGCCTTTAGTAGAGATGAGTTTTCCTTTGTAGCAAGATAAAACCCACACATGTAAACTTTAAATCTGAGCTTGAGTTACCATCTCCCACTTTCACTCACAGATCTGTTGCATCGTCAAAGTGATTTTTTCACTTTTCCAGAAACATTCTTATAAATTTCTCTTTTTTACCAATTCCTTTTCCTTCTCCCCAGAGTGAGATAAAGACAGATGCTGCTCAACTTAGGTTCCCATCTTCTCTTTAAAACTCTTCCTTGAATATGCCGGTCCTCATTGATCTTTCAGCTTCATCAACTTCTGATAAACAGCAAGGGAACTAGTGGTATAAAATTAACACTTGTTGGAGGCTTAATATATAGTAGACATTACACAGAATGCACACTTCCTCATTTAATTCTCACGATAGCCTACTATGTTAAATTCTTTGAGGGAATATTGAGAAACCAAGTGAACAGCCAACTGACTTGGGTAAAGTCACACAACTAATCAATGTCGGATTAGACTCAAACCTAGGTTTTCCAGTCCAAGATGTCACATTCTAAACTAAGCCATTAAATTATAGGCAGCATTTTTAGTGACCTTTGCTTTTCAATCTTTCTTATTACCCTAATTATATTATAAGTTCTTTGAGAAAATGGACAGTGTCTGATATATTTCTGGCTTCTCATAAATACTAATTTATTGGACATTGAAAAGCCTTCATAATTATTGTCAGTAATTGGACACTGACATGATGTATCGTAAACATGTTTAGCGAAATACAAATATTAACAGTAATGATAGAATAACCAGCATTAGTGTTATTTCTTCCAGCATATCTGTCATTCATTTATATCCAGCTGTATGTTGATTTCAGCACTGAAACAGTACAGCTTGGCGTACTGGTTCCCATATTTGAACTTGCATCAGAGTCCTGTAGAGGGCTTATCAATGCATGGATGTTATACTCTACTCTTAGAGGTTCAGTAGATCTGGGGTAGATCCAGTCATTTGCATTTATAATAAATCCCCAGGCAATGTTGGTGTTTCTATCCCAAGGACCATTCTTCTAGAACCACTGGCTAGTGATTCTAGAATGAGAAGGGTAGACTTAGGACTCCAACTCTATCACTTATAAACTGTATGAACTTGAGCAATATTTATTTTACATATTTATATACCAGTTTCTTCATCTATGCACAGCAGACATTAAAATATTTTGTGTGGACTTAGTGAGTTAGAATAAATAAAGTGCTTATAACAGGGCCTGTTACCCATGTAACAAGTTCTCAAGGGTTATTAAGCATACTTATTTTTATATCAACTATATTATATTTGAAAAATCCATATCACTCGCTCCTTCTTAGAATGCCTTTTGTGTTGCAGTACAAAAGGGAAAGCATTGAGTAACAGACTCAGAACTGTGGTTCTCGGAATACCAGAGGAGAAAAGCATGAGATATGAGAAAAGCCCCGGCGAAAAATCAGAACAGTTGTACTATGACCCAAAACAATGGCACAGAGAACACAGAGCTCCTCTAGGGAAAAAGTGTCTGTGAGAAGAGAGAAAATACAGCATGATTTAAAACGGACGGGGTAGAAGTCAAAAAGTCAGGTCATTTTTTAATTCACATGAGACCCAATCTGAAATGTACAAAATGCAAGATGAATTTTTAAGCATAAAATTATCACTGCTTTCTGGGTGGTTAACATGATGTATAGTTTTCGCAATTGTGCTACGTTAGTTTATGAAACATGAAATTGGTATAATTTCTAAAACCTAACTTGAGGTACAAAAATATATCAAATGGTGCCTCGATTTCTTGTGAACATGTGAGCAATAAAATCAGAAACGGGGAGAGTTTCAAAATGTATTGCTCTGAATAGGAAACGTGTATTTTTTTTTCCACCCACAGGAAGTATTGTTTTATGGTTCTATTAATATCAGGATTTTAAACAGCGAAGGTAACCTCATAATAGGATAATATCTAAAGATATGAAGGATCTGCTTTACGGTATGGATAGTACTGTACAGATTGGCCTGTTTTTAAGATTAAATTCCTTGTACACTTAAATTTCAATTTAAATAAAATATTCCTATCTGCTTTTAACAAGATCGCATTATTCTAATCCAGAATGATATCACGAGGAAAGACAGCAGTGGTATGGTTTCTGATTTAGACAGTGTTAGGCAAAAGGTCATTCTCTGGCCACTGTTCTGAGAATATGCTCTTGATTATTTTTGCATATCTCATGAGGCAGCGAAAGGGTCATAAAAATAGAAGAACATTGCTTAGACTTACGTAAAGGACAAACACTTCTGCCACTGTTTCTCAGAGTGTAGTCTCCAGGTGCCTGCCCCAGAATCTCACAGATTGTTTTTTTAAAAAAATATATAGGTCTTACCTGGCTGACTGATGTTGCTCAGTGGTTGAGTGTCCACCTATGAACCAGGAGGTCACAGTTCCCAGGTTCCCAGTTAGGGCACATGCCCTGGTTGTAGGCTTAATCCTCAGTAGGGGGCATGCAGGAGGCAATTGGTCTATAATATTTCTCTCTCATAGACATCTCTCTCTCCCTCTCTCTTCCTCTTTCTCTAAAAATCAATAAACTAATGAAAGAAAAAATAAATAAAACATGTAGGTCTCTAAGCACCGCTTGGGACCGCTGACTCACAAACTATAACAAACTATAAATTAGCTTGTGATCCTGTAGTTTTAGAGATTCTGCAGGCACTCTTTCCTGAGCCATTAGCTATCTGATGTTGACAGGCTTCTTGGGAGAAATTACATAGTTAAAAATAAATTACCTTTCCTTCCTTCAGGTTAGGAAGTATGCAAATAGACTGAGCGTGCCAATCAGTGATAAAATATATGCCGAGAGAATAGAGCACATATTAATACATATTTTATTTTATGTTTAGCTTAATTCAATACAGAAACTCCTCAGAGCATATATTAAATCTGCACATTTGAGTCTTGACCATGATTTAAAAGACAGTAAAAAGATTCTAGAAAAATGTTTTTCTGGTATAAGTATTCTCACCCTAAAAATATCTTTAAAAAATAACATATCACATACAATATAGAAAAGTAAGTCCTATAGTTGTCTATTAGTATTCCAATTAAGAATATGAAATGCCTTATATTTTTTATTACATACCAGACATTAGATTATAAATCATGTCAATGTCCTTTATCCTGTTGTAAGAAATGAATGATTTTAAACATTGTTTTTCTGTGTAAACTGTATGTATGACTATTAAGTAAATATCTAGAAGTGGTATTATTGATATTATTTTTCAAAATAGCACTAAATCATATACCTAGAAGGTATACAAACTTACACAATTATCAAAATATTAAATGGATCAACTATTTTGTCCATCCTCCTATCCACATTAGTTATCAATAAACTTTTTCATCTGTACCTGGCATATGGGGAGAAATAGTATGTGCTTATTCTACTTTGAATTTATTTTATTATGACTCATACTGCAGCTTTGTGTGCTTATTAACTATTCATATACTTACTAAGATCTGGTGCACAAATTTGTGCACCGGTGGGGTTCCTTGGCCTGGCCTGTGTCTAGCCCATCTAACTCAGTCCTAATTTGCTGGATCCCAGCAGTAAGCTAACCTACAAGTTGGAGCATCTGCCCCCTGGTGGTCAGTGCATATCATCCTATATAATAAAAGCCTAATATGCTAAGTGTCTGGTTGTCTGGTCATCCATCCAACCAATCAAAGTATAATATGCTAATGATATGCTAAGGCCACATAGTGAGTAGTTGAGTGGCCTTACCATATCATTAGCATATTGTGGTTTGATTGGTTGGATGGATGACCAGGCAACCAGACACTTAGCATATTAGGCTTTTATTATATAGGATGAGCCAATTCTGCTACTGGTCTGTTTGACTTCCCTTGTTGATTTCTAAAATACATTTTATGTTTAAAAAAATTTCCCTCTTGCTGTCATATAATTGCCATTCTTTATATTGTTATTGAACCTTTAGCTTTGTTTATTATCCGTGCAAGATATAATTTGTCACAATAAAATTATTGATATTTCCTTTTCTATTTTTGATGTATGTTACCTGCTTGCTAAGTCTTTTATACTTTTCTGAGACTCAAATACTTAACGACTAACTGTCTTGTCTTTGGTGCTCTCAATAAAATAATATTATTTATGTTCTGTATTACAAACATCTGGTTTATATCTACTTTTACTATTTTTCCTGTGTTCTTTTGAAAAATATATTTTATTGATTTCACGAGGGAAGGAACAGGGAGAGAGAGAGAGAAATATCAATTATGAGAGAGAAGCATTGATCAGCCGCTTCCTGCACACCACAGCATATGCCCAAACCAGGAATGAAACTAACTTCCTAGTAAATAGATCGATGCTCAACCACTGAGCCACGGTAGCTGGGCTCTTGTGTTCTCATTTTAAAAAATTAATTGCCTTATTATAAGGGTAATTTCCATAAGTAAACTTGGAAATTTCAGAAATTTAGAAAGAAATATTATAATTATTTATAATGATATTAAACAAATATTAAAACTGCCACTAGTTTGTATATATTACTCATTTTTCACATGTTACTTTCTATATATTTATGTGCTAATCAATTGATTTGACCATATTTTTATCTCAGAATATATATTGTTCAATAAACTAAAGTTTTAACATGATATATCTTTTTTCACCTGAAGTTTCTTGGAAATATTAAAAGCCACATAAGCACTTTATTATATAGATAAGCTACAGTTTTAAGCATGCTTATTCGTTTATTTGTTTATTTTTTTAAAAATTATGTTGAATATTTTTTTCATAGTCTTCTGAATAAGATGCTCACTCTAAAAATTCTTAGAAGTTATATTCCTAGGTTAATTTGTACAAATACATTTTTAGCTTTTTTTAAGTTATCAAATTCCCTAAAGAGATGTTTCACTGACTATTATTTCCTGAGTCATGCATGAGGTTTGTCACTTACATCAAACTTTGCCAATATTTAATAGTGTTTCTTAAAGTCAATCTATAACAATACTAATATTGGAAAATGTATGTTTTAATGTAATATTTGCCCTTGTTGTGTGCTAAGAACATTACCTAAGCAGCCATAATTTTAAAGGTATGTACTATTTAAGATAATGGCCAATAATTATACGTTCATAGCCTACTGGCTACAAATATCACCTAATTAAATGTGAGCTGTATATGCCCTTTGTTACTTATTATCAGCATATAAGCAGACTATTATGAAACTGTAACTTGCCATACACTAAATGAAAATTTTTAAAGCAACCAGAAATAAAAGGTTGATCAAACTCAAATTAATAACCATAAGAACTGAGAGCAGACTTTGCAACTTCAACATAAAGGGAAGAAAGCTATGACCTTTTTAACTTGTTGAGAAAAATAGCTTCTAGGCAGATTAACTAACCAGATGAACTGCTATGGAAGAAAAATAGAGTTTATTTATAAGTATTTTCTATGGAACTGCCACAAAGGTATAATTGAAGAAGAATAGAAATATTTAACTCAGGAAAATAATAATTCTGAGTAAATAAATTGATAATTATGTGGGGAAATCTGTACATAAGTAACCGTAAACATAATATTAGCAGCACAAACTATTGAAGGGAGTTAAGTTCAAGGCAACATGTCTGAGAAGAGCCATTGGAATTCATCCAAGTGCCAGGGGTTAGTGGAACAGAGAGGAGACAAAATGTTTTCATATGTTGCCATGCCAAGTATCTGTTAAAAATACATATATAAGTATTAAAATCATGTTAATATACAGTATTACTGTCATATTAGTGAGAAGAGACTGAAAAACATTAATAAAGAAAATTCCACCAGTGAATAGATGTCAATTAAAGGGGGTGGGGGAGAATAAACACTGACCATAAAAGTACAAAATACAGGGAAAATAAATATTAGTAATAAAAAGATGGCAAATAAATTCTACTCTTAAAGGACATAAATACATATTTAATGGAAATATATATATATTCTTTAAAATAGATACCTTTGAACTATATATTAAAATATATAAATTAAAAAATAAAAATGGAAAATATATTAAGCAGTATACTTACAAATGAGATCAAGATCACACAAACTGAGCCGGAACCGGTTTGGCTCAGTGGATAGAGCGTCGGCCTGCGGACTGGAAGGTCCCAGGTTCGATTCCGGTCAAGGGCGTGTACCTTGGTTGCGGGCACATCCCCAGTGGGGGGAGTGCAAGAGGCAGCTGATCGATGATTCTCTTTCATCGATGTTCCTAGCTCTCTATCCCTCTCCCTTCCTCTCTGTAAAAAAATCAATAAAATATATTTAAAAAAAAAAGATTACACAAACTGAGAAAAAGTGTTTTGTACTAGTAAAGAGCATCGTGATACAGAGTGACAAGAGGAAGACTTCCCCGATACGCTTTATTTCTGAGCCTTGAAATGTACAATATCACATATGGTGTCCCCTAACATTCCAGACAAGCCTCCAGGTGCGTCACACACATTAATTTGTTCAATGCGTGTCACCATCAGACAGGAGGGTCCATTGTACACATGAGGACACTGAGGACCGGACCGTGAAACGTTGAATGCCTAGTGTGAGCTCTCACGTCTAGCCATCGATGGAGCCAGATATGGATCCAGTGAGCCTGTTTGCAAAGCCTGGCCGGTGCAGAACATACCACGATCACACCAAGAGATTGCACCTCATGTCTGAAAAACTGCAGATTGAATCTATCACATGCGGAACTTTTAAAGCACCTGATCAGGTCCCAGGATACAAAGAACATCTCACAAATATCTACCCTGTTTTCCTGAAAATAAGACAGTGTCTTATATTAATTTTTGCTCCCAAAGATGTGCTAGGTCTTATTTTCAGGGAATGTCTTATTTTTCCATGAAGAAGAATACAGTACACATTTATTGTTAAATGAAAATAAAGGAAATTTATTACCTGTATATGGTACGGTAGTACGGTAGTTGTCAACACAAACCAGACAAACTGTGAATCCTACAGTATCAAGAATTAACTCATTTATTCAATGACAATCATGTCATCATCTTCTGGAACATCATCATAACAATCCAATCCCTGAATTTCCTGGTGAATTTCTTGTGACTCCATTTCTTTCAGAATCAGTGGGCCAAATCTCTCATGTTTAGCAATAGCACTGTCTTTAAATGAGTACTTCTTGTCAAGGTAGCCTGCTCACAGTGCATTTGCAATGCAGCCGTCAGTGATTTTCTCCCATGAATTCTTCACCCAAGTCACAACTTCTTGCAGTTTAGGTTTCACAAAGTTTCCACGCTGATTTCTCTCCATTCACACAGCAGTGAGGTCAGGACTCCACATATCATCACTGGTTGCTAGATGCTGGTTGGGGCTACCCTAGCAGCCAGTTTATGGTAAATTAATTTTCATTCTGAGACAGAGCCTGGGGGCCTTATTTTCGGGGGGATGCCTTATATTTCACTCAGAAGGAAACCAGTAAGTAGGTTTTATTTTCGGAGGATGTCTTATTTTCGGGAAAACACGATAATTATTTTTAGTTTTATCTTAATTTATTCCTTTGCAAATGCATTTTCTTTTTTAAAAAATATTTATTGTTGAAAGTATTACATATGTCCCCTTTTTCCCAACCTAACCCTATCTCCCCTCCCCCAGCCCAGTGTGGATATACAACAGGTCTTCCAAAGTTTACAATATTTAATATATGGTCCTTTCAGAAATATGTTTGTAATAATGATGACAATAATACCTTACATGTATAGAGCACTTACTCAGTGTTGGGTATTTTTATAAGGACTTTGCTTGTTTGAAATTTATGTTCCTCTTACAAACACTCTATGGAGCATAGCCATGTTTTCCCATTTGACAGAGACAGAAACCAAGGCATAGAATAAGATGCTTATTTACCCAAGGTCACAGAGCTATAAACACAATGTAGATTACAATTCAAGCTATCTCCCTCTGATGTTCATATATTTGTAAGCATTGATTGGAATAACAACAATTTTAAGATAGTGGTTGCACTGGGGGTTGTAGAAAGAATAGGCTGTTATAAATATAAGGTGCTCTTTGTTTCTTACCTTATTTAATTTTTCCTCAGTTTTTTTGTGTGTCCTTTCTTCCACAAAGAGCTAAGGCAACTGTAGCAAAACATAAAAACATATGTTCTCTAATGATATATGAATTTTTAAAAACCAAATTAAAAAAGTCCTCCTGGCCGAAACCGGTTTGGCTCAGTGGATAGAGCGTAGGCCTACGGACTGAAGGGTCCCAGGTTCGATTCTGGTCAAGGGCATGTACCTTGGTTGCAGGCACATCCCCAGTAGGGGGTGTGTAAGAGGCAGCTGGTCGATGTTTCTCTCTCATCAATGTTACTAACTCTCTATCCCTCTCTCTTTCTCTCTGTAAAAAAATAATATATATATATATATATATATATATATATATATATATATATATATATATATAAATTCCTCCTGAACTTGAAGAGATGGCAATCTGAAATTTTTACAGTTTAAATTCTTATTGAGCAGTGAGGTTCACAGTGACAGAGAAAAGACAAGGTTGAAAGAAGAAAAGTTGAGTGGATGTACAACTTGTAACTTTTGTCTTATAAAAAAGTTTGGGCCTAAGTGGTTTGGCTTAGTGGATAGAGCATTGGCCTGTGGACTTAAGGGTCCCCATTCGATTTGGGTCAAGGACATGTACCTTGGTTGCAGGCACATCCCCAGTAGAGGGTGTGCAGGAGGCAGTTCATCAATGTTTCTCTCTCATCGATGTTTCTAACTCTATTCCTCTCCCTTATTCTCTGTAAAAAAATCAATCAAATATATTTTTAAAAATTGGATTAAGATTCAGAAGAAACTTAGAAAAGGAAATATGGAAAAGTTAGGAGCTTAGAAGAAATTGAGTAAACTGACAGAAAGATTACTAGGGTCATCCAATAATCTCAGGGAGAGGTTCTCCTACAAATTAGAAGTTCATCGTTTAGGGGAAAAAAACTTGGCATTTTTTTTTTTCATTTTTACTGAAGAAACTAGGAAGATTTTTTTTTCTCCAAAATGACTTTGGAACTTATAATTTATAGCAATGTGCTACAATCACATACATTTTGATACTACCTTTATAAATTAGACATTGATCAATTTGGGGACAAAATGATCATTCGTCAAGATTCTGAACACAATTAAGAATGGCATTAAAGTTTCATCAGTAAAAGCCAAGAGTCATTGAGAGCAGCTCCCTGTGAGAGCCGTTCTAGCCTAGAGAGGGAGTTGACTCTCAACCAAAAGTAAAGTCTATATAAACTATAGAATTATCATCTACTGAATTTCATTTTCATATTAAAAGGGTGGTAGGTCTGTGTAAAGATATCACTGTCACATATAAGCCAATACTTCTGAGAAGATAAACAGTATGCTTTTTGTTTGTATGTTTCTTTGAAATAATCAGACCTATCTAATAAGGAAGCCATTGGCAAATGGTTGCTAGCTTTTAGTATCTGAATTAATTTTCTTTCACATCTTTGTAAATGATGGGGAGAAGAATTTCACTAATTCCCTGCAAATCAGTATTCTCGTCTGTTTTCAATATATTTATTTTCGGTTGCTTTGAAATTTTTCCTTAGATCCTTGATCTCACATTTCTTTGCAGCTCATTTACTTTTAATTTAGTCTTTTCTTTCCTACAGCAATTTCCTCCAGACTCACATCTTCATGCAATCTTCTGCGTGTGCCGAACTTTCTAGCATGTTATATTTTTATTCAGCAGTAGAAATGGTGGATAGGCAGGATATGGACTTAAGCTTGCCCTCAGGTTTCAGAAATTAGCGAGGGGAAGGGTGCATGTTGAAAGTGTCTTGTCCATTTCTTACTTCTATCAAGCCTTTGTCTTGTTTGATTCTGAGCAAGTACACAGCTGTATGTTACTATCAAATAGTGAGCATATTTTTTTAAAAAGATGTTTCATTTTGCAGTGAGCCAGACTATATAACAGGAATGTCCCTTTTAAAGAGGAGCCCCCACTTCCTCTCCCACTTCTTTCCCACTGCACTTTCTGGCCAATTATTTTCTACCAGGGGCCCAGTGCACGAATATGTGCACCTTGAAAGGAACTGTGGGCGGCGAGGCAAAGGTAGGCATGGGGGCGGGTCTCGGCCCATCCTCCACACCCCCACCCAGCCCTCCTGCTGTAGCCCCTGGTCCCCTGTCTGCTGGCAGCCCTCCTCCTGCAGCTGCTGCTCCCAAATGCTGACAGGACTGGCCCCGCTCATACCCGCTGATAGGCAGTTGGGGCTGGAGCCAACAGCGGGTGTGAGCAGCTGCTGCTGCCCCTATTGCCCCTCAGAAGCAGGGGTAAGTGGAGAAGCCCGCAGGGGTGATCAGGGCCAGCAGCCACTGCTCGCACCCACTGACAGTGCTGAGTGATCTGAACCAGCACCAGGTGCCAGCAGCGAGTGCAAGCTGCAGCTCCAGCACCGGCTGTAGGTGAGAGCGAGGCCAGTGCTGGCAGCAGGTGGGAGAGGCAGCTGCTGGCCCCAATCACTCCTTAGGAGCAGGGGGAGGTGCAAGTGGCAGCTCTGGTGCCTGCAGCAGGTGCAAGGGCCAGATTGGGATTGCAGCAGGCTCGACCTGATGGCAGTGACTGCACCCTGTCTTGGTCTAGCGCCCTACTTCACCACCTCCACTATCCCACCATGGCTGAGGCCTGAGGCCCGCCATGTTCTGTGCGTACCCCTGCTGGTCAGCAGATGTCATAGTGACTAGTTGTTCCGCCATTTTGTCTATTTGCATATTAGGGATATCTATATATCTATCTATCTATATAGATAGATAGATACATCTATCTATCTATAGATAGATAGATATTTAGATATATGTAGTCATATATATATATATATATATATATATATATATATATATATATGCCCAGTTCACAAATTTGTGCACCTGGAAAGGAACTATGGGCCACAAGGCTGCAGTGGGCATGGGGGCGGGTCTTGACACATCCTCCACAACCCTGTCTGGTCCCTCCCTCCACAGTCCCCAGTCTCTCTCTCTGCTGTTCCTGTGAGCTTATGGCACATCCTCCACAACCCCGCCTGGTCCCTCCCCCCCATAGTCCCCAGTCCCTCTGCTGTTCCTGTGAGCTTATGGCACAGGCCCCACTCACACCTAATGATGGCATGGAGCAATTGGAGCCAGTACCAGCAGTAGGTGCAATTGGCTGGTCTGACACCAGCTGCAGGTGCAAGCAGGGCTGAGTTGGTGCTAGTGGGGCTTTTGCTGGCAGGGGGTGAGAGAGGCAGATGTAGGCCCCAATCACCCCTCAGGAGCAGGGGTAGGTGGAGAAGCCCTCAGGAGGAATCAGGGCTGGCAGCCACCACTCACACCTGCTTAAGGTGCTGAGCAATTGGGGCTATCGTTGGCAGTGGGTACAGGTGGGGCAGGCGCCAGTAGTAGGTGCAAGTGCCAGGTGGGACCACAGCCCACAGGAGCAAAGAATTTTCAGTAACCACCAGAGGCTCACCCTGATGACAGCAACCAGCGCTTCATCTTGATCTGGCACCTCCACTCACCTGCTCCACTATCCCACCACAGCCGGCGGGCCATATTCCATGTGTGCTCCCTGGTGGTTGATGCACATCATAGTGACCCGTTGTTCAGTTGTTCGGCTCCACCCATCTGTTTATTTGCATATTAGCCTTTTATTATATAGAATGATATGCATATCTGAATATAGCTTTAAAGAGAAGGACAGGCTAACTGATGAAATTTAAGCAATGTCTATAGTTTGGTTCATAGTATGATATCAAAGTCCAATTCCTGGTTTTGATGTTATATGGTTTTATAAGATGTTTTCATTGAACACTTGGTAAGGAGCACTCTCTTGACTATGTGTACAACCTCGTAGGAATCTAAATATTTAAAAAATGAACACCAAATATAGGGATGAGGTGTAAGGCAATGAGTGTCCAATATACTTTGAAACACATACCAATGTTGTAGGACAGCACCTGTTCCATTTCACATTTCCTTTTCTTTCTTTCTTTCTTTCTTTCTTTCTTTCTTTCTTTCTTTCTTTCTTTCTTTCTTTCTTCTTTTCTTTCTTTCTTTCTTTCTTTCTTTCTTTCTTTCTTTCTTTCTTTCTTTTGTTGTTGTTAATCCACACCTAAGGATATTTTTCCATTGATTTTTAGGGGGAATAGAAAAGAGAGGAAAAGACAGAGAGAAGCATCAGTGTGAGAGAAACACATTGATTGGTTGCCCTAGGCCAGGGAGGATCTTGCAAAGTACCCGCCCTTGACTGGAATCGAACCTAGGACCCTTTGGTCCATAGGCCTACACTCTATCCACTGAGCCAAACTGGTTAGGGCCCATTTCACATTTTCTACTAACCTTGGCTTTCTGATTCTGGAAGCGGAACAAGGATTTTGAAGAAAATTCTTTTCTAGAAATTTTCTAGAAATTTCCCCTAAAATAAGTGAATTTTATTTTAGAAAGCAAATCCTGGTTGAATATAATGCAAACATTCTATATGTTCTTTGTTTATTTATTCAACATCCTTTTGTTACTCTAATTATTAATGAAATATCTTTGAAAATCCTCATTGTAAGTTGTCCATCAGGCTAAGATTTAGATATTTTAAGTGACTCTTCATTTTTTTATTCTCCAACATTTTAGTTTAGTTTTGTTTTTATTTTATATGGTTTTATTATTTATTTATTTACTTAGGATTGGGGAAAGTTGCATAAGGTCAATAAACAGATGTGATTTGAAGCCCAAAGTATCCCCAATCTGGTTGGTATTTCTTATGACCCTTTTTACTAAGCTTTCCCCCCCTAGAAATCATTATGTCTCTTTCTATGAGCAAGTAAATTGTGTTTGACCAGCTGTTCAATTGCACTCATTTCCAGAAAGAATTGGATTTGCTTCTGAACTCTGAACTCACAATGGCTAAACTTGGCAAAATGTGTTCTCTCATCCCTACCCCAAAAGACCAAGCACATAGAGTTATTTAATATAATGTGATTTTGACTGCTGGCCTAAAATGAAATGGAAGCTTACAGCAACTGCAAAGGTATATTTTCCATGAAGTGCCATTTTTGTGCCTTATGAAGTGTAGAAAGCACTGATAATGCTGAAATATTATTTGCAATTTATTCTTCTTTATTGGATCAATACTCATATGCGTGTATAATTTTTAGCAGTTCTCAATTCCTAGTAAGCTTTCAGTAGTTTATAATGAAATGACTATGTGTGATTTATGATTTATAATTAAAAGCTTTTAAAAATCACCACTGTTCCTGAACTGTACAGTGAGGTTCTTTGTATCTATTAAGAATTCATAGGATTCTTCAAATCTAGTATTGTGCTCTACATTTCTAAAACTCCCCATCTAGCAAAATGGCTCGCATATAGAGAACATTTAGTAGACTGTCTGTTTTTAATTAATCAGAATATAAATAAATGAAAGGCTCCTCCTGTTTGGAACAATTCCCTGTGGCATTTATTCATGTTTTGACATAGCTTTGTCCTAGATTATGTTTTCAAGAATCTTTGTATAACATAAACCTGTGAAAATAAAAAATATATTCTCCCTCTGCAACAGAGGGCAGATTTTTTCCTGACCAAAATAGCAAAAATAATATCTTTTTCCTGAACAAAATTGGATGAGATTCCTAGCAGCCTATTAAAGTATTGGGGTATTTTCTAAGTGTTGGTGGTTCCTTGGCTGTAGCATAAACCCACTATGTGTGCAGCATTCTCTTGGCCATATGTATTACCATGGTAGAACTGAGGACCCAGGGGATCCAAGCAAACAAAAAGCCCATGCTTTTTGCTGCACCATCCTATATAATAAAAGCCTAATATGCTAAGTGTCTGCTCATCCGGTAGTCCATTCAACCAATCAAAACGTAATACGCTAATGATATCCTAAGGCTGCTCAACCACTTGCTATGATGTGCACTGACCACCAGGGGGCAGTAGGCCAGTTGCTATGACACACACTGACCACCAGGGGGAAGATGCTCTGACTGGTAGGTTAGCTTGCTGCTGGGGTCCAATTGATCAGGACTGAGCGAGAAGGGCTGGACACATCCTGGAGCCCTCCTTCAGTCCCTCCCCAGCTGGAGAACTTCCTGTTCCCTCCCGAGCCCTGATCATGCACTGATGGGGTCTCTCTGCCTGGTCTGTGCCCTCTTGCACTCTGGAACCCTTTAGGGGATGTCTGAGAGCCAGTTTTGGCCCCATCCTGCAGACCAGGTTGAGGGACCCTACTGGTGCACAAATTCATGCACCAGGCCTCTAATGTGTAATAAAATCCTTTATCTCCTTCTAATGAGTTTTGTGTGTCCTGCCAATGTGTATAAAACTGTGGTAAACTTGCTAGTCTTCAAGTAGAGTAAAATCTCATTCCTTTTAATGTTCTTGGCACAACCATTTAGCATGAAGCACATTATGACTTTGTGAATAGGTAGAGGAACCATGAGTCCAAGAGATCTTTAGTACTAAGAGGATGACGTTTAGTGGAAAGAACCAGCAGACAAGGAGAAGTTGAACCCTAGCCTGATAGCATCCTGATAGTGGGTTCAATCGCCAGTCAGGGCGCATATGGAATCAACAAATAAATGTATAAATGAGTGAGACAACATATATGTAAATCAATCAATCAATCTCTCTCTCTTTCTCTCTCTCTCCCTCTCCCTTTCCCTTTCTCCCTTTCTCCTTCCCTCCCTCCCTCCTTCTTTCCTTCTTTGTCAACCAATCAAATTAAAAAAGATAAGTTGAAAATATGTAAAGGAGATATGACTGATGAAGTAGGACCTAAATCAGAATGAGGGGAGAACTTCAAAGGCACAAGAGAAAAGTGTGGCCTACAGCAAGAGAAATGACACTTCGTTCTGTGTGGCTGCAGAAAAGGAAGAAAAGATGGCTGACAGTAAAGAGGTGAAAAGTTGCCACAGTATTCTAGGTAGCCAGAATATCTGCTGTGATGGAGTGGGGTAGAAATTGAGTACAGAAATATGAGGGAAAAGGGTAGTTCTGAAATTGTTAGGAAGAGGATGGGAGAAGTAGCTAACTAAAGACAGGTGATAGGATTGGCAGGTGGAGCTGAGTTCAGAAAATATAAACCTGTAGAGTTTTTAATTCATATTGTTACACAATAGAAACAAGTTGCTCTGAGATGTAGAAGGCCCATTTTTGAAGTTTTACTTTCCTGGTAAGGACAAAGAATAAAATCCCTTACCGATAATATTGGGATATGCCTTAAAGCAACATGCCTATTCTAGGTCCTAGCTAATTGTACAGCTACAGACATAGCTGACCATTAAGATGATGGACGAGTAACATGCCTTTAACAGGGCCATCACCCTTTGCTTCTCCAGTAAAAGTTGAAAGTGACATAATGTTCTAACACCTTTTTTACTGTATGATTCTGTCCTCTGACGTCAAACTAATCATGTTACAGATTAAATACACCTTATCTTGAAATCAGGTATTAATGAGGGGCATGAAACTAAAGCTAATTTGCATGAATGCTTCAGTTCTTTTATCATTGAAGTCTAGCCAGATCATGTCACCAAGAAGCGGTGAGTGATGGAAAACTTCAATGAAACCCTTGGCAAGTGCATGTCAGAGAAATTCTTAGTAATAATAAATCCCCTGACAAGACAAGAGCACTTAAGTCTGATGGTGACAGTTTACTTTACAGAAATAAGGCCAATGTTCTCTGCTCCATTTTCAGGGTCTGAATAGTTTTAATCATGCTGCTTGGCAGGAAGCTACATCAATCCATCTCATCATATCTGAATTCTGCCATCTTTGGCTAGTCACCTACAGACATATTTCTAAACTTCAAAAACAAATCAAACCCTTTTTTGTTTTTCATTTTTGTTCAGCAGCCATGGAAACATTCTCTCATTTACAGTTTGAAAATGTTATTTCCCCAAAGTTAGAACAATAAAGATTACTCTCAAGTCAACCATATGCAAATGTTGATGTTTCAGGAAGTAGCATTTTTAGGGCTGTAGTTATTAAACTTAGACTCTGTAACTTGGTAACTTGATGAGTTATAAATCTACAGCCTTACATCAGGATTTAACCCTGTTTCTGACACCCCCCCCAACCCCTGCTTTCTCAAGCCAAACTCAGCATCTGTCCTGATTATTTCCAGCCCTGGGTTTAGATTAGCCTTAGTGAGTAACATACTTTTTTTTTTCTGGACATGTCATGTACAGTACATATTTATAAATAATTGTTGGGCCTAATATCTGACCCACAGTCTCTGTGGATCCCTCAATGTCAACCTACTCAAGTGCTCCTGATAACTTGCTCTCGTTGATGCGAAAAGTCTAAGGATCAAGAAGTACAAATTGCCAAAACCAGTTTGGCTCAGTGGATAGAGCATCAGCCTGCAGACTGAAGGGTCCGGGGTTGGATTCTGGTCAAGGGCATGTACCTTGGTAGCGGGCACATCTCCGGTGGGGGGTGTGCAGGAGGCAGCTGATCGATGTTTCTCTCTCATCCTCTCATCGATGTTTCTATCTCTCTCCCTTTCTCTCTGTAAGAAATCAATACAATATATTTTTTTAAAAAAGAAGTACAAATTGCCATTTGTAAAAATTAAGTCTAGCATAAAGAATATAGTCAAAATTCTGTCATTTTGTAATAATTATTGTAGCAGGGTGATTGTTTTGTAAATTATATAAATGTATAATCCTATGTTATATACCTGAAACTAATGTAATATTGTGTGTCAGCCATAACTAAAAATTATATATTTTTAATTTTTAAAAAAGTGTGGGATGACCTTAGTCTCACTATTTCCCCGGGATTCCCTTATAAGATGCATACATCCCTGCCTCAATTGTTAATCTTGTTCATTTCCTGCAATCTGAGCCACACTGGATTAAAATATAACTGCCCAAGTCAGGTGACTTATTTATTTACTTACCCTCAGTTTCTAGCACAGAGCCTTGCATCTTGCAAATATTATAGCATAATAGATACATGGAATGTTTTCAATTCACATAAACTATATAGATTCCAATCTAGACTCTTTTCATTTTATTTAAATCAATGAACCAACATCTTCTCATCTGTAAATAGAAATATTAAAGTATGCCACATCGTTTATTAAGAGGACTACATAAGCCGAAGCCGGTTTGGCTCAGTGGTAGACCGTCGGTCTGCGGACTGAAAGGTCCCAGGTTCGATTCTGGTCAAGGGCATGTACCTTGGTTGCGGGCACATTCCCCAGTGGGGGGTGTGCAAGAGGCAGGTGGTTGATGTTTCTCCCTCATCGACGTTTCTAGCTCTCTATCTCTCTCCCTTCCTCTCTGTAAAATATCAATAAAATATTTTTTTAAAGAGGACTACATAAAACCTACTTAAGTATCTTATGTTTTTTAAAAGGTAGTTTATGTTTAAGGATTCAAGAGTAGCTCATAGTACCCCAAAGGCAAGGATTAAGAGAGGACTCAGGGAGTCTGTGTGAATATTGCCAGGGCTTTCATTTTTATTCTATACTTCCTGGATGGCATATCTGCCATTTTCTTTATTTTTTGCTCCGGTTTCTCTTTCTCTTCAAAACATATCATAGAGTAGGTAAGTCACATGGAGAGAGAATGATATTTACTTTCTTTAGTCCAAATTCTAAATTCTTTGTGAAAAGACGTGTTTCCTTAGCTTGGGCACATGCCCACATGTTTTCATTGGTGAAAGTGGTGGTGAATTCTGGAAGAATCCTACAATTGAAATCTGGTTTTTCTAAAGCCGCCACTGGGAACATATGTATCAGGGCATGAGCCAAAGTGGATGCAGAGGAAGCAATATTTTTAAAATATATTTTATTGATTTTTTACAGAGAGGAAGAGAGAGGGATAGAGAGTTAGAAACATCCATGAGAGAATCATTAATCAGCTGCCTCCTACACACCCCCCACTGGGGATGTGCCTGCAACCAAGGTACATGCCTTTGACCAGAATTGAAACCAGGACCTTTCAGTACGCAGACAGACGCTCTATCTATTGACCAAACCGGTTTCGGTGGAAGCAATATTTTCAACCACAGAATTCATGAAATAAGACACAGATGATAGAACAATATTAGCCAATGGATGATAGAAAATATTACTCAAAGTGTAGCTATTGCAAACAAGGAAATATTTTACTTTAATTAATTTAGATGTAAATAGCCACATATGACTAGTGACTAATGCATTGGACAGTGCAGCTATAGAATCTTACAATCAGCAATTGGAATGTGTTAGCACCAGGCAATCTATAATCATTATTAATTTATTTTAATCCTCACCCCAGGATATATTTTTATTTTATTTTTTATTTGTGAGAGAGAGAAAAAGAGAGAGGGAGAAACATCATTGATTGTTTGCCTCCTGTACACTCCCCAACTAGGGTCAAATCCTCAACTTGCCCTAACTTGGAATCAAACCCATATCTTTTTAGTATACAGATGATGCTCCTACCAACTGATCCACTTGGCCGGGGTGAGGCAATCTATAATTATTTAATGAACCTCTCTCTCCCAATCTAGACCTAGAAGGTGAAACAGCATGATTACATATCGTCCCATATTATTAAATAGTGCAGTTTTTATGTTATCTGTAATTTCCCCTGTTCTTCAGATACCTGGAAAAAGAAATGTCCTTCACTCAGGAACAGACCCGTCTGATGCCTGCCCTGGAAATCACTGAGTTACCTAAGCTGAGGGAATTGCCAACATTGAATAAGGGAGCACAGATGTATTAATAATCTTGCCTTCTCCACAACTTCACAGGTGTGCCTGTTTATAAGTCTTTTAGACAAGTTACTTAATTTCAAACAAATCATTACATCAAGTAGAAAATGAGATATTTATTCCTAATTAATCATTGTCTTTTGTACACAGTCTCATGGTAGTAGCTGGAGTTGCAATCATGAACAAAATCAGACAAGCTACTACTTTCACATAGTTTACAGTCTAGTATGTGACACACACACAAATCAAAGAATGACACCAGCACCCATAAGCGCCCTAGAAGCCTGTGTGGGAGAAGGGAGGGCCATTTACTTAGTTTGGGAGTTCAGGAAGGCTTCTCTGTGGAAGTAACCCTTCAGCTGAGAGCTGCAAAAGAATTTTATCTTCATATAATAAGAGCAATTGGGATTAATTGATGATGGGGAAAAGGAAAAGGTAGTGATTTGACTCAATTTGCAATTACAAAGTACATATATATAGTTATTGATATGTAATAATGATAATAGTGAGTACAATTCTGGAGACAGGGTTTTGAATGTTGTAAATAGGTATGAGGTTAATAGCAACATTGATGACTTTTCTGTGTCTCATACAGTTGCTTAAAAAAAAAGAAGGTATTTTTTGCACTGAAACCAAGGGCACTGGAAATGGACAGGATTTGAGAGAGGTAAAAGGAATTATAGAATAATTTTTTATGAGATTGACTTTTGAGAAACCCAAATAGAGAGGATAGAAAGAAAGAAATAGAAAGTTAATATAATTGCTTGGGGCTTTTAGAAGTGGTCAGTGCTAGAGATATATATTTGTGTGTCATCTGCTTATAGGGACAAACAAAGTTTAGAATAAAAATGAGACAACCCAGGGTAGAAGTAAAAAGGAAGCCACCTAAGACTAAACCTTGGAGAATTCTAATGGTTGACAACTGAATAGAAGGTATTATAGCTGCAAAGCCTGCAAAGGAGAAACTAGAGAAAGAGGAGAGCAGGGATATGTCTTGGAAGCTATGGAAAAGCATGTTCCAAGGAAGAAGAAATGGTCAACTAAGATGAACCCAACTAGAAACTTACATAAGTTGAGTACCATGAAATGACCATCCCATCCAGTGACCATTAGATCTGGTGTTGTGGGAAGTTATAAGAAGCCATATTGGATTAGGTGACTGTGTGAGGGAGACGTAAAGGAATGGAGGTAGAAATTATGAATGATGCTTTTAACAGAGTTGTCTGTGAAGAGGAAAATTGTATTTATTTTTAACTTAACTTTTAGAGATGCATCAATCAATCTGGCACATTTTATTCAATATATATTTAATTGTTTCATCAACAAGTAGGAACTTAATGTTTAGGTTTTTAAAAATATTATTTAAAGAAAAATGCAAATAAAAATTTATATAATCCTAATCTACTCTAAAATATATTATGTACATCTATTAATATTCATGTTTATATCAGTAATTCTAGCAAATTTTTATTTTTTACCTTCCCTCTACTTAGATTGGAGGTCTTACAACTTATTTAAGAGACTTACCAAACAAATTAACAACAACAACAAAGATCTGTGCCAAGAGAAACTCACGAGAGCTTTCTCAGTTGTTTGATCATTTAATAACTCAGGTTATCCATACTTTTATTCATGAAATTAAAAAACAAACAAAATGTTTCACATAACTTAAACACAGGGTTATCGGAATGTACTTAAGCATTATATCTGGAGAGGAAGCTGAATTTTGTGGTATTTAAAGCTACCTATGTGGAAAAATACTTTTTTATACCTAACTTTGTAGCATTTCTCTGAGAACATTACTGTTCAGTAAACATGTTTTTGATAAATATTATCCCACTTAAATATTTTTAAATATATTTTATTGATTTCATAGAAGAAGGGAAAGGGAGAAATAGAAATATCAATGATAAGAGAGAATCCTTGATTGGCTGCCTCTTGGACTCCCCCTACTGGGGACCGAGCACTCAACTGATCATGTGCCCTTGACTGGAATGGGTCTTGGGTTCCTTCAGTTCTCAGGCTGAAGCAATATCCACTGAGCCAAACCAGCTAGGAATGAAAATATTTTTTAATGTATAAGAGTCAAAATATAGATGTAAATTCTCTCTAATAAATAGATGTTATTCTTTAAAAAAAATTCTTCTAAAGTTTATGAGTACTTATATCTCATTAGTGTTCAATTTCTGTCCTGAAAACAGAGGTAAAGTTTTGGTCCCTGAAAGATCTGACAGAATCCATAAAAGTAAAATCCTTCTCACCGAAAGGATCAGTGTTGGTTTAGAAGTATAATTTAAATAAATGTTGTTTGTTTATCTGCTAAGAGGTAGGATTATGTGATTATTGGGGATTTGTTTTACTCTGGTGAATCTAAAAGCAGTGATTTTCCCCACACAGAAATTACTACGACAATGATAATCACGAAAATAATAGACTTGATACTGGTTATGATGGTGAGTCTATGATCTCTGGGCTCATTTCATATGCTGCCTCACTGTTAAGACAGCTATTTATTGGAATGGATTTATTTTGACTGCTATCTTCCTTCTGGGGATAGATACTGCATTAAAGGCTATTGACTCACTAAACGGTGAGGCGAACTGCCAGGAGTTGGAGGATGTAGCGAAAGGAGGGAGTGGAAGGGCAGGATGGGGCTTACGGAGGCACAGCCGGAATTTAGGTGGTTCTATAAATTCAGAGAGGCGTCTCTGATTTTCATTATGGCCACGCAGCTGTTAGAGAGTTGCTCCTTTAAAATATGTCCAGGTGGAGAGGTTTTGTCTGTAAGTGAACATTTAGTCCTCTGCTCATAACTCCTCCTTTCGTGTTTGGATTTAAATCTACAATTTTCTATAATTCTTTAAGTCCTTTAAAGTGGAATCAATTTTGTAGCTTTCTCCCAGTACAGCCCTTATATACAGTAGTTAGTTTGAAGACTCAATTTTTAGAGGAATTTTTTAAATAAATGTGTGCTGAAGAGCAGAAAGTAAACATTCTTGTGCTCAAAGCCACCCATCCTGGCACAGTGTGGCAGGTGTGCTGATGTTGAATGTAAAATGTAAATGTTAGTGAAAACATATAGAGGTAAAGGGTGTGTGTGTGTGTGTGTGTGTGTGTGTGTGTGTGTGTGCGCGCGCGCGCTAGTCTTGGCATTCTCTGCTTCTAAATGTATGGCTTATGAGAGAACCTTTATCAACTAAAATTTCTCTTTTGAGATTCAAATGTTGGTGTATTTACTGGTAGAGGGAATACATTTAAATCACTTTTCTTTAGTAATTTTGTAACTGGTAAATATTTTAGTCATATGTGGAATTATACATCACTGATAATTAAATATTTCCATTATACAGAAAACTCTAGTTCAATTATTATAAATGAATTCTTTTCAAATTCTAAGTGTTATATAATACTATGGCTCAGTGCATGAAATGCATGCACATTAAAAGGGAATTCATTAGAGGAAATATTTTAACTTTGTTATTTTCCCTTCCTCTATAATAGAAGTGTCAGAGATCAAAGAAAATTAGTAAAATGTATATGAAAATCCCCTTCTTGTTAAGAGTCTGGGGTGTGCCCACCACCCACACACACTTTGAAAACACAGGAGACCCAGACCCGGTTGGCCCCACCCCATTGGGTGAGATGCAGACCCTGTTGGTTCCACCCCCACCAAGCTCCTCCGGGCAGGGGGTGCAGCCTCAGGTCCCCTGGTCTGGCACTGGGTAGGGGGCATGGTCTGAGGTCCCAGTCAAGCCCTGCCAGGTGGGGGGCACAGCCTGAGGTCCCCTGCCCTGGCTAGGCACCATGCAGCCTCAGGTCCCTGCTGTCCGGTCATTATATTACAGTGTCCCAGCCTATTTGCATATTCCTCTATTATTAGTATAGATGTTTACTAAAATTCCAAAGCATTACTCTCAATACCTTATTTTAAATGAGGAGATAAATCTTATATATCTGCTCTATGTTCAGTTAGAACTGTGGCCCACATATAAGGGATGCAATTATTTATGGCAAATCTTCCCCCCCCACACACACACACACCCCTTTTGAGGACAGTGTTAACGAGAAAGTGTTTTGAAGAGCACATTCATTAGTCATTTACTATTTGTGTCAACATTCTGAGTCAGAATAAAATTTCAGGTTGGATGCAAAGTTCAGCAAACCAGATCAAGATGACAAAACGTGGAATGCATGAAATAGTATGTGGCCCTGATTCCTTAAGGGACCTGACGGGAAATGATCACTGCCGCTCCCACTCAGTGAGATGACAGTAATAACACCTGGCTTTGTTAGATTCCATCTCACTGCTGTCATTAGGGACAATCCTGATGGAGTCTTTACCGGCTCAGGATGATATGCTATACTCTCAGAAACACATTTTTATTTTCTTTTGCATTCCTAGACTTCAGTTTTATTACTTTTCTTTCTTGCCTCCTACTTATTTTTATATTCAATAATCAGTCCCAAGGACTAAAAATATCTGGGGGTCCCAGGACAGATGCAGAATGTAAAATTTGGGGATATAGGCTAACTTTGTATTATAAAGCATTGTGAACCTTACTATAGATTTTAATTGTGGGTGTAGTATAAATTCTAATGGAACAACATATACTTTGGTTAAGAGCATGGCATCTGGGGATAAACTAGGTTCACGCCCTCTCTTTACCTTTCATTGCTTACCTTTCATGGGTTACTTACCCTCTTCGTGCCTCAGTGTTCTCATATGTGAAATGGTGGCCAATGATAGAAGCCATATGGATTTTTACAAAAAATTCTTTGTTTGCCGAAACCGGTTTGGCTCAGTGGTAGAGCGTTGGTCTGCGGACTGAAGGGTCCCAGGTTCGATTCAGGTCAAGGGCATGTACCTTGGTTGCGGGCACATCCCCAGTAGAGGGTGTGCAGGAGGCAGCTGGTCGATGTTTCTCTCCCATCGACGTTTCTAGCTCTCTGTCTCTCTCTCTTCCTCTCTGTAAAATATCAATAAAATATATTTTAAAAAAAACAAAAAAAACAAAAAAATTCTTTGTTCAATACATAAAATTATATAATACAAAAGTACATACTATATACGTTAAGAAATATGCTAATATGAACTCTGGGCCAGCTTGAGCTGTTTACAGACTGTTCTCATGCTCCTAATGCTACTGACCTGTGTTGCCTTAATAAATCTGTAAATCAGACACTTAAAAATAGTATTCATTTATTTGGTTGTTATGGAATAAAAGTTCTAAAAAAAGGCGGGGGGATGGAGTAGTAACAATATTTTTTTTCTCTCACCCCAATAGTACAGCAGACTCACTTTTGGGATGACAGCTGAATTAGGCCAGTCTCCATAGTATCACTGTTCACAAGGAAGAAGGAGGAATTGTTTCAGTTTTAAAGTAGCTTCTGAACAGGTGGAGATAAGTTAGGTCATAATTATACAAGTGTCTTATCAAAGCTCAGCTTTTGCTAATGGTCGGTCCCTAACTCTGGTCTTTCAAAACAAAGAGTTTCTCTCTCAAGGCTGTTGTATTAGAAATGTTGAATTGATCTCTGATTGATTTATGTTTTCGCAGTCAGAGTGGTGTGAATCTAATTCCATGTCTGCTCACTTATTTAAGGAAACCAGTCAAATATGCCAGATCTTCTCATGACCAGGAAATGCTGAGCATAGGCAAGATTCAGATAGGCATGATGGCTAAGACTCTGGGCTCTGGAGCCAGAATGTGGACTGGCTGGAGTGAAAGCCAGGGAATACCGCTTTCAGAGCTTTAAGTAATCTTTCTGGGCCTCAGGTTTCTTAGTTCTTAAATATCATTGAGAGGAATGGAAAAAGGGAGATTGGTTCAAGAGGTAAAATATGTGATGTTGGGGTAGAGTGATCCTAAAATGGCACCCAGGTTTTGATTTCTGTCACTGATCTTAAATGTACAAAAGACTGCCATTTTTGTTTCTCTTTTATGGATTTTTAATAGATAGTTTAAAGGTATATTAAGCATAATCATCCACTGCAAAAATAAATGGTATGTCTTCTATTCTTTTAAGTAGTTTAGCTGTGAAGAGAATATATAGAACCGTAGTTAGAGAAGTAGATTTGAAGAATATTTTCTTTTAAAATGATAATAAACGAGCATTATCATTTGACTAATGCAGTGATTTTCGACTTTTTTCATATAATGGCACACATAAAGTAATTACTAAAATTCTTCCACACACCAAAATATATACTTTTTGCCAATCTAACAAAGAAATTAGGTATAATTGTGATTCATTCACACTGGATGGCTATTGTTGTGTTGGCCATTGTCATTTTCTTTCTTTCTTTATTTCTTTTTGACAATTTAAGGGAAAAGAGGAAAGTGCTGTTGACTGAATAGTCAGGTATTGCATGTTTTAAAAATTCTTGCTGCCTACCAGTTGAAAATCATTAGTGGGATGGGAACCTTTTCTCTGTCAGAGCCATTTGGATATTTATAACATCAATAAAGGGCCATACAAAATTACCAAGTTAAAAATTATCCTGCTGTATTAGGTCAAATATTTAATTAACTCACCCCTAATTTGGCAGGGCCAGACCAAATGATTTCTTGGGCCCTTCAGGGCCAACGACTAAGATAATAAGTTAAGAAAAAGTAAAGAGTGAGAATGGATAAAATGAAGATGATTGAAATAGTACAATATCTCAGAGTAATAGGAAAAGAATTCTGGAGAAAGAGTTATATTTTACATCAGAATGGAAATCTCTGACTGAAATAGAGGGAGAGATGGAGGAATGCACAGACTTTGATTCATTTGTCAGTGGGGAAAAATGGAATTTTAGTAAGTTTTTTTTCTGATTGCCAGTTTTGTTATTTTTTTTTTTCAATGAAGGAGAAAAGAGCATTTGCTGAGAGGAGGAAAGGCATGAAACATATGGACTTTGAGAGATCAATACGAAGAGCTCCTGAAGGAGTTCTTAAAGAACTAGCTAGGAGCATATTGAGGAGAATCTGGCAGAGTTTAGAACCTGAATGAAACTGGATATTTTGTGAGAGTGTAATAGGACTGTGAAATTTTTCTTACGCATGCAGTCAGTGGTCCAAAACTAGGAACAGAGGAGCTAAATGGTTGGATTCACCCCCAACCTGGGACAAAAGATGGGTAACTGAACAAGAAAGATAGGCTCAGTGGTGATATACTGATGAAATTGGTGGCACATGTGATGGATTCTGAATAAAATGTAGAGGAAAAATAATTAATGGCTTGGGAGAATACTTATAGGGGTTGTTACAGTACAACTGTAAAAAATAGGTAATAGAATAATATTAATAGAATAATATTACCCTGGAGAGAGGAATGACTACTGACTATTAAAAGCTAACATTCAAAATCTTTTTGTTGAATTTATTTCAATTCTGTTCAGTTATATCATGACTAGAGGCCTGGTGCACAAAATTCATGCACAGGTAGGGTCCCTATGCCTGGCTGGCAATCAGGACTGATCAGGGCCTTCTGGCTGCTGGCTGGGGCCTTCCTTCCTGCTGCCTGCCATGGTCTCCCTTCCCAAGCTGCCAGCTGCCAGCCTGGGCCTTTCTTCATTCCATGCCACCCCCTGGTGGCCAGTGCACATCATAGTGAGCTATCAAATTCCCAGGCTTCTGGTGGAACTCCTGAGGGGACACTTGCATATTAGCTTTATATATATAGTTACCTCAGTTTACTGGAGAGACAAAACTCAAATTCCCAGTTCTGTTCTGTTATTCTTGAGCATGGGAGTCTTAGGGAAATAGTTTAACTTGGCTAGGCTAGTATATTTATCCACAAATTATAGCACTATATATTTTTGGTAGTCAATCAATTTCTATCAGGTGAATAAATTAGTAAATGGAGTCATTGAAGTTTAAGGATAAATTTGAAAAGAGTTATTATAACAATACTTGTTTGTTTGTTTGTTTATATGACCCCACACTTTCAATTCTCACATATTGAAACATATATCCTGGTGTGTCATTTTTACAACACGGATCAGAAGAATTCATGTTGTATTATATTATAGAAACTAAGTTAACACTTATAAAACTTCACTATGAATGATGTATCCTTTAATTTAAATTGGCCATATTATATTAAGTTAATTTACCTTAAAAACAAGATAGTAGATTGTGTATAGTGGTGCATCCAGGATTTAATTCTTGGTTTATTAAATACTAGAGGACTTGTGCACAGAATGTTGTGCACTGGAGTCAGCCAGCCCCCTCTCATAGTCCAGGAACCCTCAGGGTGATGGGGGAGGCGACCAGGCTGATCAGGGGAAGGCACCACCCCCATCACCCCACTGCTGCTGCAACTGCTGGGAAGGACATCCAGTCTATCCGATCTAATTAGCATATTACCCTTTTATTGGGATAGATGTGCAACTCACAACCTCAGCTTCTTACTATTATACCTCTACTAGTTTTCAGGTAGATGAAACACCTTTGAAATTACAATATAATTTGCAGCAATATTTTTCATAAGACCTAAGGATACAATATGGTAAAACCTTAACTTTTTTTTTTTCTAATTAGAAAAATTCTCCAAATAAGGAAATGGAGAAGAAGAATTAGAGGAAAATGAGCCAAAATCGGTTTGGCTCAGTGGATAGAGCGTCGGCCTGCGGACCAAAAGGTCCCGGGTTCGATTCTGGTCAAGGGCATGTACCTTGGTTGCGGGCACATCCCCAGTGGGGGGTGTGCAAGAGGCAGCTGATGGATGTTTCTCTTCCATCGATGTTTCTAACTCTCTATCCCTCTGTCTTCCTCTCTGTAAAAAATCAATTAAAAAAAAGAATTAGAGGAAAATGAAATGGTATTTTTATTGCAATAATTAACAATGTGGTATTGACAAGAAATAGAATGGGAAACTAAAATGGAGTGCCCAAAAATCTGTCAAAATTTTACATATGCCATTTTAACTGATTGGAGAGGATTCATTACATCAAATATCTCATTTAAATAATTCAATTGGATTTGAAGGGGGGAAAACAAAATTGGAGGAACCCTGATTCCCAACAGACAATAAAAATGAATTTGATTTAGATTATAATATTAAAGTTGAGAAAAACAGACAATAATTAGAACACAGGGAGAATAGTTATCTGTTTTCAAGCAAAATTGTTATGACCAAATCCAAGTGCAAAACAATAAAGAAAACTTTGATTAGCTTATTATATAAAGTCTAAAATTTATTATATAAGTTATGAGATGCTTCCGTTTAATCAACAAGAGGAAGTTAAACTACCTAACAGGAGAAAGAGACAAAGTATCTCGAGAAGTAATTCACACCCACCCAAAAAAATAAATTATGTGTTAGCCAAAGTATATATTAAATATTTGGATCTCATTAGTAATAAAATACATTTTAATATAATTTGAAAAAATTGCAAAATTATTTACAAATGTTAACAAATCCATAAAGTGATGGGCAATCTCATTCACTGCTATTTATCTATCAGAAGTAAAATTTTATCAGTGAAAAATATTCAAAGATGTAGAAAAATGATATACAGAAATGAATGGTAGTCGAAACTGGTTTGGCTCAGTGGATAGAGCGTCGGTCTGCGGACTGAAAGGTCCCAGGTTCAATTCCGGTCAAGGCCATGTACATTGGTTCTGGGCACATCCCCGGTAGGGGGTGTGCAAGAGGCAGCTAGTCCATGTTTTTAGTTCTCTATCCTTCTTCCTTCCTCTTTGTAAAAAAAAAAAAAAATATATATATATATATATATATATATATATATATATATATATATGAATGGTATTAAAAACTGAAAATAAGCACAACATAGAAGTTTTTCCTGACTTAATAAACGTATTTTAGGAGAATGATTAAGAAAATGACTTTAACATAGATATATTAAATGGGGAAATATCTTAGTCTAAAACAGTATAGAAAGTGTGATCCTTATTTTATCTAAAATATTATATATTCAAACATATTCATAACTATAGAAAGATGTAGGGAGGGAGGAAATATATTAAAATAATTACAGTGTCTCTGTGTGGTCAGTTACTTTTTGCCCTTTATTTTTATTGTTGGCTGTGTTTCTTAAGTTCCTATAATGAAAATTCATTACTTTTAAAACAGTGCATGCGTGCGTGTGTGTGTGTGTGTGTGTGTGTGTGTGTGTTTGAGAGAGACAGAGAGAAGGAACTAATGTTATATGCATTGAAAATTAAGGTTTTTAAAATATTGGCTTAAGGCTGTTGAATGTAATAAATTATGTTATTGTCTTTAGCTTAAATTCACTCTAATTGTCTTTATTTTCATAATATCTCCCACATCTCCAGGAATACAGCAAACTATCAAATTTGGTTTGGCAAATGAATGAAGTTTATATTTACAGGGGTGGGCAAAAGCATATGTACAGTTGTATTACAAATAAATAGTACAACTAATAAATAATAATATAAGAAAAAATTGTGTTTTGTATACTCACAGCTGTAAGCCTACTTTTGCTGAGCCTGTATATGCATAACTCTTGGGAAACTTTGACGCAGACATTTAGCCTTACCAGAGTTTTCCATTTGATGAGTACTCAGCAGGATCTAAAATATTGGAGGAGGATTGTCCTAAGCAATGTGGAGTTGGAATATGTGGCCGTGGTTCTTGATCTTGTACAGACTATTCCAGCTCTGCTAACTTACTATGTTTCCTGAGAAACAGGAAAAGGTTAATATCAACCCTGCTCATTTCACAACATTATGATGACACTTCTTATCAAAGCTTGTTTTTATTTGTTTTTCTTCTTCAAAAAACTTGAAATTAGCCTTCATTTTACTATCTAATCAAAAAATTAAATCAATTTAAATGTTTTAAAATTAGGAAAAATGAATATGATTGCCATGCCCACATAAAATAAAATATCTCAGGCAAAATAATTTAATCTGATTCTAAGTCAGAACCATGAAACACAAGGGATTAGAAAGTACCAATTCTAGCTATTACATTAGTAGGGATGCCACTGTAAACTTCTTCATACTGATAGGAAGAAGACATGGTCAATTACTAGTTATCAATGCTTCATAATTATGATAGTCTAATGGCACATTACCCTATTCAAAAAATTTAACTGTGTTAATTTGACTATCATAGCAGTTATGGTACCTAGAAAATAGCTTATTGCCTTTGTTCTACAGAGAGAGAAACTGATACATCAAAAGGTTGGATGATAAATCTAAAATCCCACATTCAATTAGCCTAGTGCTGAGACAGGATTCCAGGTTTGGGATTCTATATCTACTTCATGTGGACATTTGCACTTAGCTTTGCCCATTAGCCCTTGTGTTCATTATATATGTTCATGAGACTCTGCTGAAATGAGAGTCTACCGTCAAGATCCAGCAAACATATGAACACATTTTCTTTCTGACTTTTGAATAGGAATTTCTCAAATCAAACTGATCCTGGCTCTTTTAAACATCTCTGTGTGTCTATTCACTCTTTTTTTTTTTTTTGCCCGCTCCCTCCTTTTTTCCTCTCTCTCTTTCATCTGTCAAGCCAGCTGTCATCTATCGTTTACCATAATCTCCCTAGCAAGACAAATATAGTTAGCTTAGGTTATTTCTCTTTTCCTTTACCCCTTTTATAGGCTTGCCAATAACCACTTTGTGCCTTTCATGTGGTTTGTGATCCTATGCTAGCTGTTAGAGAAAAATTTCTTCCAGTGTCTGAGGGTCAGAACCTCAGAGTGATCTTTGTCACTTCCTCCTTTTAGGTTCTTCTATCTTCGTATGTTTTCACTTAATATTTTCCTTTGCATTGTCAATTTTTTGTTGTTGTTGAATTCCCTCTCACTGCTATCATACTAGTAGAGATTCTTACAAGCTCCAGGCTAGAAAACTTAAGGAGCCTCCAAACTTGGGCTGATGTCCTTTACAGTATTTTTCTAACTACCATTAAGGCTAGGATTCATTAAACAGTTTTAAACTTTTGATATGGTCATGATACATCTCTGAATAAATATTTAATGCTTCAATTACTTTATTATCAAAATTAAAAAAAAACAACATTAGAGTAGCATTTAAAGACCACGTATAATTTAGTTCCAATATGAATTCTAAGGAATGGGCTCTGAGTGTTTGCTCTATCAGGAGACTTTTTCTCTACTGGGGTGTGATTAGACAGACATAGACATAGACATAGACATAGACATAGACATAGACATAGACATAGACATAGACATAGACATAGACACAGACACAGACACAAACATAGACATAGATGACAGAGATGTAGATAGACACACAGTATAAGTTTACACTTCTTGGTCAATCACTTTGATACTGAGAAAAACAAATATAATCTGTGATTTTTTTGCGCTTTTCCTTACTATATGTGTCCTACAATTATAGCCTTATTGTTATAGAAATTTGTAGCCATTCACAGATCAAAAACTGGCAATTGTTAAGACTGAATCATTTTGATATATCAGGTAAGGAATTGCTATTTTGAGGGGTAAAGAATTCTCAGAGACCCTCCGAAGGATTTTGGAAACAGAAAGTAAAACATTCAACATGTACTGTATTGTCTAATGTAAATTATGAAGGAGGGAGTGGTTGATATTATAATTCCCATTCTTAGTTTCAAAAAACACCATTCCAATGTTGGCTGGTTTGATATGAATTAGAATTGGTTGGGGAGGATTTCCCAAAGATGCTATCCTACCATTACTTACCTATGAATACATGTGGTATAATCAACTGCACTTTTATTTTGTTCATTAGACCATAGCACAGTAAACATCAGAAGCAAGTTATTAGGCCTCTGAGTGTTAATGGACACAAAACCCTTTCATGAGACGATCGTTTTCTTTCTCATAGTCAATATACATTTCAATAAAATAGGGTGTTAAGAGAGAGCGTGCAGTTACATCTCTTCTATTTATATCTTCAGGTATATTTAAAACCAACATTAGCCACTTGAGCGAATGGCTGACAGCCTCGTCCAATGAGGGAGTCAGAGAAGTGGGTATTGTCTGCGCCTCCCAGATTCCTGTGGGAACTGTGGTTCTGTCCCAGGCACTGACACTGTGCAAGTAGGTGGAGAGGAGGAGGAAGTACAGGGAGAGTGCCCAGCTCCATCGCTAAGAGGCTCTCAGGTGCAGAACTATGAGAAAGCCTGCGCTCGCTCTGAGATCGTTTATACCTCACAGAGCACCTGCGGTATCTGGCTGAAGTTGAAACTGTATGAGATCACCCTGCTGCTTGCCCTTTTCCCCTTTCCTCACCCTGTGCCCTCCATTCCCTTCCCAGGGTCCCCTGGGAGCTCGCCCTTTAATAAAAAGACTCGTCCCTGAATGTCTCCTGGTGTTAAGGTTTGCTTCTGGGAAACTCTCCTAGTCATGCAGGGGATTAGTGAGAGCCGAGTTTGGAACAGCTAGTTAAAATGGAGTCCTCAAACCCACAACAGTTAGCAGCATCTGAGAAGTTATTAAGAATGTACTTTATTTATTTATTTATTTATTCATTCATTTGCCTCATCTCAGATCCAATGAATAAAACTTCCAGGAGAGCTGAAACCGGTTTGGCTCAGTGGTAGAGCATCGGTCTGGGAACTGAAAGGTCCCAGGTTCGATTCCGATCAAGGGCATGTACCTTGGTTGCGGGCACATCCCCAGTAGGGGGTGTGCAAGAGGCAGCTGGTTGATGTTTCTGTCTCATCGATGTTTCTAATTTTCTTATGCCTTAAGAAATTCTCCAAAAGACGTGTATAGATGCTAAAGTTGAAGAACCGCGTGTCAACATATGCCTTAGCTCCTAGTCTAGAGCTCTTGAACATCTCTGTGTATCTCTTCCACCAGTGTTTTCTCTTCTACCATTCACCCATTTTCTTAGCCTCCCTCCCTGCTTCCCTTCCTCCCTTTCATCTCAATGTCAAGCTAGCTATCGCATATTATTTACCACATCTCCCTAGTAAGACAAATAAATGAACCTAGCATCATTTATTTGCATTTTCCCTTACCCCTTTTGTAGGCCTGCCAATGACCTCAAAGAGTGTTTTCCCTCATGCCGGGGGAGAGAGATTAATCAGATTTTTATCCCTCTTCTCCTAAACAAATGGGTAATTTAGATCATGAATGGTCGTTGCTTAGTAGTTATTCACCTTTTTATGTTTCTGTTATGTTTTCTCCTAAGAATTAAATTAATTCAAATAAGAAGACGAAGTCATTTTCAAAAATGAAAAATATCATCGCACCAAGTGACGAATGATTTAAGTGACTGTTACTTAGTATTAGAGTGGTAATATTTAGCTATTTGGCGCTCATGTACAGTATAATAGGTATGTTATCTTGAGAACTTACTCTGTGCATTTTCTAATGCTACTATGTAACTTATAGGGTATAAGTAAAAGCATTTTTAAAATTAAAGAGTTTGAATCTGATTTTGTTTTACATATGTGGTAATCCGGTACTTAAATTTTATAAATCAACATTTTATAATGCTTACCTCTTGTGCAAATAAAATTCATAAATAAAATTAGTTATAAATTTTAATTACTTAAAACTATTTATAAGGACATATGTGTAACATTAATTAGATCTTGTTTTGATTGGTTTATTGTTACCAATTAAGCCTCTTGCTAAAAGTCTTACAATTAGGCTCCTCGTCTGTATGTTCTTGTTTTTATATCAACTTTCACTGAGAAGGAATGTATAATAGCTTCAGTAAGGAATAACAAAAATAACTCTTCTTGGTCTCCTCAACATCCTGGAGTTTGCAAGCCAGGTTGCAATAAAATCTTATCTTGGTTTGGAAGATAAATTGTTGTGAGGCTTACGGGATCCCTGTGTTGTCACATTTTGTCCAGTAACTCATGGTAAAATATAGCTTTATCAGGCAGAAACAAGCCTGCCTCTTCTCAAATGTGAACACCTAGAACATTGAGAGCAGCTGATTACAACTTAGTTCCGAACAATTTCCTGGGATAGTGAGGATTTGAAATAAGGTGGGTCATGCATAAAATTAATTGCCATCCCTGTAGTGCACAGAATGATCCAAGGCTGCTGCAGATCACTTCATAATTGCCAGAGTAATCTGTCTTCCCTGTGCTGGGTCACTGAGGGAGAGCTTGAATTTATTCTTCATTGCAATCAAACGTAGGCAACTAACACATTTTCTTCTGGCCATCTGGTGAGTTATACATCAAATCAGTAATATGACTTCACTCCTAAAATCTATTTATTATTCAAACATTGGTAGGGAAAACTGAACAAATAGCTTTAAACTGTTATTCCCTAAAATGGAAGGTCGGGCTCCACATCAGGAGAAGGGTGATTGCCTCCTCATGAATGCTAAACAGGGGGAAAGAAAGGTTGTCCTATATAATGAATCTCCTCTCAGTACCAATTGATGTTCATCCGATTGACTAGGGATTGTGACATGCTTATGCACCCGAATCCTTCATTTCTCATTTTATCTTACAATGTTACATATTTCAAATACATAATGAAAGTGACTGCATTAATGCAATTATACAAAATGAAACAAAGAATTTAGCCACAGAAATATAGACAAGAAATAGCAACTGTCCCTTTACATATATTTTAGTAATTATTACACTCATGAACCCCTTAGCTTTTCGGTCACAGACACCATAAAGGACTGTGGTTCTACAAGATTATAACAGAGCTGAAAAATCCCCATCGCCTACCAATGGTATAGCTGTCATAATGCCATAGGGCCGTGCATCACTCATGTATTTGTGATGATGTCAGTGTAAACAAAGTTGCATACTCCAACTTATAAAAGTGTAGCACATATCATCTACACTAATAAAAGAGTAAGATGCAAATTGAACATACTTTCGTGACACCCACCAGCCAATCAGGAGTGAGTATGCAAATTAACTCAACAAACAGTAACCCACATAGGGTTACTCAGCAGCTTGCTTTTTTTATTGCATATTCTTTTATGCATTTATAGGAAAATGCAAAGGTCTTAAATAGTCAGTATAATGACTCTTGACTAGTATATACACCTGTACAACCCATACTGCGCTCAAGATCATCCCATACTGCACTCCCCAGAAAGTTTTGTCATGCCCCAGTCAACACCTCCCCCACCACAGAGGCAACCACTATGCTATTCAATCTCTTAGACATGAGCAGATAACCAGGGGTCATTAATATTTGAGAAAAACCTCTAATATAACAAAAACAGAATTTTGAGGAAACAATATGCAGGAGGAAAAACTTCAAAACAAAACTATAATTACTATATTCAGACTTAGGAACATAAATGGCACATGTAAAATAAAAATTAGATGCTGTTTCTTTTTTGTTTTGTTTTGTTTGTTTGTTTGTTTTATTGGGGGGACACTGACAATGAAAAAAAAACAAAAAAAAAGTTCTTAGACTTAGATAATATCCTAGCAGAAATGCAATCTTACTTAAAAGAGGTCAGCAGCCCTGACTGGTGTGGCTCAGTTGGTTAGGCATCATACCCTGCACCAGGAGGTTGCTAGATTTCCTGTCAAAGCACATTCTCCAGTTGTGGGCCTATTGATGTTTCTCTTTCTCTTTCTCTCTCATTCCCTTTCCCTCTCTCTAAAAAATCAATAAACTACCCCTAGCTGGTTTGGCTCACTGGATAGAACATTGATCTGGGGAATGAAGGGCCCCAGGTTTGATTCTGATCAAGGGAATGCACCTTGATTGCAAGCACATCCCCAGAGGGGGGGTGTGCAGGAGGCAGCTGATCAATACTTCTCTCTCATTGATGTTTCCAACTCTCTATTCCTCTCCCTTCCTCTCTTTAAAAAAAAAATCAATAAAATATATTTTAAATAATTAATTAATTAGTTTAAAATCAATAAACCCTTCTTTAAAATAAAATGACATGAAATGAAATAAATAAAATAAAATAAAATAAAATAAAATAAAAATCAGCAAAATATAGACTGCAGGCCAAATCCAGTTCCATCTGATTTTGAAATAAAGTTTTATTGGAACACAGCCACATCAATTTTGTTTTAATCTTTATTGTTGAGAATATTACAATGTCTCCTTTTTCCCCCCTCCATTACCACCTCCACCCTATTCCTGCCCTGCCCCAGGTCTTCACCACTCTATTGTCTATGTCCACAGGTAATGCATATTTTATTAATAAAGGATAATATGCAAATGGTAGTTACATGTGACCAGCAGGAGGCTTCATCCTCCTCCCAGCTGGGCTTGACCAGGAATGTGAAGCTGTGTCCTGCATCCCCAGCCTAGTGGGCCTTAAGGGGTTATGGCAGGCCAAGTCTGGGTCTAGCCCAATGGGGGTGGGGCCGACTGGGTCTGGGTCTCATGCAATTTCCAGGCACTCTGGGTGGGTGGGAACTTGACTATATGGGTCCTGCAGTGCACAAGAGACTCTGACAGGAGGGAGATTTTCATATACATTTTACTAATTTTCTCCAGTCTCTGACACTTCTATTATAGAGAAAGGACAAATAGCAGTATTAAAATATTTCCTCTAATTCCCTTTTTATGTGCATAAATTTTATGCACTGGGCCACTAGTGTGTGTGTATTTGTGTGTGTGTGTGTATTTCCCCCCCCACAAGACTATATATATGCTAGCAGCAACCATGCACATCTAGTGATCTGATGTGTACAATGTCAGTTGATTGCATAATTTTCTCTTATGCTTGATTTATCTGTTGATGCTTTGTATAGTAACCTGCTGTACAGACTTGTAGCCTTGGAGCAATAGGCTGTCCCATATAGGTGTGTAGTAGGCTACACTATCTAGGGGTTTGTCAGTGATATTCACACCATGCCAAAATTACCTAATGACACATTTCTCAGAATGTGCCTTGTTGTTAAGCAAAGAATGACTGTATTTTGTTTTAAAATATACAAATACAAATTTTATACACCCACATAGTCATGAAGGAATTCTATTTTTCTATATAAAATTTCTTTTCATTTTTTTCTGCTGCTATTTGTGGTGATGTGATTTTTTTTTTTGTTCCCAATTTGCTTCATTCCTGCATCCTCATGACACACATGAACCACCCAGTAGTCTGAGTTAATGATTAACTGTGCCTTCTATATTTCTCTCTATGCATGTATGTGTGTGTGTCTGTGTACACACTTATGCTCATAAACACACAAACATAAGGATTCATTGTTTCTTCACAAAAGTGTTCTAATTTTTTTTTATTTTGCTTTTATTATTCAAATATATCTCATAAAAATGCTCCCAACTTATTTGTGTGGGTTTTTTAAGTTTATTATTTTTAATATTCATAGTACATATGTACCATAACATCATGAGCTTACTAATTGGAATTCAATAATTCAACTTGTTTCATGTCTTTTACCATCATACTATAAAAACGCTTCAGTAAATAGCATTCCACCTATATCATAAATATAGTTCAATATTTATTAGTTTGTGTGCCTTTTAAAAATGTTTTCAATGATAAGCTTAAAGTGATATTTCACTATGGTGAAACAATTTTATAAATAGCATATTCCTGAATACTGGTTAGTCTGCACAATTTTTTATGTGGTTTTAGAAAATTGTAATTATTAATTTTCTGCTTGCTGGTAGAAGCACGTTTTTTTTCAGTTAAATTGATTGTACCTTTAACGTGTCTATGATATTTCTAAAAACTATTTTTAAGTTATTTTTTATTAAATTTATTGATTTGAGATGAGAGGAGAAAAAAAGAGAATGGAAGAGAGAGAGAGAGAGAGAGAGATGGACTTGTTTTTACATCTATTTATGCATTCATTGGTTGATTCTTGTATGTGCGCTAACTAAGAATAGAACCCACAACCTTGGCATACCAGGACAATGCTCTAACTAACTGGACCACTGGGCCAGCAAATTAAATAACTTTTATACTCAAACATATCTCCATTTCTTTCATAATTCCAAATTTAAAGTATTGATTTTTCTTTAATAATGGGTTATACACATGATTTCATAAAACTAAAACAATTTTAAGAACTGTTTAAATAATTATTTGCTTCAATTCATTATATTTTCTAAAATTATTCCAAATTCTCTGACACTTCAACATTATGAAATTCTCTGTGGGTAAAAATTTATCAAGAACAAAATTGCTGTTCTTAAAGTTACAGTCCTTGTCATTAAAGGGAGATGAACCTAGTCCTAGGGGAATAGTTATAATTTATCATTATACTGGAGGCCTGGTACACAAATTTGTGCATAGGTGGGATCCAGCTGGCTTGCCCTAATTGGGACCAATTGGGCTAGGCTGGCCAGGGGGAGGGGACACAGGTGTTTTGCCATCTGGCCCTGCCCCCAATCAGGGTTGGAGGGCTGATTGGGGTGGGGCCAGCTGGGGGAGGGGCTGCAGGTGGTTGGCCAGCCGGCCCTGCCCCCTGGTTGAACTCCCAGTCAAGGGGAAATTTGCATATTAGCCTTTTATTATATAGGATATGGTTTAAGGTAGGACATATAATTATACATTCTCTTAAAACAGATAGCTTTCTCATTGACAATAATTAATTTATAATCTGTTATTCACTTATTACTGAATTGGGATAACACAACTTTCATGATTTTTCCCATATGCTTTGGATTTTATTTTTATGAATTTTCTATTCAACTGCTCTAATTGTTCTAAAATTTCCATATAGATTGTATTACAGTAAGTTTATAGGTTTTCTAATGTCTGGTAAAGCCTACCCCCTCTTTCTATGTTCTTTAGCAAAAATGTATTTGGTTTTTATGTATGTTTTCTGTCTTATAAATTTGTCATCTTATCTTCACCCCCCCAAAACGTACACACACACACACACACACACACACACAAAAAAAAAAATCAACAAAAATGTCACAAGTGGGTGCTTTCATAATTATTTTAATATATAGTAAATTTGAGGAAAATAAACCTCTGGTTAAGAGAATAATTTTCACTTTCCATTTGTTTTCATATTATTTATATGCTTCAGAAAAAGGGCTAGAGTTTCTTCACCATTTCCTCAGATCATTGCTTTAACATTCACTCATAAGCACTTTCTAGGTGTTTCTGCAGTTGTGAATGGGAGATTTTTGTTTTTTGTTCTTTCTCTCAAGTTTCCAACTGCTTTCACCTGAAAATATTGCTAGAATAGTATTTACTTTGTATCCAACCAGCAAATGAAATGTGATCATTAATTTTAGTGGCTTTTCACTAGTCTCTAATAGCATCAAAATAAGTAGGGCATTATTTCTACTTATGATGCTTTTTCATTTCCTCATTGCATTCACCAGATCCTCCAAAGAACTATTCATTCAAAAAAATGGAGTCAGTATCCCTATCCACCTCCTTATATTACTTACTATATTACTGGAAATGCTTTTAGTGGCTTGACATTTATAATCATATTTGCTGTCAGTTTTAATGGCTTTTTATTTTTGTTTCCTTTAGCGTTTTTATTTTAAGTGGCTGCTGTATTTTATCAAATGCCTTTTCATTTAATTTTCTCATTAATTTGTGGATGTAAGACTATATTGATAAATTTTATCTATCCATCTCTGCATTCATATTCTACTTAATGATTTCTACTTAAACATAATTTTTTATACTAATGTATTCCATTTGCTATTATTTTTGTATACTTTTATAACACTATTTTAAAATACTTTTTGACCTATGGGTATATTTATTTATTTAAAAATATAGGTTTATTAAACATATGTTAAGATGTTTTATGCAAAAAATAAAATGAAACGAGTATCATAATCCTAACAGAAATAACGTTTTACATGTTGTTTTCATGTTTTCCCAGATACATATTCTTTAAAATTTTACATTTTACTTTTGATACTTTTAATTTATATTTCACTTAATAAAATATTTGTATCTCTCCATGACTGGAGTCGTGACCTCTGGTCAAGGCCTGTAACCACTCTCCAATCACAGCCTGCAAGGAGAGAGCTGAGGAAGAACCACGTAGTCTCCTTCCCCTCCAACTCCGAGTGCCTTATGTTGGCTGTATCAACTGAAAGCCGGAGTGTAAGGGAGGCCACATCGTTCTCCATGTACATGGTCACGTCACCATTTCCCATTTATTTATTTTTTAAAAAGTTCTGTCATTTTGACACCTGTACCTATATATCTGCTTTATGTTTTTTTATTATTTATTTACCACAAGTAAAGGTCAGGAGTTGTTATCTTTCTTTTACATTTTCTCTACTGTGTCACTTCATTAGGGCTGTGTGTGTGTGTGTGTGTGTGTGCTCCATGTGAGTGACATTGGTGCTTATGTAGGTGGGATCTGACTTCCGGCGGAAACCGCCTTACGTCACGCAGTAGACGCCCTAGGAATGGATCTCCGACATAACCCGAGGACCTACTGTACAACTTTTGTGTGGATGTAAGCTTTCCTTTCTTTAGGGTAAATACCTGGAAATGAAGTCACAAATCTATATGGCAAATGCATCTTTAGCTGTAAAAGAAACTGCCGAACTGTTTTCTAGGTGAACTTTATCGTGCGGCATTCTCACCGGCAACATTCGAGCTCTCCACCTGCTGCACTGCCGCACCAGCAAATGGTATTGTCAGAGTTTTGCTGTTATTTTTTCATTATAGTGTTTGTGTCAGATCATCTATGATATTTTAATTTGCATTACTCTAGGAGGTTGAACATCCTTTAATTTCCTTATTAGCTATCGTATCTCTTCCTTGATGAGATCTGTTCAAATCCTTTGCCCTTTTTTTTTTCTAATGGGGTGTTTTATAGTCTCTGTTTTTCTTTTTAATAGTATGATTACATAGTTTATATTTAATATGGTCATTGATATGTGTGAATTTTTCTTTTCTTTTTTTTCTTTACTTTCTTTAAGTCTGAATATATATTGTCTTAATTTGGGTTATTTTGTTTAGTGCTTCACTATTTGTATAATTACTTTAGTGTTTGTTCTAGAGTGTTTTGTCTTTAGTTTAATCAGAAGTTTTATTCATATGTTGGCAAGGATTTCTTTGAGTTACCCATATCTGTTATTCTCTGAGCTTCTTAAATTTGTGAATTAATTAATTTCACAAAGTTTGGAAATTTCAGCCACTGCATTTATATATATATATATATATATTTATTGATATCTTACAGAGAGAAAGGGAGAGAGATAGAGAGCTAGAAACGTCGATGAGAGAGAAAGATCGACCAGCTGCCTCCTGCACACCCCCTACCAGGGATGTGCCCACAACCAATGTACATGCCCTTGACCGGAATCAAACCCGGGACCCTCCAGTCCGCAGACTGATGCTCTACCACTGAGCCAAACCGGTTTCGGCCAGCCACTGCATTTAAATATTTGTCTGCACCACACTCAATTTTCTTCTGATGCTACAATAACACAAATATTAAACTTTTGCTATTGCCCTATAGATCCCTAAGGCTCATGTGCACTTTTTTCCTCAATCACTTTTTTCACCGGGTTGTTCAGGTTGAATGCTTTCTTATAATATATCTTTAAGTTCACTTCACTTTCCTATGTAATTCCTATTTTTCTATGAAGCTCATTAGGTTATTTTTGGTTCTATAACTTCCATTTACAAGTAACAGAAAACCAATGATGCAGCTAACAGAAATTGGAAGATATATTGGCTTTTATTACCTAAAATGACAAGGGAATGAACAGCCTTCAGCAATGATCAGATACCTAACAGAAGATTTAGTCATATCCACTATAACAGTGTCACAGTCTCTGGGTAATAAACAAGAGTGTTATCTTTGACCACCTTTGGAATCCTTGGGCATGGCACTAATGGCCACTTTGGATCAGCTGCCCATTCTCAGGATTCTTAATGTGGATCCTGGCGTAGGATCCTAAGTTTAAATCCTGCTGGGGCACATCCCACTTATGTGTTCATGGAGAACGGCTTGTTAACAGGAGGCCAGAGAATAGGATTCATGGGTGAGGAAAACAAACATCTAGCTAAGGGACTATTCTGCTTTCATTTAGTAATTAAGGATTCTTCAGCAGATAGTCCACCATACAATTTTGTATACATTAATTTTAATCAACCTTTCCCTTCAAATTAGTTTAATTTCATTTCTATCATTCCAATGAAAAATCTGACCTGCTCATATTAAATAATTTAAGACCCAATAGTTATGAGCAGAAAATAGACATTTGGGTTTCTAGTTGAATCTACATGTGTTGCACTTTCCACTACAGGAGGATTGCTCAACTCTGCCACTATTAATATTCGTGGATGAATAATTTTTTGTCAGGGAGCCTTATTGCCTGATCATTATAAAATGCTTAGCAGCATCCCTAGCCTGTGTCTGCCAGAAATCAATAGCAACACCTGACTTGCACAGTTGTGACAATCCAAAATATCTCCAGCATTGCTAAATGACTTCTGGGGCAAAATAATAATAATTATTATTATTATAATAATTATAATGATCAGAAGAAGAAGAAGAAGAAGAAGAAGAAGAAGAAGAAGAAGAAGAAGAAGAAGAAATTACCCAGTTGAGAACCATTGCACTACACAGCTGATTCCCAGCATGTGTCCTGTGCACATAAATCCTTTAAGATGTTCCATGGAAAAGAGGAGAGCTCCACAACTTAAAATATATTCAAAAGGTTCTCTATAGACTATAACTTCCTGGTAAAGTGCATTGCATAGGACATTGGTATAGCAAATAGTGCTAAGGAATCCTGCAGTTAAAAAACCTGTCTCAAAAACGATCCAGCTTATATGGGGTTGTTTTTGTATATACCCATTAGCTGACATAGACCTTTGGTGATACAGTGATGCTTCATCCATCTTGATCCCAATGCCTTTGTGTATTCTAATAAGCTCTTTGTAGCCTTTGACAAGCTATTATTCTTTATAAGGAACTTTTCCAACTCAAACGTAGAAAAAAATACTCTGTTCTATACGAACACTTTTTCTGTCCATAAGTGCCCTTTTTCTTCACCAGTCTGCACTCCTACTCAAGTCTAAAAGGCCCACCAGAAAGAGTCACTACACAATGTACACTCCCTGGCCTTCCCCCCAACTAAACTATTTTATCCTAGTGGCCTCTCAGCATTTAGCCCAAATTGTCGTGTATCATTCCCCCCCATTTATTCACCAGATATTTATTGAGTTAAATCCTCTTGTGATGAATGGCGGCATATCTGGTTCTTAGACTACTCACTCAATGGGCATATTAGCTAGCAGGGGAGAGAACATTTAACATGTGATTATCAACAAAAATGTGACAAACACTGTTTTAGAAGAACTATGAATTATTCTATATAGCCATAGCGGCTGGAATAAACCTGTGATACGATACAGAAAAGTCTTCCATAGGGGAGCAATGTCTCAGCAGGAACTTGAAAGCTAAGCAGGGTCTACCAAAAAGAAAAAGAGTGGAATTGAAGAGGAGCATCCCAGAAAGAGTGAGACATGAACAATGGCTCATGGGCAAAGAGAACAAGTTTCTTTAATGGAGTTGCTACAACAGAAGTCCTAGGATGATTTGATCATGGATTTTGAACTTGAGAAGAAAAGTCTAGTTCAAGTAGGGATTTTCTCCACCTACATATGTTCAGCTAGATATTGAGGATTATATCTTAGTCGTCATATCTGCCCCTCCATGTGGCTAGCAGAATGCCTGACTTGTGTAAGTTATTCAAGTATTTTTGAGTGAATGGACCCTTATGTTCCTGATAATCCATTGGATAGCAGCAGATATGCACTGTATGTCACTTTGCTCACAGAGGATTTCGTTTAACTGGCAGAACATCTGAAATTGAAATTGTAAAATGCTATTTTTATATCAGGGTTTTATACTGCTTGGATGTTCTCTGGCTCAGAAGTATTTTATGAGGTTGTGTATGATATGCAAGTTAAATTTCCTCTCTATACTCTCACCAAATAAATTTTTACAAATATCCTTTTACTTTGAAATGTAGATCATGCTCCTTGAGCAAGGGCCATATTTTTATTCTATTAAGCAACTTGTAGTATTAAATACCTGCAAAGAATATTGAAGTCCTGAGTTATGGAAGCTAAGTTAAAATAATTTCTGATCCTCAGTATAAGAGAAGATAAACATAGCAGTACTATCAATTCTTTTATTTCTACAGTAATTTGAATTCCTGGCTCATAATTTTATTCCAACCAATAATTCCCCAAGTATAAGCACTTCTAATTTTCTACATATGACAGTGAAAAAGATTAAAAGGTCAACAATCTGTGTAGAGCTTTATTGTGATTAATTTAGTGTTATTTGGGCAGTTAAGTATATGTATGATTCCTTTAATGTGAATACCTACCACTTAGTAAGGAGTGACAATACTCCAGCTTATATATTAACTCATTAGATGTATCAAGTTATGTAACTATACTATCATATAGTAGATTCTTTTATGATCCTAATTTTATAACTGAAGATACTAACTTAGAATGGTCATTTTTCCCGTGATATGTGAGCTCATAAATTGTGGATTTTTACACTTAAGACTCCAAAGTCTTAACTACTCTGCTACCAACAGTGCGTGGCTGAGGGTGTATTTAAAATGGATATTTAGTGAATATATATTTTTGTGAAACCTAGCGGAGGTACTTAATGATGTTTCCTCTTGTATATACTCTGAAAATGTTATTAATTTCTTAAAAATCTATCAACATGAAGTGTATCACATTTCATATGGAATCTATTTTACACTAACCTTCCTTTAAATCCATTTAAATTCATTCTCAGAATATAGATTTATGGCTTTAAAGGGTTTTCCCATTTTGGACACAGTTGTCAATATGTATTATTCTAGTTAAGAAATGAAGCAACATCCATTGGTGGGAATAAAATCAAGTGTGAGGGTTAAGAGGACACAAGTTTCCCCTGATGACCTTCCTTCTGCTCAGGAGATGAGTCTACTCTTCTCTTCCACTTGCCACACTATCCCCAGCCTTGGAGAGATGAGACTTGACTCTGTCCTCTTACGTTCCTTCTAGTCTCTATAGCGTATCTGCCTCTGACCCATTACACTGGGGAGATGGAGGCAATGTAATACCGGGCAGGAGTTTTAAAAAGTGTCTGAACACCTTAGTAATTAGTTATTTAGTCTGGAACACTTGATTTATACCTCAAGAGCCTCATTTTTCTCATTTCCAAATTAAGGCACTAATTTATGCATTGCCAATAGACACAGTGTATTTAGTTATTTTCTTAAATATTTATTGAACACCTGCTACATGGCCATGCTGCCCCTATGGAATTGCATAGGAAGATATTAAACAAATAAATAAATATATAACACTATGAAGCAGTGATAATTACCTTTGATAAGATAAGCAGGAAAAAAGAATGGAGATTGATGGGGAGGCAGGGGAAGATATTTTGGGTAGGGCTGGCAAGTAAGTTTTTCTTGAGAAGTCGGCATTTCAATTGGCATAAATGAAATGATGGGCCAAGCAGTTGCTTTCTGAATTGTGAAGCACCATGCTATTTTTTATTTATTTTGATAATGTAATTCTCTTCCAAAGTATTCAGGGAGTGGGTCACACAGGTGGGAAATAGGCCAATTTCCTGGAACCGTGAGATGGGTAAGGCAGAGAGCGATGATAAGTGAGCAATGGCTATCGGAAACATCTGGCTCATCCAGGTATGTGCATGGGGCTCTCTTAAGCTTTGGAAGAGTAGCAGTAAATGTATCTGTGTTGATATGTGAATAAGCAAATGTTTGTAAGTCGATGGCACAATTAAATTTTGGCATGCTGAATTATTCCACAAAACCATTTTAATTGGGTGATCATTAGTGATATGTTAATTATTCCTTAAGTGGCTACACTTAAATAGGAATAAGAAATGTCCTTTCTGTCACAGAAACATTCTTTATCTTTCCCTTTAGAAGATGAGTGACTTAAAAAAAATTAGATAGGATTCCAATAATAAAGAATGGGACAAAGGAGGTTTATAATTGTTCTTATGAAACATAATATAATAATTAATAGATAATAATACAAGAATAACTCTGTTTTGTGTACTCACAACTGTAAGCCTACTTTTTTCTCAACCTGTATAAACATCAGTTAGGTCCACATTGACATATGGCATCCTTGTTTTACTCAGATATAAAAGTAGCTTCCATAGAAAAGGATTTATTTAGTCTGGCCAAATAGCTTTAAAACAATTTGAACTTTTAAAGCAAAGAGGGTAAATGTACTAGCCTTTCAATAGCTAGAGCAGGAACTGGTCATGAGGAAAAAGTGACTATAGAAGGTTTAAGAATCGGTAACCTTCAATGACTTCCAAAACACTGATAGTAGAAAAACATAATATATCATAAAACTATTAATTTTAGGAAATATTAACTACATAAAATAATGTTTAAAATATGTTGTGAAAAGTAATTTGAAGAAACTCTTAAAAATACCTCAATATATTAAAGGAATTATAGGAGAATATTATAACCTTGATCAAAATGCATATGTGTGCCAACAGTTGAAGGTTTAAGGCTGCTGTGGGGCATAGTAAAGGAGTCTCTTTTTTTTTCTTTCTAGAAATACTTTCACAAAAGGGTAAAATCACTAAAGTAGAGGTCACCAAATTTTGACCTGCAGACCAAATGCCCCCAATGTCTGTTTTTAGTTGGAATTCAACCATATCCATCAATTTATGAATTGTCTAAAGCTGTTATCATGCTCCATCTGTGTAGTCCAGTAGTTGTGACAGGGATTATAGAGTTCCAAACTTTAAGAGAAGGCCTAGATGATCATTGTTCCCTACCCCACACTGCCCTAGTGATAATGACAGGCACAATGGATGAATGCAAGCCAAACAAGGACAATGGATCTTTCCTGGAATTGAATATATATATAGTCTCCCAGGATGTATATTTTTTTTTTTCATATCGGGACTTCTAAACTTGTATCATGGTAAGAATACATGTCTGAAGTAAGAGACAATAATCTCAATGTGAAGAAGAAAGTAAACTTGAGAGAGAACAGTAGATAGAGAAAATAAGAGAAAATAAGCTAAAAATATTGTTTGAGTCCTAAGTTAGATCTCTCAAGTTGCTGTTTCTTTGCCTCCTTAGATCAGCCTACCAGTTGCAACTTTTGTCTTTGAAATAACATAAACTATTGCTTGAAAAATGAATTATCCCCAATTTCCAGAGTCTTCATGAACATAAACATATAGAGAAAACTTGCCTAGAGTCACACCACTTAATTTCTATAATGAAAAAAGTACTAATTTGATATTTTGACAGCTTAATAATTTCCTTTTCCCATAACATAAAAAGAATTATGAAATTCTGGGCTTTGAAACTGGTTCCACCATTGAGAAGAATTAAATACAGGAAACTTTCTATATTTTATTTGTCCAAATAAGAAAATTCACCCATAGAAAATTTAAAACAAGTTTTGTTGACAAAACAGATTAGTGTAAAAGAAAGAAAAGAAACCACCATTATCTAATTACCTAAATATAGCAACTATTAAATTGTCATATTTTAGTCACATAAATATAATATACATACACACATATATACACATGCATATAAAAATAGAAATCAGCTTAAAATATTTTTTAATTTTCATTTTACTTCCCATTCTATAAGATTTCTTTTACATCATTAAAATTTTTTATAAACATAATTTTTATGGCAGCTTTTCAACTGATTTGTCTTCACTTAGTGTAGGATGAAACCCTTTGAAGGATTACTTCTCTTGCCACTTAACAGAATAAAAACAATTAGTAATATTTTAAATATCACTATTTTGATTGCAGTCAGCTCTATTGAATAAAACACTATTAATTGGATGCATGTCAGCTCATACCGTGGGTAGTTAGCAAGTCATTGGAACCAAGCGAGCACATCAGTAATCAAGTTTAGGGGAGCAAACAATTAAATCACAAAACACCTCCGGAACTTGTGCTTAATGCTCAGTTCATACTGAGCAAGTGGTCTGTCCACCTACAGTTCCACCCCTCCAGATCACGCCCCATGCAAGTGACATTTCAAAAATACAAATCTGAGTCAGTCACTCTCTCATTCTGGGTCCAACCCAAATCTGGACTGTTGCTTAGAGGGGGAAGGGCAGATGGTGTGATCTGACCCTGCCTTCTTTGCATCTCTTATCTTCCCTCCATATTTCAGCGAAACTCAGGTCAAGCTCTGTCTCAGTTCTTTCAGTTTCCTGATTATTCTTTGGCTTAATAATTCACAACTTCTGGCCGGAACCGGTTTGGCTCAGTGGATAGAGTGTCGGCTTGCAGACTGGAAGAACCCGGGTTCGATTCCGGTCAAGGGCATGTACCTTGGTTGCGGGCACATCCCCAATGGGGGCTGTGCAGGGGGCAGCTGGTCGATGTTTCTCTCTCTCGTTGATGTTTCTAGCTCTCTATCCCTCTCCTTTCCTCTCTGTAAAAAAATCAATAAAATATATTTTAAAAATAATAATTCACAACTTCTGGCTGAATAGGATTAGTCAATTTCTTCTTATAACAATGGGGTATTATCTACTTCTCTGATACTTTTACCCGGGCTAATCAAGCCATCTGGAAAAATCCGGTACATCCCTCAAAACCCCCAAACCATTGCCCACCCCTTCCCAGAAAGATTTCTCTATTTTTTTCTCTACCTCACACACATGGCATCAAAGGTAAGTATCTCTTGCACTCCCCTCCCACATACTGCTGTGGGGACATCCTGGCTCAATGCACCATATTTTTGGAACACCTCCACACCTTCTAACCTGAACACCTTCAGCCATGGGCTGTGCTATATGCAGCTTTAGAGCATCAGTGCATATACAGCCCAGAGAGCCTCTCTTGCTTTGCTTTTTCCTTAGCACTTGGCATTGGTAAGCATAGCATAGTTTTTACTGTTTTTTCCTACCCTGTTTCCCCGAAAATAAGACAGCGTCTTATATTAATTTTTGCTCCCAAAGATACGCTAGGTCTTATTTTCAGGGAATGTATTATGTTTCCATGAAGTGGGTATTATTTTCGGAGGATGTCTTATTTTCGGGGAAACACGGTAGTTGTTGTTATCTCAATTTACTTGCATTTTCTTCTAGAATGTCAACTCCCTGAGGATAAGACTTTGTTTTCATTGTGTTCACACCAGTATTCATCTGGAAGAACTCTCAGCCGGGCCCGTATTAGGTCCTCACTTAAATATTTAATGAATGAAAAGCTGTGTTTGATAAGATATTTAGAGGACAGGGAAGTAAAAGATGCAATTATATGTGAGCAATTTTCTGGTAAGTGGGGCTGAATTTTGTAAAGTAACATAAAGCCAAATATCTTAGAGCCAGTCTGTGGAGCACCTTAGAATGTTTGTGATGAGCAGGTGGTTATCCTAGGGTTAATCTTATCTTGGGACAAGTGCTATTGAATTTGGTTCCTTGGCTTGCGCACATCAAAGCCCAATCACATTCAAAACGGGTTTTCAGCAAAGAAAGTAAATGTTTATTTAAGAAAGGGCACAAACCAGGGGAGTGGTTTGCTAAAACCTGGCTCACTGATGGCTTCCAGGGGGTGGTTTGGTTATATAAGGGAAAGTCATTAATAATGGAAGCATTAGGGTCATGGACTCTGTTGATTGGTTATTGCTAAGGTAGCGAGTTGTTGATCATAGCATTTGGTCCTGATATCAGCCATGTTGTTGCTCTGGCAAGATTCACAAGGATGTGTCTGGTCTGATTGTTTTCTTTTTCCTGAGCTGAAACACAGCTGAGGCACATATGTTGTCTCAACTCTTAGTCAACAGACCTGAGGCTTTGTACCTAATATTTTTTGATGCTAACCAGAACCTCATTGTCCTGTGGGCTTAGTGATTAAGGGATTGGGCATGCAAGGGTCAGTCATGGAACTGAATGAGGCAAGTTTGAATCAAAAGGAAATAAAGAGAAAAGGTCAGATTAAAGAAACAAACTTTTGCCCTGGCCAGAATGGCTCAGTTGGTTGGGTATCTTCCCATTCACCAAGAGGTTGCTGGTTTGATTCCAGGTCAGGGCATATGCCCAAGTTGCAGGCTCAATCTCTGGTAGGGGACATGCAGGAGGCGACTGATTAATGTAGTTCTCTCTCTCTCTCTCTCTCTCTCTCTCTCTCTCTCTCTGTCTCTCTCTCTCTCTTCCTTCCTCTCCCTCAACCTTCTTCTCTTTCTAGAAATCAAGAAACTATTCTAAAAAATAAAAAGAAAGAGATGAATTTTCTGTGTAGTTATGTAGCTTCCTAAGTGCTCTAAACTGTTGATTCACATTTAGCAGCCATCTCAAAACCCTAGCTATTCTCCAAATTTTTCAAGTGAGAAAACTCAGGAACTCCGAGGTTACCAGGTCACATGATTCTCAGGTGGCTATTGGACCATTTGGCATTTTACTGTCTCACTGAGCCTTCAGGAGATCTCTGTTCCAAGCAACTCTTTAGCAAGAGCATGTACAGTGCCTTTTGAGATATCAGTGCTGAAGCAGAGAAGCCATGTGTCAGCTTATTTCAATTTATGCGTCAATAGTGCAGCTTAAAATCCCTAAATAGGAATAAATCACCTGCCAAGTTATGTGGAGAGTCCTGTGTAACTTCCCCCAATGACAGCACTTGGAATCCATAGATCATAGCTCACTGCACTCTCTCCCAGAGCTTCGCACTTGGCTCCTGAATGAATAATATATTTGGGAAGTTATAGTTTTAGAAATTGTCATTGTAAAGCTCCAATTCTTATATTCCTCAAACTGGATATAAGAATTGAGCTAGAAATGTTCTAAAGCAGGGTTTGTGTTCAGTGAAAGAAAGAGGATGAGAGAATAAGGGAGAATGAAGAAATGAAAGAAGGAAGAGAGGGAGAGGAGAAAGAAAGATGACACTTAACCCCAAGGCTGGAAATCTCTCTTTTTTCAACCACACAGCTGTAAAAATGTCAACCCAAACAGCAAGCTGTGGGCTTGCCCGTGTACCCGGGATCTTGCAGAGAACTATTGTTGTCAGACCTCATAGCTCCAACCTGCTCCTACACCTGTGAGCTCACTTGGACTTTAAATGTAACTTAATCTCAGGTTATATCAAGCCAGCTATGGAGTTAATGGATGAAATCCGGTGGCTGAAATTATAACTTCTGTTTCTAAAAATAAGAGGTTGCCAAGGGTTCACATTGGTGTATGATAAGAAATGCAATGGCATGTCTCCTAGCACATGCATTTTGATAAAAGGCAGATTCCAGACATAAAATCTGTGCATGACAAACCCACCAGGTAGCCTGTCTTTTCCTGTATGTTTTCACCTCTCTTCTTTGCTCTCTTTCTTTCCTGTGACTGTCTCCTTTTCTTTCTTCCCCACTTCCTCCTTTCCTCCCCACTTCCGCCTTTCCATGGGCGGTGCTTGCTTATTCCCCTTCATTCTGTTTCTGCTCATTTTCACTGACACACATTTACATTTCACTTGCATTTTTTTTTTCCTTTTGCGTACCAGCCATTGAGGTACGTTTTGAAGGGGATAACCAGGTGATTATTGCTGGCTCCCTGTTGCCCCAAGCACACTTCATAGCCAACATAGGCCTGACTATAATTAGGTGGAGAAAAAAATAGAACGCAAGAGACAATGACATCAATCCAAAAGGCTGTAATTACACAGAAGCATAAGGGATCCCTCAACTCCTCTCTCCTTTCTTCCTCTTCACCCCCTAATTTAAAAACCTATAATTCTTCCTTTCTTTCCCTTACCTATAGAGAATTTAAATGGCTTTTTTTTTTCAAATATGAAATGTACCATGACTAAGGAACAGTTTTATATAACAGTCTTTTAATACATAGGCAAATAGCTCTTCATTGTTATCGATATGTTACTAATTAAGCTGGGAAAAGGAGCTCTACACCCACCTAAGCAGTGAGTAATATTGGGATCTGCAGGAGCTGAGAGTCTTGAAATTATGTAAAAGTACACTTGACATCACATTCTCTGGTTACTCCATCTTCTTAATGAATCTTTCATGACCTTTTTTATGTCCTGTACAGTGTGATTAGGCCCAGAATGTGTTTGGTCCACACAGTGTTACCCTTGAGTTCTACAGTATCTATAAATAGCTTCATATCAATAATTAGCGAAGTTGGGAGCCTTGTCTCCGGGTGAGGAGATGTCCTCCACATTTAATTTGGGCAGGAAACCTGTTCCTTACTTTTAGAGAACTATAGATTAGAAAACAGAACAAAATAAATCTTCCCCTTTTCTAAAAATGCCCTGCAGCAGAGACAGCTCAGGCCCAGGTGGAGGAAACATTTTACATTCAGAAATGTTAGCAGCCAGGAAAGATACATGGAAGCTCCCAAGGAAGTCAGTGAAAAACATGTTTGTCTAATGATAAGTCTCCAGCCTGTATGGGATAGGCATGGCAAGATGGCGACAGAGGGGAGACTAATCCAGTGGGATAAAATGCTGACTCGTTTACTTCATTGCCAGGAAATGAGGTTAGATTTGTAGATCTAATTCATGGTAAAGAAGGGGAGAGGAGTGATCTGTTTTCAGGATAGAATGGTAAGCTCTAACTGGTTTACACACGGCCACTAATATTTCTGCTGCCAGAGTCGACCCCAGATAAAGCTGAGAGCTGAAACCTGCAGAAACAGCTGGCAATGCTTGAGGAAGAGTGCTATCACCAAAATACACCAAAGGGGTGAGTTTCCCAAACCTCAGCACTGCAAATGCCCTCAGAGAAGTGGAGAGAACTCTGCTAGCAAATGGCTCATTGGTAATACCAAATCTTTGAGGAAGGCCTTGACCCTTGTTAAAAACAAAAATTCAGTTGAATAAATTTGATTATCTAATTGGATTTATTTAAGGATTCATGAATCAAGCAACTTCCTATCTAGCAAGTAGAGAGATACTCAGAAGCTGTACAACATGGAAGGCTTTTATAGGAAGAAGCTTGGCCGGGCAAGAGAGTTATTAGCCACCCCTTTCTCTTTGCCCTCCCTCCCCACACACACACACACACATACACAAAGAGAAATCGAGAGAGAGAGAGAGAGAGAGAGAGAGAGAGAGAGAGAGAGAGAGAGAGAAAGGAAGGAAGGAAGGAAGGAAGGAAGGAAGGAAGGAAGGAAGGAAGGAAAGAAGGAAGGAAGGAAAGAAGGGAGGGAGGGAGGGGGGAAGTGGGGGGGGGGGGAGGGAAGTCAGTTTTATGCAAGATTATTTTCCCTTAGGGAAGATAGGGAGCGCGTTATCAGGCAGGCTGGCTCAGCTTCCTTCCGGGGGGATGATGAGGGTCCAAGACATTGATACCACCCAGAAAATTTCAGACAGGTCAATTAAAATTTCATTCCTGGAGAATGTTGGAACTACAATTAAGTCAGTGTCATGGGCTTTGGCAAAAGTGACTCCATTTTGAGTCCCTGGTTTTTTTTTCACATGCTTTTCTCATGTTTTTCTCTCTCCCATTCTCATGCTTGTTTATTTTATGACATCCATACGATCTTTTAATTCCTTTTCCTTTCAGAGGTCTAGAGTCATCTATAGCTAAGCCATGACTTGACATCTCCACTTGGTTGGCTTATATTGATCTCAAAACTAAGTTCCAAAATGAACTCACATCTGTAATCTTCATAACCAGCACTACCTTCAGTGAAAAAGTTGCATTGGCCAGGAGAATGAGAATCATTAGGTTTCCTAGAAGTGGAGACTGAGACAGGGACTTGTCTACAGAAGACATTCTGTGTGGGGAGTGACAGTCCTTTGGAAACTGCCTGTCGCTGGCTTAGGGTGCGGGCATGAAGAATGAAGGGTGGTATCTAACTTCCAAGCAGATTCTTGAATTTCTCAGGAGAAGAAATTGGCTGTGAGCCTAGCAAACAGCTTAAACGGCGCTGGTCCAGTAGAGGGGACTTGGGTGGTGGACCACAGCATTTACTCCACCAACTATATGAGATTCAACACCAAGTTTTATTTATTCAAATTCTGAAATAGTTATTGACTCAGCCACTCTCCTCTGTCACTGTACCATCACTGTTCAAGACCACCCCTACATCCTCCTAAGCATTCTTCACACATCTCCTGGTAGGCCTCTCCCACCCATCCTCTATAGCAGGGGTGGGCAAACTTTTTGACTCGAGGGCCACAATGGGTTCTTATACTGGACCGGAGGGCCGGAACAAAAGCAACCTGACCATGCTGGCACTCTCATCTTGGGCTGCTGGTGAAGGAGTGGAGGGGAGAGCAAGAGAACCCTCCGCTCTTTGGGCTCCGCGGGCCGGATAGAACAGCTGAATGGCCCGGATCTGGCCCACGGGCCGTAGTTTGCCCATGGCTGCTCTATAGTGACTCTTTTAAAAAACAAAATGAAACCACAAGACTGCAGTCAGAAATACAATTGTGTGTGTGTGTGTGTGTGTGTGTGTGTGTGTGTGTAAGCTTACCTATTCAATGTGTCTATCTCTGTTACCCCACCAGACTTTTAAACTCCAGGAAAGTAAAAAAACAAAAAAAAAACAAAAAACGTATCTGTTTTATGTTTGCTACTCAGTCCCCCTTTTCCAAAAGTCCTTCTCATGAGCTAAGCTTTCAATAAATAGCGGTTGAGGAAAACAAATTAATAATGTCAAATACATCTGGGATAAGAAGGCCAAACCCGAATTATCATGGCCGTTCTTATCTGAGCTCTGTGAAAACCGCATGTTTCCAGCTGAGATTCATTTACAGCCATATTTAGGCAGTGCGGATGTGCCCAAAGAATCTGTATTCTGTTGGTTAGGGGAAAAAAAATCTGAAAACTTTTTCATAAAAACTGATAAATGCAAGCCTAGTGTCAAATGACAGAACTAAAAGAATTTAGTAACAAGTGTGATGTCTTTTATCAAAGGGTTAGCAGCGTGGGCTGGGGTGTGCAGAGCCTCACAGGCAGCGGGCACGCTTCCTGCGGGGTTTGGGGAAGAGATGGTCACAGAGCCTGGGACAGGCCACACTGAGGGGGGCGTGGCTGGCTGGAGGGCAGGGCTGGGCTTAGGCAGCAGCAGGTCCTGTTCTCCAGGGGCAGGTGAGCTAACCAGAGGGAGCTGCAGGATTCTGATCAGTGTGTCCTAGGTTCCCTGGACAGGTGTTTCCCATAGGAGCTGGCTTACTTTGGTTTGGATTTGTGATGTGGCCTGGGACAGTGGTCGGCAAACTCATCAGTCAACAGAGCCAAATATCAACAGTACAACGATTGGAATTTCTTTTGAGAGCCAAATTTTTTAAACTTCTTCAGACGCCACTTCTTCAAAATAGACTCACCTAGGCCGCGGTATTTTGTGGAAGAGCCACACTCAAGGGGCCAAAGAGCCGCATGTGGCTTGGGAGCCATAGTTTGCCAACCATGGGGCTGGGATACTGGGGTCGTCTCCCTCCATGTTGTGCTTTCCAATATAAACTAACTCTGTCACTCATAATTATATTAAGAGCTAATGCTTTAAGTGATTAATATTATATAGGTACTTCCCTAAGCACCTTATATATATTAACTCCTGCAATCCTCATTTAAGTTAGAAACTATTATTTTCGCAAGTTTCCTTTTGAAGAAATTGAGATCCAATGAGTTGAAACAACTCACTCAAGGTCATACGGCTAACAGTGTGGAAGCTGATATTCCAGCCCAGGATGGCTTTTCTGAACAACCACACTTTCAGCTAGAATACCCGTAGTGTAAGGTTTAGCAGTGTGAACTTTGTAATCAAAAATATACATTTGATTTGCAGCTCTGATAATTTATTAGATGTGTGATCTTAAGGAAACCATTTAACCTCTCCAAATCTGTTTTCTTGTCAGTGAAATGGAGGCAATAAAGTCATCTGCCTCCCAGGCCAGTATTTAACACAATGCCTTTTAATTATTAGGTGTTTGTTTGCAAGTAACAGAAAGCCTAAATTAAGCTGGGATCAGCGATAAAGGGAAATGCCTGGCTCATTCAGCTGTGAATCCAATGCAAGGGTTAGAACAGTGTTCCCCAGGACTTGGGATTTTTCCAACACTGTTCTGCAGTAGCAGCCAAATCTAAAAGTTAGGTCCCTTCAGGATTTCATGTTGGTGCCTTTATAAGGGTGCTGTCTCCTTGTTTGAATGAAAGTATTCTTCCTCCAACCACCAAACAAATTTCGGGCATGGGAATTCTGTGATTTACTCTGTTTGAAATAACTTTGGTCAGGGAGCAAAGGACAAAGGAGACTGGCATTCGATGATCTGGGCTACTACTCGTTGGGGCAAGAGGAATGGCAGCCCAGAGGGGAGTGTGTGCTCATCAGAGCTCTCCTCAGAAGCCAGTGCCACCCAAACCTGTGTTTCCACACGATGGAAGGAAGGGTGGCTCTCCCAAAGAACTTCTGGATGCTATGGAGAGAAATGGTGTTAGACTAACACGTAATGCATTTTTACTAAAAACACTCTTATTGTGTTTTTGTTATTAATATAAATATCTATGCAACATACTGGAAGCTGACATTTCTATTACAAAACTGGTTCTATGTAACAAACAAACACACCATGAGAGAGTGAGAGCGAGAGCGAGAAGGAAGGAAGGAAGGAAGGAAGGAAGGAAGGAAGGAAGGAAGGAAGGAAGGAAGGAAATACTAGTATATGTAGTTGCAAATCCCTTAAGTCCCAACTCTCAGTCTTGGACCTTCTAGGGCATGTAGTATATACAAAAATAAGATTTTTTAAGAATTGTGTGTAGACTCTAGATATTTTACTTTTTAAATATAATTTTGATGTCTGTTGGATGAAGAGTTCTATTAATATTGGGATTTATGAAGGTTTATTTTTATTGTAAAACTAGCAAAGTGTTCCTGGCAGAAGCATTTCCCCCTAAAGCTATGCTAAACACTTTTTATCATCACCTACAGAGTTTGTATTAAAGCCTTTTTCTTCCTATTGAATTCATAAATGTTCCAAAACACTTAGAAAGTGTCTGTTTGTATAAACTGTTACATTTGTCCAATTATTTAGTGAAAGAAGAATCATTTTGCAGTTCAACTGTCACACTGAAATGCTAAGAGTTTATTCTCAAAGTGGGTTATAGTCTCCAGATGCATATTTTTTTAATGTCAATATATTTTACTTAAAGAGGTCTATTTGGATCATACAAGAGAGGAGCTAACGTCACATCATAGTGAAGCTTGGAGGAGTTATATTCATCTTCCAAATCCCAGGAAAATGTGCCAGTATAATTGAGGGCCTTCTTCATCAATTTGAAAAACAATGCTTTCCTAAACAAAAGGCCCAATTTAAAATGCCAACTCTACCAATTCTGTAAGACTTTACCCTGATTACCCTTGAAACAACTTTGCCATCTGTAATAGGGAGAAATTAAATAAAAAGAAAGAAAACCCCCCCAAAGTTTTTCTCCTACAAGTCAGAATTTCATATTTTAAGTTTTAATTCGAAATAATCTAATTCAATACTCTCAAGAGAATGTGGAAAGTTATTTTTATTGAGTTTACAATAAAGCTATTTAGCAAGAGAAGATTTGTTTGCCCTATGTTTATATTCCACTGGGTCATATGCTCATACTAAAGGTCCATTAAACTTTGCCACATTTTTGAAATCTCAAAAAATTCTAAATTTACTTTCTGTGATGATCATCCTTTGAAAATAAAAAGCATCACTCCCTGCATTGCTCAGGTTAAATCCACACATCAAATTTTGGCATGGTTAAAAATATCTAATGACTCTGAAATGTGATGGTTTCTCCTCTCAGTTTTGTCTTATCTCACACCAAGTCAGAGCACTGAATTTATTTTTTTCTTCCATCATTCAGCCAATACTGATTTCAAACCTACTGTGTGCTAGAATCAGACTGCAGGCTGGGCTAGTTAAAACCCTTTATTTAGATTTTATAAAGTCTATTGTGGGGGAGGCCTCTGCACTTACTGAACTACAATTGCCTTTTGATTATGTAAGACTGATTTAGAAAAGAAAATACATCCATTAGCTTATAAAAGGCAAGCTGGAAAATTGATTTCCATTGCAAGCACACACATATAGACTAAAACATTTTACTAATAAAATATTTCTCTAGGTTGGTAACTTTTCAGAGGGGCAATCCATGCAGGCATGCAAGAGAGAAATACTTTCCTATTTTTTTTTCTAGTTAAATTATTTTTATTTTTTATTAAGTCATTATATGTGTACATTGCCCTTACCACCCCATTACCATATATGCCCTCACCCCCCAATGTTTTTCATCCATTGTGTATTCTTTTATACATGCATACAAGTCCTTAGGTTGATCTCTTATCTCTCTCTCACCTCTTCCTAACCTTCCCGCTGTAATTTGACAGTCTGTTGATGCTTTATATTCTTTTATCAAAGGATGTATTAAGACAGATTGAAATGCATCAGTTTCTAGTAACCAGCAGATGGTGCTTTTAGTAATAAGTTTATAAAAGGTTACTTGAATATCCTGTCTGTAGAGTTTTGTTGTTTTTTTGATAAAACTAACTAGAAATAAGACACGGAAATATTTTGAAGCAAATTCTATATTTTTATTGTTAGTAATGTGTATACTTACAAAGCTCAGCATAGTTTTTACAACACTCCTATTAGACACCTTCCAGATAATAAAATGAAATATGTTAAAAGTTGAAATTAATATAAAAATTATATTTGATTAAGTGCTATATCTTTATGTAGGTGGAGTAATTTTACTTCCAGCATAATTTTAATTACAGATAAACTCACATGTATTGCTTGAACTCATGCTACTTTGATTTTACATTTTCTTTGTTTGTAAAATAATAATTAAAATGTTAAATGACTTATATGAATACAATCACAATGAAGGTAAATACTTGATCTTTAATAAGAACAGCTATATTAGCATTTACTCTTGGCGTGTTTTATTTGGTCTCTTTCTTTCAGTTCTGACCTCCATTTCTCTTAAAACAACTTATTTGTATCATGCTCTTTTAGTTGGCCATCTCAAATTCTTTTTAATCAGAAATTCATTTTAAATAAATGCACAATACTAGGCAATATGCAGTGTTTAACAGCATAATAGTAATTTCACATGAGTTGTTTGAAGAGATTCACAAGGAAAACATATCAATTTGATTTTTGTGGAAGAATTGTACAGAACCATTTGAATTCATCACATTGTGAAGGCTAAATGCATTTTAAAAGCATGAAAGGTTTTATTCTCTGCCCGTGGTCAGTGTTTACTTGATGGAAAATTAAGGATGTTGATAAGACTGTGTTACAACTCAATTTTATCAGCTAAAATTTAGGAAACTGCAATGTCTTTTTTATGATTGTTCATACCATTTTGTCCCTTGTTAGAGTGTCTCAAGCCTGTGTGTTGTGCTCAACAGGATCTCTCATTTCTGCCTGGAGTGTGAATAGACCCAGCTAATCTGACATTAATAAAGAAAAGGGAGGGCACAGGCACTGGGGCGCCTGGAAACCTTAGAAAATAGCAAAATAGGAGTGATGGAGGGTAAATGGTGAGCCTCGAGCTACTGGGACACTTGCACCTGAAAGATCCTTGGGGGAGGGGGATGATATTTTTACCTTTCACTTTTTGTACTTCCTTCAAAGTCAATGAAAAGGGAACTTGCCTTGTAAGTGGGCAATGCTGGATGGGATACTGGATGATAGTTTTCATAAAAGTCAGCAAAGTAGATCAGCCTGGTTTTGAATCCCTGATTAAAAAGCACCCATGAATTTTTACCTTTAGGGGTGAATAGGACGTCCTCCAGAAACAACAGATCTTGATTTCAGTAAACAAAATCTGTGCATGACAATGACCTTTAAAAATGAGGCATCCTTAGTTGTTTTTCTTTTATACATATTTTTGTTGATTTCAGAGAGAAAGGAAGAGGGAAAGAAAGATAGAAGCATCAATGATGAGACAGAATAAATGATCAGCTGCCTCTTGCACACCCCACACTGGGGATCAAATGCACAACCTGGGGATGTGCCCTGACCAGGAATCGGACTGTGACCTCCTGGTTTATAAGTCTATGCTTAACCAACTGAGCCCCTCCAGAAGGTCATTTGTCCTTAATTTTAAAGCTGATAAGCTGTTGTGCTTATTATGAACTGTGCCCAAAGTGTGGCACTCATTCAATTTATTCTCATATTTGAGGACTTCTCACTACAAAATGAGGAATGTTTAATCTTCCATAATTCCCCATCACTTTGACCTTGTTCCTATAAGACACAGGAGGAGGAGACATGGGAACAAGTTGAAAGCATTCAAGAACCCTCATTGGTTTCTGGGTCAAGTAGAGGGAGGTTTTACAAAAAGGAAAAACTGTGAAAGAAGTGTTATTCTTAAAAATTTTTTACCATTCTAAAATTGTAATTATCACTGTAGTATCAAAGAAAACAGTAAAAATACCACATAAATAAATTGACACCGGCTGTTCCTTTACCCAAATTAGATAAACTATCCTATTTCAAGCCTAAATGATATTAACTAAGGAAATGATTAGATTTGGGCTCTGTCCCTTGAAAATATTTTCCAGGTGTCATTTTAATTTTTAGCCAAAAGTAATGTGCTCTGCAGCAGTTCTTTGGAAGTTTGGGGTCTGTGTTTTATTTTCCTGTGGTGAATTTAAGTCCATAAATGTTTCATTTGAACTTCTGTGTGTTTTCACGTGAGCTACATGTAACAGTTTCATGATATGCCATGTAAGCATACTCATTTATCATAAAACATGCTTAAATAAAATTGAGTGCTAGAAATGAAAATGAAAATGTTAATTTAGAGAGTAAAACAATAATATACTATGTTTATATCTTCTGAGCAAATAAAATCCTTCATATTTGTCTTTATTAACATCATCACCAACATGCAATGAGTCCATTTATTTTGATAGTTCTTAGATGAGAGGCTGTTTTAAATAGCCAATACGTAGTCAATGGTTTTAAGTTTTATCTATGTGGAGAACAGAAATAAACTAGCTCGTCAAAAGTATTTATTTAAAAAGTCAAATAAAAGAGATTGCCCATCACACTTTCATTAGCCCCTACCTTAGCATTGTCTTGGCTGAACTGATGTTTGATTGATTCTGAGGGGTCATTAAGTAGCATCATCTAATTTTATGAATACCATTTGATATCTAAATGTCTATTTAGGGATAGATTTACAAACATAAAATACAGTGGGAATTTGCATGTCATCCTTGCACAGAGGCCATGCTAATCTTCACTGTACCATTCCAGTTTTAGCATATGTCTGCCAAAGTCCTCGTGCTCAACAGCAGATGAGTAGATAAAAAAGCAGTGGTACATTTAGTACACAATGGAATACTACTGGGACATAAAAAAAGAGAAGAAAACCTTATCCTTTGTGACAGCCTAGATGGAACTGGAGATTATTAAGCAGAGTGAAGAAGTCAGTCAGAGAGAGATAAGTACCATATGATTTCACATATATGTGGAATTTAATGGAAAAATAAACAAAATAGAAACATACTCACAGATACAAAAAAACAGACTAACAACTGTTAAAGGGAAAGGAGGTTGGTGGACTGAGTGAAAAAGGTGAAGGGATTAAGCAAAATAAATAAATAAATAAATAACCAAACAAACAAAATACAGACACAAACAACAGTGTGAAGATTGCCAGAGGAAAGGTGGGTAGAAAGAGGTAGAAGAAGGTAAATAGGAGATAAATAGTTATGGGAAAAAACTTGCCATTGGGTAGTATATATACACTGATTGGCGAAATTATGATCACTGAACACATAATAAGTTGGCCACTTACTCTCTCTCTCTCTCTCTCGAGAGAGAGAGAGAGAGAGAGAGAGGCCAAATTAAATATATATATATTAGAGGCCTGGTGCATATATTTGTGCATGGGTGGGGTCCAGCCAGCCTAGCCTGGGGGAGGGGACATGGTGGTTGGCCGGCATGCCTGCCGGTCAAACTCCTGGTGGAGGTAACAATTTGCATATTAGCCTTTTATTATATAGGATATACATTGAGTGGCAAGACTATTATGCATTCAGAGATTATAATAATCTGGCCACTTAGTGTGTGAGTGTGTGTGTGTGTGTGTGTGTGTGTGTGTGTGTGTGTTAATATAAGAAAGAATAGTTATACAATATTTATCTTCTTCAGTTGTTTGCAATGTTTTGTTAACATCAGTGTTGATTAATATTTACCAATGTTGAAACTTTTTATAAAATATATTTTTATTGATTTTTTACAGAGAGGAAGAGAGGGATAGAGAGTTAAAAACATCAAAGAGAAAGAATCATCAATCAGCTGCCTCTTGCACACCCCCTACTGGGGATGTGCCTACAACCAAGGTACATGCCCTTGACTGGAATTGAACCTGCGACCTTTCAGTCCTCAGGCCGATGCTCTATCCACTGAGCCAAACCAGTTTCAACTGTTGAAACTTTTTTGATACTTATTATTAATTATCCTCTATAAAGATAGATATAATTTCTATTTCCACCCTGGTATATGATAATATCTGCTTTGCCAGTTTTCAACTGAGTTGAAACATTTGGGAAAAAAAATCTATGCCACTTATTGCTGAAAACTAACAATTCACTGTTTCAACTTGAATTTTTTGAAACAATTTACAACGGACATGGAGCACCTGCTGAATTTCAGATTATGGTTGTAATTATTTATTCAGGTCCTTAGGACGATGCTATTTCTAACATTTACTGAGCTGTTGCTATGTTTCATTCTTTAAAAACACTTTACATACTTATCTCCTTTAACACTTACAACTACCCTGTTTGGGAGGGACTATACTTTTCTTTTTACAAATAGAAAATTAAAATGTAATCATGTAATTGGTCCGAAGTTATACTAAGGATCAAGAGGCTCAAATCCAGAACCAGTGAGTCTCTTTAAAGAGAAATCTTACAAGAAGATGAGAAGACACAATTGATTTTATTTACAATTTGAAGTAAAACTCTCACCAAAGGTAGGCTTTTACCATGGTACCATCCTGCAGAAACTATCAGAGAGGGGTACTCTCTTCCTTGATGATTACATTTCAAGGACATAGTTCTCAGATCCCTGTAAATGGCACCTCTGGTTTATAACACTGGAAAAAGTCTTCGGGTAGAGAAATGATTTAAAATCACATTGCCCTTTGGATTAATTTGATCTAAGGAAAGGAAAGTTAGGAGTCTAAAGTCAGGAAGAAACCTATCAAAAGTTTAGTAAAGCTGAAAACTTTAAGGCCTTCTTAGTCACTCACAATAAGATTTTTAAAAAATTAATAAATCTTAATTGTTCAGATTATTACAATTGTTCCTCTTTTCTCCACCATAGCTCCCCTCCATCCAGTTCCCACCCCACAGTCTGCCCTTACCCCCCTCACTGTCCTCATCTATAGGCATATAATTTTTGTCCAATCTCTTCCCACACCCCGTACACCCTTCCCCCCCGGAAAATTATCAGTCCATTCCCTCTCTATGCCCCTGATTCTATTATATTCACCAGTTTATTCTGTTCCTCAGATTTTTAATTCACTTGCTCTTTAGATTCACTTGTTGATATATATGTATTTGTTGATCATAATTTTTATCTTTCTCTTTTTCTTCTTCTTCTTCCTCTTCTTAAAGAATACCTTTCAGCATTTCATATAATACTTATTTGGTGGTGATGAATTCCTTTAGCTTTTTCTTATCTGTGAAGCTCTTTAGCTGACCTTCAATTCTGAATGATATCTTTGCTGGGTAGAGTAATCTTGGTTGTAGGTTCTTGCTATTCATCACTTTGAATATTTCTTGCCACTTCCATCAGGCCTGCATAGTTTCTGTTGAGAAATCAGCTGACAGTCATATGGGGGCTCCCTTGTAGGTAACTGTTTTTCTCTTGCTTTTATTTTTTATTTTAAAAAAATATATTTTATTGATTTTTCACAGAGAGGAAGGGAGAGGGATAAATGATAGAAGCATCAATGAGAGAGAATCATTGACCAGCTGCCTCCTGCACACCCCCTACCAGGGATGTGCCTGCAACCAATGTACATACCCTTGACCGGAATTGAACCTGGGACCTTTCCGTACTCAGACTGATGCTCTATCCACTGAGCCAAACCAGTTTGGGCACTTGCTGCTTTTAATCTTCTCTTTATCTTTTGCTCTTGGCATTTTAATTATGATGTGTCTTGTTGTGGTCCTCTTTGGATTCCTTTTGTTTGGGGTTCTCTGCATTTCCTGGACTTATAAGTCTATTTCTTTCACCAGGTGGGGAAAGTTTTTGATCATTATTTCTTCAATTAAGTTTTCAGTATCTTGCTATCTCTCTTCTTCTGGCATCCCCATAATTCGAATATTGGTATGCTTGAAGTTGTCCCAGAGGCTCCTTACACTATCTTCATATTCTGGGATTATTTTTTTCTTTTTGCTTTTGCGGTAGAGTGTTTTTTACTTCTTTGCATTTCAAATATTTGACTTGATTCTCATGATCCTCTAGTCTGTTGTTAGATCTCTGTATGATATTTTTTATTTCAGTCAGAGTATGCTTAATTTCTAGTTGATCCTTTTTCATATCCTTGAGGATCTCACTAAATTCATCAGCCTTTTCTAGAAAATTCTGGAAAAACCTTATATCTGTGGTTTTGAATTCTATATTCAATCATTTGCTTTCCTCCATTTCTTTCATTTGTGATCTGTTTCTTTGTCTCTGCATTTTGGCTGCTTCCCTAAGTGATAGAGTGGCTTTGTGTGCTAGGCGTCCTAAAGGGAGGACCCAGTGGCTCTGCCTCCCCAGTTAGCTGATGTGGACACTCTTGTTGCACCCCTTTGTGGGCTGTGTGCACATTCTTGTTGTAGTTAAGCCTTGATTGTTTTGGTATCACTGGGAGGAATTGACCTCAGGGCCAAATGGCTGTGAGGATCATCTGTGTATATGTTGGGAGAAGTTCTGTGCTGGAGACACCCTTATGTAGAAGACTTGCAAAATCCTCTGTGCTCACCTTGGAGGGAGTTGGGGTCTCAGGGCAGAGCAGACAGCATTGGTTTCCCATCAGCCCTATCCTGTGTGTCAGTGTCCATGGGTAATTACTGCAAGCACTTCTGAGAAATAGTCACCCTTGAGTTCTGCCCGTTGCCAGACTGTCCAGTTTCTCCCCAAATGAGTCTGGGTCCTCGCCCAGAACTGGAGTTCAGTGCAGTTGGGTACTTTTGTCTCCCTTCCACTTGAGAAAGCCAGCCGCACACTCAGTTGTCTGCCCTCTCTGTGAGCACACCTCAGTACCACTGCCTTCTGCAGAAACTCTGAGTCTCAGTGTGCTTTTTTTCTTTCCTGACAATCCAGTTCCACCCTGTATGAGTCTGGGTCCCCAGAGTCTCAGCCAGAACTGAAGTTCAGCACAGTTGGGAGCTTTTGTCTCTCTCCTGCTTGAGAAAGCCAAACTTGTACTCAGTTGCCAGTCCTCTCTGTGTATATGTGTGCGTGTGCTTCTCAGTACCTCTGCCTCCTGCAGCTCCTCTGTGTCTCAGTGTGCTTTTCTCTTTCCTTCTAGTTGTAGAATTTCCACTCAGCCAGGTTCCTGTGGTTCTGGATAATGTCCATTTTGTCTTTTAGTTTTAGTTTTGAAATTGTTGTGCAAGACAGCAATTTAGGTGTTTACCTACTCCACAATCTTGGTTTCCTCACAATAACATTTGATAGTCAAAGATATTAACTCTCTGTTACTCATACTTATGGCAAATAATTTGTATTTGTTATAGAAAAATGAGAAACAACTGATGGAGGAAGACATTTAATTAGACTACTTACTTATATGTTATGCAAATGAGTTTGTTTTCCCCTGGTGCAAGTTCACAAATGTTTAGTTTGAAATTCTGTAATTAACAGTGTGTTTTAAATATTGTTCTTTGTAACTAACAGCACTCTACCATATCATTCTAAATTTCTATTTGACACCTCATCAGTGTTTTATAATTAATATGGACCCCTACTATTTCCTATAGATTGTTTTCAGCCTAATAATAACAATATATACACACTATTTACTATTCCAGAAAAACATATTTATTTTTCATAAAATAGCAGCATATTGTTATTATTTTATAGCAAATTCTATATTTTCTAGGTAGTTTGTATATAATCCTTTCAAGAGCTCAAATAGAAGGTATTATTTTTATTTCTATATATATACACATATATATATATATATATATATATATATATGATAACAAATTTAATCACAGTGGTATTAAGTTTCGTTTTTGGGTCACACACTTAGTAAATTATCTTGCAGAATAAATTTAATTAGCAATCCTGCCAAGCATAGAGCATATGATGTTAAGTGAAAAAGCTGTTTGAAAAATAAGTCTGTTAAGATCCTATTTTTAGAATACATATATATGAATATATATATATGACCATAAAAGATCTGAACAGTGTTTACATTGACTAAAGACAATTTTATTTTTATTAATATTTGAGCATGGATTATATTTTTAATATTATGTAATAAATATTTATTTTTAAAAGTTATGATTAATGTACCTTTGTTCACTGAATATTAAAATGCAGCAAAATGGAAAACAAACCAACAAAATGTACATAGATTATGAGAAGTACTATAATACAGAGATCCTCTATTACTCTTTTCCAATATTTGAATAGCAAGAAAACCAAATAAATAGATAAAACATAGCTGCTTTATATATTATAAAAAATATTGATTTAAAATATATGTGCATGCAAATTTGTGTTATACAGTCATCTGAAATCTAGACAATGATCCAAAAAGTGCCTCTTTAGCTACAGAGTATAATTTACATTATCAACAATTTAGAGATAGAAAATGAACTTTGGTTCAAAACTGAGGCTAGCATTTAACCACTGCAATGCTTCCTCCTCCTCTTCCTCCCTCTCCTCCTCCTCCTCCTCCTCCTCCTCCTTTTTCTTCTTCTTTTCTTTCTCTCTCTCTCTCTCTCTCTCTCTCTCTCTCTCTCTCTCACTTTTTCATTTCGCCATAGACTTTTGTAGTAAATAATAGATATTTTTTCAAAGTGGCATGTAATAATGTATTAACATATTTTGATTTTGATTCCTTATGGCTTCCTTAGGAATTTAGTTATTATTGGGTAGCATTTGGGAAATTATTAAAGTTTATTTTATTATTTTTATTATTGTTATTATTGTTATTATTATTATACAGGTAATATGTTGGCATTATTTATTTCAGGATGAGTACTTGGTCAACAATATGTGGGATAAACCAAAGTAGAGGAGAGGTAGGGAGCGAGAATGCCACACAGAGCCCTAGATGGTTTAGCTCATTAGATAAAGCATTGGCCTGTGGACTGAAGGGTCCCTGGTTCAATTCTAGTCAGTGACACATGCCTGGGTTGCAGTTGCAGGCTCAGTCACCAGTAGGAGTTGTGTAGGAGGCAGCCAATCAATGATTCTTTTTTTTATCATTTATTTCTTTCTCCTTCTTCCTTCTTCTCTGAAATCAATATCAAAATATATTTAAAAAAAGAATATCATGCAAGTGATTAGGATAGTAATAGTTAAACAGCAAATAGTATGTGCTAGGCTTATAAAAAAATAGAAGGTTATATGGGACAAATGAAAATTAGGAATGATGCTCAGGGATGTCAGGATGAGGGGAAAAGGTAGATAGGGATATGATAACAATAGTTCCCAGGGGGCTATTTTGTTATTGAAGGTAAGTTTTGATTAAAACAGTCTGATACTCTACATCTATGATATGGGTTAGATTTTCCTAAATGATAGAAGAAAATAAAACAACCTAAAAGCATAATGTGAGTTTTTTTTCTGCAAATTTATTTACTCTAAAATGTATTTTCTGTAGCTGCAGGCATACTAGAACATCGTTTTTTTTTCAATAACTTTTTTTTTTTGTTTTCATCACAGTGATCAAATAAGAGATTTTAGTACTAAAACACTTATTTATATCTTTTATTTTTAAAAAAATATATATTTTTATTGATTTCAGAGAAGCAAGGAGAGGGAGAGAAAGCTAGAAACATCGATGATGAGAAAAAAATCATTGATTGTCTCCCTCCTGCACGCCCTCTACTGGGGATAAAGCCCACAACTTGGGCATGTACCCTGACCTGGAATCGAACTATGACCTCCTGGTTCATAGGTCGACACTCAACAAATGAGCCATGCTAGCCAAGTAGGGCACTTACATGTCAATATTAGATGTGTACTCATTAGAATATTGAGATATGTACTCATTCAATATCTCAATATTCTCCTTAACATTGTATGACTTAAATGAGCCATATCAAATACAGATTTTGGTTTTAGCTTTGTTGGAGTTGGTATTTGTTTACATTTTTATTTTCTTCAAAGTAGGTCAAGATTATTAGATGATGAATTTTCATTTACTTAGATGAAATTTTAAAAAGGACGTGTGTTTTTAAGAACATATAGGTCATTATGCAAAGCTGAAATGATGGAAGTATGAATGTTATAAGCCATAGTGAAATAAATAAGAATTTTATATAAATTTATTTTAAAAAAACTATATAATTTGAGAATTCTTTTTTCTCTGAACATGAATTTTTTTAGTTGTGATTCAAAGTGGATAATTGAAGCTATGTGCACTTATCTAAAATTATCTAGTAATGTCAGCACTGTACACTGAATTTACATAATTATCTTAATAACTTGTGATGTAACTGAATGGGATTCAATAAAAGCATTTTTCACTGATTGAAGCAATCACAGTCTAGAAAGGATTGGAATACAACATGAATAAGCAGGTCAGTTTTATATCATTAGAAAGATTTAAGTGACATCTAATTAGCACTGAGGGATTATATAGTTTTATAGAATAGAAAACACTATTGAGTAATAAATGGGAGAAATTAAGATTAATAACAGTGGCATTCAGGTACTTAAATAGATTGAAGTCAAACAAGTTTTTAAAAGAAGCATCATATGTTTCAATACTTGGGTGTCCAAGGTGGGGTTTTGGGGTATGAGTGGAGGTTATGGGCATTCACTAACACTTTAATATTAATGGATTATTAAAAGGCATAATGCTGAAACCAGTTTGGCTCAGTGGATAGAGCACCCCGGGTTCGATTCTGGTCAAGGGCACATCCCCGGTAGGGGTTGTGCAAGAGGTGGCTGATTGATGCTTCTTTCTCAGTGATGTTTCTAACTTTCTATCCTTCTCCCTTCCTCTCTGTAAAAAAAATCAATAAAATATATATTTTTTTTAAAAAAAGAAAGAAAAAGCATAATGGACTGTGCCTTCTAATCATTTGTGGAATAATAAACAGAAAACTATCAGAGTCCAATGTGTTGAGGGGTCGAACCCTGGGTTCAAAGTAAGACCACTGGAGTCTGATGATTGATTAAAAAAAAATGGAGGCAAGGATTTATTGAACTGGCCAGGAAGGCCTCCAGAGCACCACACACAGGCGGCCACATCACGACAGCGCCATTCCAGATGTAGGCAGTCCTTTTAAAGGTCTAAACCACAAGAATTTTTCTTTGTCCTAAATTCTAAATTCTAAAGGCTAGGAACACCCCACAGGGTCCTTTCCAGCCACATCCTGCTGGACACTGGAATGTGGCCCCATCTTGAGATAGCAGATAGTACAGAAGCAGACCTGAGAGGTTAATCTCTAAAGGTTATCTATAGTTTCTACTCTTGAAGCTACTGAGTCAGCGGGAATGAATCTCCTGTGGTTCTGGTCCACAGGCACAGGGAAATTGCCCTAGCCTCCAGGTCTCCATCTGGAAGCTGAGGTAACTACCCTATGTCTAAGCAAGTGCAAAAGCCAGAATAGCAGGGTTAAAATTCAAACAGCAGTTTTTACCCAAGTATGGTTTTCCCATATTTCACAATGCCCTCTACATAGATTGCCTTATATACATTTAGAATGTCAAGGTAAGAGTAAATAAAAAAAAAATTACTTTCATTTCTCCTGACAACTCAAGGATTTCCAGTTCAGTATTTAGCCTGTCCTCATTTCCTAACAAGGCTAGCTGGGATTCACACATGTCTTGTCCTTTTGAAATTTATTTTTAAGTCATGTCTAGCCTATACCTCAGCTGACAACCAAACCCGTCTTCCCTTCCTAAGTGCTTCTTTATTCATGCTAACTCTTCCTTGTGACTCTACTTTGGTGGCCCATCATGGTCCTTTAATAAACATCACACGTGCTACTGATACTGAATTTTTAGACTGGAACCTAGATTCTTTGTTCGCTGGAATCAAAGAAGGAATACATGGACAGAAGGTGGTATAGCAAAAGTGGAGATTTATTGAAGAATTGTTGTGGGGTGAACCTTGGGTTCAAAATAAGACAACCGGAGGCTGATGATTAATTAATAAAAGCAGGCAAAGATTTATTGAAATTACTGGCCAGGACAGCCGCAAGAGCACACATGCAGGTGGGCTCCATATGACTGCACTGTTCTAGGTCTAAACCACAAGAATTTTCCTTTTGTTTCTAAATCTTAAAGACTAAATTCTAAAGACTGGGGACAGCCCGCAGGGTTGGTTCCCAGTCACATCCTGCTGGACATTGGAATGTGGCCCTATCTTGCCGATAGTGGATAACACAGAAGCAGAGCTCAGGGGTTAGTCTCTAAAGGTTATCTACAGTTTCTATCCCTGAAGCTTCTAAGTCAGTGGGAATCAATCTCCTGTGGCCCTGGTCCCAGGCACGGGAAAATTGCCTCAGCCTCCAGGTCTCCACCTGGAAGCTGAGGTAAGTACATTGTCTTTTAATCAGATTTAGCAGGGTTAGAATTCAAACAGCAGGGTTTATCAAAGTATGATTGCTACCATATTTCAGAACAAGTACAATCTCCCATGTAGGAAGGGGGAAAAATCCCTCTAAGTTCCTCTTCCCTATGTTTTATAAAGGCTCCAGATCAAGGTGCCTTGATATCCCTTCTGATTGGTCAATATTCCTCTTCAAGTCGGTTACTATAATAAGTCCTGGTCTCAAAGACTGAACCTCAAATGGGACACATGAGGTCCTCCCCCCCTCCTTCCTTATTGTTTTCCCATTCCCTTTGGGCTTTCTTCCCCTCCTTCTGAATGAAGAGCTTCCTTCTCTTTATTTTGTAAATGTGACCTTTCTTGGCTACTTCCAGTTTCCTTTTCTTATGTAAATATACCTGTTGCTACCTCCTTGTCTTATGGAAATGTAACTGCACCTGGCTTCCTTGTGTTATGGAAATTTACCTTCACCTAGTCTGCAGCCCCACACTTTTGCCATGGACCCCAATTCTAAAAAAAAAAAAAAAAAAAAAAAAATTCCTAAGCCTGCCTGTGTCCCCCTAAAATTCCTGTTTCACTACCATTTACTTAACCAATACACAGTACTTACAATCTTTGATATATGCCATCTGATGCGCTAACCACTGTATAAGTATTAACCTTTGTGATTTCCAGGAAAACCTGATGAAGGAGACATGTAGTGGTGCAATCACCTGCACTTTAATATTGAGGACATAGAGGGCTTGAAGCTTGCACAGTTTCTTACAGCCAGTAAACAGAATGAAATCCCAAGTATTCTCTCCAGAGACCCAGAGATTATGCTCTTACCCTCAATACTCTGTTTTCTTCCATATCAACAACACCTATCCCTTAGGTGCCCCAAATTAATTCCTTCAGAGTCTCAAATTTCACCCATATCCTTAGAACCACCAGAAATAGAAGAGTTTTAATCCATTCAAAAATGATATAAAGAAAACTGTTTGTTTTGTTGTTTTTTAAAGGTTCAAGCATTTAAAACGAACCTGAGGCACTGTTTTACAGTTACATTTGAATTCCATTGATTTTTTTTTTCAAAAAGTACTCAGTACCCTCAAATAACTTGGGGATATTTTGCGGCAATATTTGCAAAGCTCTACTTAACAATGAAAACCTTACATGGCAGTCTACTGAAAATGAAAGGTCATACTGAAAATGGAAACGCAAGAATTATGAGAGAGATTTAAATATTTCAAATATATTATCATATTCATTTTGTAAGAACAAGAATTTGCTTTCGTTCAAATGATAGGCTAAACACAAATCATTTAAATACATGTGTACACACATATGTATAATGTACACCTACCACATATACTTGTATTTATAGTTATAAACGTGCAGTATGCTAATTAGAGCAGGTGGCAGAACAGCGGAACAGCTGCCCAGATGACCTTCCAGAGGAAGCCAGATCTATGAAGGCTGAGTTTCTGGCATGATTTTCCTGCATCAGGCCTCTAGTAGGTATATATTATGTGGTAATTGTTATCAGTAGGGTGCCTTCTCCAGCCCTACCTGTTACTGGTGGAAGTGGAATTCTTGAGACGTCTCAAGGAAAGGAATTTCCTGAGACTCACCTGGGAAGATGAGTAATATTTATTTCCATGGAATTAAACCCTTGGGTTTTTAGGGTTCCATTTTCTTCCCTCCCACCATGGAAATGTCCAGTCTTGTCTTCATAGGGTTAGAATTAAGTCAGTTTTCAGAATCTCTATGCCATATTGTAGCACAGGCCAGTCCAGCATGTGGCTAGCTTAGCTTGTTTCCACATGGCAGGATAGTTCACTGGTGAGTGCAGGTCATGGAGCCAGAGACTCACAAGAGCCAGAGCACTAGCGAGTGAGAACTTGTTGTCAGGGGATTATGTATTCCCAATTTTTCACAACCTTGCATTGGCCCCGCCCTCCCAGCCAATGATTATCATTATGGTTTCCCCATGCTACACTGACAGACAAGCACCTTTCCTCCCTCACTCTGACTTCTCTGTGCAGACATCCATCTGAGGGGAATGGACTAGTGATTCCCTGGGGAACAGGAAGCTGCAGTTTCCTGGTGAAGCTGTCCCGATGACCAATGCCTGACCTCCCCTTGGCTCTTTTCCTATTATCAATATTAATAACTGGCTCACTGTGACAATAACAAAATTATTATATCCATTGCTGCAGTGCTTACTGTTATTAAAAAATTAATTAACCCCGGTGGTCTGGTACAGGTAAGTATCAACATATTGGCTGTAGTTGTCTGATCTCCGTTCCTGCAGCAGATGCTGGGCTTTCATACATGGAGAGAAGCCTTTGCTGCCACATCAGACAGCAGTCTTGCGACAGATGTTCTGTGGCCAATGGAAAGAGTGGAGATGAAAATAACAGTCTCTCCATGCTTGTGAGCCCACAGCTGAAAATGAGCAGCTGTCCCCCTTTCCAGACAACTGCTATCAAACTCATAGAACCTTGAAATAATTTGCAACCCGCCCTGCACTAGGATGAGGCCCACACAGTCCTAGGGGCTGGCAAGCTCTGCCCTACTGAAACACAGGCCTGCTTCGTTTTCCTCTTCTAAAAACGCTGCTGTTGGAACCAATGATTATAAAGCCAATATTAAAACCCACCTTGGTGATTTTGCTCGTTTTGCATTTTAATGTATCTTTTCTGTTACATCAGTAATATATTTTCTTTATGGGTAATTTAAAAAAAAATAAAGATAATAATGGCAAAATGGAAACCATTAATAATCCTATCTAATAGAGATAACCATTTCTAATATTATAGTGCTTACCCTTCCAGGCATTCGCAAATGATACACATGTATGCAAAACATATGCACACACTTTAGGTAAATAAAAGTATAAGCTTAGCATAGGATTTTTATACTTCCCCTTTCACTTAATATTACCTAGCAAAAATGTTTCTATGTTAATGGTGATAGACCCTCCCTTCCTTCAATTGATGGACGGACGTAAGTAAACCCCACCTGTGGCCAGACATTCCTAAGCTCTGAACACCTGCCAAATACCCTAAGCCCCCGATTCCTAAGACCCTAGGTCCCTAATCACCAATCAGAGTGTACTGAGTACCTTAAATCCCACCCCTATCCTCCCCTTAAAAGCAGACCCCCCGGGTGTCTTCCAGCCTCATCCTCTCTTTCTCTCTGGAAGCAGCTGGCGGAGGTATCCTCTCTCCAATAGAAGCCTGTGTCCTGGCATCCCAGTCTCAGCTACCTTCTTTAATTAACCTATCAAATGGGAGGAGAGGAAAATGTTTTCTCTTTTTCCTCCTGCTTTTCCTGGAATAATCAAATTGACATGGCACAGATTAACAGGAGAAAATAAACAAATTTAATTATGTATGTACATACAAGGTTTCAACTAAGAATACTGGACAGATCAGACAGTTGAGACTTACATGTCCTGAGCTAAGAAGAAGGGGGATTGCGGTTGGAGACTTCAAATGAGGGCACATTTGACAGGTAAGGAAGTTCACAGGGACACGGAAAAGCAAATGTTTGGTAAATCAGTGTTTGCTGGACCAGCTTTAACAGTGGGACATAGAGATCACCAATCAGAGGGGCTTGCTAGGTGCCTCTCTATCTATCACACTTGGTTCATTTTAAACTATGGTTATCTGTGATCTCCCTGACTACCCACCTAAATTATTTTAGGTGGGTAGTCAGGGAGTCAAAGGTTCCTCCTGAGTCATGTGACTTATTGAAAATAACCAGCTTAAAATAATCATATTTTGAGTGAAAATTCTGCTCCTCTAGGAATAAGAAAACTTTTTTCTGTAAAGGGCAAGACAAGTATTTTAGACTTTGATTGGCCACAACTCTCCAATGTCGCCATTGTAGCTAAAAGCAGCCAGTTAAATAAATGCGTTTTCCAATAAAACTTTTTTTTTTCATAAAGGCAGAAAGAATGCCAGAACTGACTGACAAGTAACAATTATCCATTCTCCACTTACACTATATTTTAATATGGGTGTAAGTTTCCATGATATGGATATAGTATGATTTTTAAGTCCTTTGCTCCAATAGGATATTCCATGTGGTTTCATCCTTTCATTATTATAAAAACTCATGCACTGCCAAGGATTCTGTGGCAGGCATCCTTCCCAGTGCACTAACTAGCATCCCTGGGGGGTAGCTTTTCTATCAATTAACAACTCTCCCAGCCTCACTGGACTTCTAGGCCTCCTTCCTAGCCAGAGGGTCTCTGTGGACTTTGGATTTCCTACACAATGTTGTCTCTAGGGTGTCCCATCTCATGAGAGAAGTTAATTACAAGACAGTTTCAATGGGCGTGCTGTTTTATTATGGTCCTATTGGCACACCACGTTGCAGACATTCTGCAACATTTTTAGCATTTGAATGGTCATTTTCCATCACTGGAAAGGTCCATGACGTTTATTTCTCATGTTTGCACATTTTCCAAGCCCTAGGCAAGGGAGGAAGAGGAACTCAGCTGTTTGTCATTGTGCCCTTCCTGCAAGACCTGTTCCTTCGATGTTTTCAGGATATACTGATATTCTAATATCATTTAGAGAGCATTATTTGAAATGCGCTCCAGCTTCTGCCTTTCTGCATTGGACATGATGGACAAAGAATCTTCATTAAGCAGTTTTATGTCTGCCCCCTCATTTCTAACTCATTCTTTTTGTGTGAATGTGTTAATGAACAGAAATGCTTAGGTTTTGTGTTCCTTTCTTTTAGGTATACTTTTGCTTGATTTGCAATTTGTATGATCTATTCTGAGTTTTAAGTTAGATTCTTTTGTGATTTTTAGTTTGGGGTTAGTGTTTTATTGTTGTTGTTTATGAGTTAAAGTTTGTGTGCATGGTACAGAGATTTAGAGTGTGCTTAGCTAACACCCCAAATGCCTGAATATAGCATATTTTGATAGAGACTACTATAAAATAAAATAGTTTTGTCTAGAAGAGAATAGATGTGTCTTATGTCAAACCTTGTCAATGCACATGCATAGCTGTGATGATAGATGTGTGGATGATATAAGAAATTTGAGAAAATATAATGACATTTATTCCCTCTCTTACATAGTGTGGCTTAAGGGACAGCATCCCATGATGACAGCACAATAAATATAGGCTAATGTGCACTGTTTAAAATGACAAAGAAATACATACCTACAAAGCTCATATGAATATTTGAACTAAAATCCTCAAAGTAAAAATTGCTAGTAGTTGAAACTATCTGACATTAAAAATCAAGTAGCCTATTAGTGAGAACTAGAGGCCTTGTTCATAAAATTTATGCATGGGGCAGGGGTTGCCCGTCAGCTCAGCCTGCACCCTCTCCAAACTGGGACCCCTTGAGGGATGTCCTACTGCCCACTTAGGCCTGATCCCACCAGGCATAAATGGGCAGTGAGACATTCCTCTCATAATCCAAGACTGCTGGCTCCCCACTGCTCACCTGCCAGCCTTCCTGATGGCCCCTAAATGCTTTTGCCTAACCATTCTGATCACACCCTAACCATTCCCCTGCCAGCCTGATTGATGTTTAACTACTCCCCTGCCAGCCTGTTTGCCCTTAAATGCCCACCCCTGCAGGCATGGTCACCTCTAACTGCCCTCCCCTTCAGGCCTGGTCCCTCCCAACTGTTCTCCCCTGCAGGACTGGGTCCCCACAACTGCCCTGCCCTACAGGCCCCGTCACCCCCAACTTCCCTCCTCTGCCGGCCTGGTCACTCTTAACTGCCCTCCCCTGCAGGCTTAATTTCCCCCAACTACCCTTCCTTGCAGCCCTGGTCCCTCCCAACTGCCCTCCCCTGCTGACCGTCTTGTGGTGGCCATCTTGTGTCCACATAGGGGCAGGATCTTTGACCACATGGGGGCAGCCATCTTGTGTGTTGGAGTGATGGTCAATCTGCATATTACTCTTTTTATTACATAGTATAGAGGCCTGGCACATGGGTTGGGGCCATCTGGTTTTCCCTGAAGGGTGTCGCAGATCTGGGGGGAGGTTCCCTTGGGGTATGGGATGGCATGGATGAGGGGCCTGTGGTGGTTTGCAGGCCAGCCACACTGCCTGGCAAAACAAATGGAAGCCCTGGTATCTGGGATTTATTTATCTTCTATAATTGAAACTTTGTAGCCTTAAGCGGAGGTCAGGACAAGCCAAGGCAGGTGGAAAGCTTGGCTTCCTCCATTGCTGGAGGCAACTCTAGTCTCCTGCTCTTTTCAGCTCCATGGCTGCCACCATTTATGTTGGGATTTATTTATCTTCTATAATTGAAACTTTGTAGCCTTGAGTGGAGCCTGGACCCGCTAGGGTATGTGGAAAGCTTGGCTTCCTCCATCGCCAGGGAAACTCAAGCCTTCCTCCTGCTCATTCCATAGCCAAAGCCATCTTGGTTGGGGTTAATTTGCATATACACACCTGATTGGCTGGTGGGTGTGGCTTGTGGGTGTAGCAGAGTGGTGGTTAATTTGCATATCACTCCTTTATTAGGTAGGATTAGAACAGTAACCAATTTAATCATCAAAACTGAATTAAGCCAGGCTGGTGTTGTTCAGTGATTGAGCACTGACCTATAAACCAGGAGTTCTAGTCAGGGCACATGCCTGGGTTGCAGGCTGGATCCCCAGAAGGGGGTGTGCAGAAGGCAGATGATCAATGATTCTCTCTCATCATTGGTGTTTCTATCTGTTTCTCCCTCTCCCTTCTTCTCTGAAATCAATTATATATATATATATATATATATATATATATATATATATATATATGTGTGTGTGTGTGTGTGTGTATATATATATATATATATATATATATATATATATATATATGAATTTTAGGGAGAAAATAGGACAGATTTAGAAAATTTTAGAAATTAAGAGGACCATGAAGGAAGCACAGGGCTGCAAAGCAGCAGAAGGCAGATTTCCATAGAATGAGGGAACTGAAAAGCTGCAACAGGTACATTTCCATAGAATGAGGGAGCTGGGAACTGCAAAAGGTCTATATTTACAAAATAAAGAGAAGAAAGTCCTTCATTCAGAAGGAGGAGAAAAAAGCCCAGAGGGGAACAATTGGGAAGGAGGTTCAACCTTTGAGCCCAGGAGTTACTATGGTAACCAGTCTAAGGGAATAGTGACCAATCAGAGGGAATATCAAGGCACCAGGATAGGCAGCCTTTATGAGACATAAGGGGAAAAAAAAAAAGAAAGAAAGAAAAAAAAAACCTCAGTGGAACCCTTTTCCCCCTCCCGACTTGGGAGTCCATTTTGTAGGACTCTTTCCCTCTCCCTGTGTGTGAGTCTATACTTGTTCTTCAATAAATAACCACCTTTGCTATACCACTTTCAGTCCGTGGGTTCATTCTTAGATTCCAAAGGACAAAGAATCTGTTCTCCAATCCAAAAATTCTGTATCAATATGAAGCTTTATGAGTTTGCACCTGTGGTTCTGACATTTCAAAGCCCACGCCCCCCTCACCCAAACACCTGGTGAGGTAAGGTAGCATTTTGGTCATGGAAGCCAAGGTTTCTCCAGTTACTAGCGGTGGTGGCATCTGGAGTGGTATTGCTTAGAAAACATGGGAAATAACCAAGAAAATGCAGGAAGCCAAGGACATCTATGAAATCTACAAATGCAAGAAGAAAAAGCAAAATCTCAGCACTGACTCTACTGAAAATGGTGATGCACGTCAGATGAGGAAGCAATTTGGAAGTGATGGCGGATGCTGGGAAAGATAGATGGTGAAATGATGATCTTTGTGGACAGTTTTGCTTTGCCTGTAGAGGGAGCTGAAACCCGAGTAAATGCTCAGGCAGCTGCCTGTGAGTACATGGCAATGTATGTAGAAACCACCAAACAGGTTGGCTGCCTTGGAAAGGCAATTGGCTGGTTTCATGGCCCCCCTCTTACTATGGCTGCTGGCTTTCTCGGATCAATGTCAGTACTCAGAGGCTCAATCAGCAGTTCCAGGAGCCATTCCTCTCAGTGGCCGTGGACCCACAAGAACAGAATCTGCAGGGAAAGTGAATCTTGGAGCCTTTAATTCACACCCAAAAGGCTACAACTTTGTGATGAAGGACCTTCTGAGTACCAGACTATCCTACTTAATAAAATAGAAAACTTTGGTATACACTGCCAACAATATTATGCCTTACTCAGAAGGCTCCTATTTTGAGTCCTCTTTGGTTTGAAAATTGTGTGGGCGTTTGTGTAGTAAATGCTGGCTAAACATGCTGAGCTTTCTCTAGCTTGCTTACTAATGCAGACAAGCCCACCACCAGGTCTTTGATTTGTCTGAAAAGTTAAAACAGTCAGAAGCCCAGCTGGAATGAGGGAGTTTCATATTGTGTTTAGAAACACAGGACCCAAAGTTGGAAGACAAACTTGCATAAGCTACCTGAGACGCTGTACAGTTACCTTAGAAGCTACCCATGGATTGGAGTTTCAGGTGTGTAAGGATAAACCATTTAATGAAGTTAATAACTCTTAAACAATCACTAAGTAATACTTTTGCCTGAAAACCAATATGAAAACAATCTCAAGGAGCACTTCTAAACCAGTTACCAAAAATCTGATTAGAAGTGGTATTAGGTGCTCTGAAGTGTCCTGAACATTAACATCCTGTAATAAACCTCTTTAAAATAAAAACAACAACAACAACAACAAAACACACATATGGAGTTTAAATGGTTCTTACTATACTGGGACTTAAAATGAGACAGGGGCATGCTAGTGTCTTTCCATTTTCATTTAGTATAGTTCTTTAACCTATGGACCTCTCACACATGAATTTGTATTGTATTAATAAAAGAAACATCCCATTGCACATGAAAAATTTCATTACAAATATTATTTTTAACATTTTCCCTATAAAGAAGAAAATAAAATGCCAAGTTACATACATGTGTGTGTCTGTGAGTAATAGAGTGTCCAGATTATTATGATCTCTGAATGCATAATAATCTGGCCACTCAGTGTATTTTTTATCTCAAATGGGTACCAAAAGTATTCTAGACTTTTGCTGGAGATCAATCACCTATTTGCTGTGAGCTTTCTATCAACCAGCCAGTGCAAAAGGGAAAACTGATCAAGTGCACAATCTATAGTATCTTTGATTCCAAACAAATGAGGTTCTCAAGAGAAGTACACTGAATGGCCAGATTATTATGCGTTCAGAGATCATAATAATCTGGCCACTCAGGGTATATAACATTGAATAATTGAATTTTAAAAGCAAACACAAATCATAAACATTATGTCATAAACAGACAAGTCTATTTCAAATTTCTTAATAAATGTTCATATATGACATCTGTGATACTAGATAGATAAATATAATAATAAGAAGCAGAGCTGAGAAGAAGAAAAAGTCAGTAATTAATATTTCAGAGCAAATTTCCAGTTTTGTCCCTAGCTCATTTATATTTGCTTCTATAAGATTGTAGAACTGAACATAGATTACCAAAACATATACAAGCAGATATAGCCTCTATTTCAGAAAAGGTATTTGAAATGACAGGTAATTCTTCACTTTACTTTTAAAATGATTAGGAATATCATTTCACCAGTTGCAGTTCACTGCTGATATTTGACTTCTTCATGTCACTTTTTTTTCCGATTTCATCATTTTATAATCTAATGGAGAATTTTAAAACAGACTTTATTTTGATATTTTTTCACATCTATTGAACTCTTCTCCAAGTATAGTTGTTTCTCAACTTTGAAAGGTAACTGCATCCCAGAAAATTACAGTATATTTATCCCTAATTGGCCTCAGGTTAACTGCTAAGGGGAGGATAGGGGAGAGATATTAAGGATTTATCAGCTGCAAAAGCGGTATAGTCATTTAAATCCTAGTGATACCACATTTGCATACCGTTTGGGGATATATCTTCTCCCAGTGCCTCAGGTGCAAGTTAATGGAAACCATCAAGCTTAAGGTTTTGTAACGCGGTGATCAGCAATGCCTGAAAGCCATAGTAAACAGAGTAGAACTGTTGCAAGCAGGTTGCACACCACCCCGGGGGGAGGTCTTGTTTCTATAACCAGTCATTGTTGACTGACCCATCAGACATTGCAGGATGCGGAAGGCTAGAGCATTTGATTCTGTTGTTAGTTAAGATATCACAAAGACAACCAATGTAAAAATTCTTCTAGAAAAATCATTACTTTATCTTAGCAATTTTAACCACAGTAATTTATCTTACATGTAGAATCAGATATTGAATAATTGAATATATATATATATATATATGATAGAATATCTAGGATAGAATGAATAGGTTATGATGCACTCATGCAATGGATAATATGCAGCCATTAAGAAGATGTAGGTGTGGACACATGCTCCTAACACATGGTTACGTTTAAAGAAAAGATAGATTTCGAAATAATGGGATCCATTAATATGCACAAATATATGCAGATGTCATTATTTTGGTTTATCTTTCAGAATAATCTGCATTGAAACAGTAGCGGTGATTTGATAGGTATATTTTTAGAAACAGAAAGTACAGGCTATTTAAGCATGTAAATGTGTACAATTTTCAGAAAATACAGCATCGGTCTTTTTTATTTTACTTTAAATGGAAGGTATCACACGGAAAAGCCATCCTGGCACCCTTTGGTAGCATAACAAAGCAATGATTTTAAGAGCTCAGCGATAGCACTGAAAATGAAAAGTTTAAAAGTGTGCATTGACTTTTAGGACTGCCTGTTGAATATTAAACACTGAAATTGCTAGTGCCTAAAGCACTTCATTCAGCATAATGTATATAAACCTTGGAACTATTCTCAGGCACCAGTTTTAATAAACAAAGAGCAAGGTTGAGAAGGAAGTTTACTACAAAAAAAAGTTAGTGTTAAAGTCAATTATTTTTAGCTACTGCGTGTATTGAAACTTTGTCTTTAAAATGCGTAAAGTTGGAAAAACTGCATGTGTGATTAGTATTTGAGTGTTTTGACAATTTAAATTAAGTAGCAGCACACTTTTAAATGAGCTCAAGAGTCTCAAATCATTTGCAATTTAAATGTTATGCACTATACAAGGTTTGCATTTGAAGTGTAAAAATATAAGACATTTGACAAGAGGTAAAAAAACAATAGCCTAAATCATGTGTAAGTCAAAATAGAAAACTAGACAATTGGTGTTACATTGGGCTTGGATTACCTCGTTTTGGGTTTGAAAACAATAATCGACAGCCTTTCTACCCATCCATGTTGTCACAAAAGACATTTCACCTTTTTATGGCTGAATAGTATTACACTGTTTATGTATACCATTCATCTTATTAGTCCATTCATCCACCAGTAGACATTTTGGTCATTTTCTTAGTGTGGCTGTTATGAAGAATGCTGCAATAACCATAGGGGCACAGATAGCTTTTCAAACTCGTGTTGTGGTTACAGGCACACAAAACGTTAGGGCAAGTGTTAGCACACAGCCTCCTGAGCCAGAGGGAGAGAGCTGCCCTTCCTCAGTTCTCCTCTCCTCCTGTGAATACATTCAAAGACATGACTCCAGGTAATCGCATGGTGTTAAAGCAAATTTGTGACTAAAGTAATTTATTAAGAAATTGAAACATGCAAATTTATTAAAGGAGCAAGGGAAACAAATCTATCACCCAACATAAAAAGAGGATGGGCTCTTCAGGCCAATCTGAGGAAGGAGTCAGGAGCGGGTATCTCACTTATGAACTTTTCTGTCTATAGATGTTAAAATTCCTCTGCTGAACAACTTGGTACAGATTAATTTTCAGTGCCCCCCATCCCCCGTTTTTACTTTGTTGTTGCTATCCCAGAATTTGGGAGAAGCACCTGGTGAGAGAAGCCAAGGCAAGAGAGGGCTGGCTTTTCTGCTCAGTCAGGGGGAGGAGACAAGGTTGCTCTCTTCCTTCTTTGTCCCTCCCTCCCTCTGCCGCCTTGGGAGAGACATTAACCATTTGCTCACAAGGGTCTTTGTTTGGGGAGAGATAAGGGCTTGCTATTTACAAACTGCCTGCCAGCTGCCAAACTGTTTGGCCTTGTTTAATTTTCTTGCCTCCTTGTCCCTTAGAATGTTTCTAGCTTCTCCCTGTTCTGTAACATTTTCATATTCTGTAGGTAAACACCCAGAACAGGAATTGATGGGAACTAGACATTGTGTGTTCAGCAACATTGATGGTGTATGCCTGAAACTTACATGTTATTTGCCAGTGTGACCTCCACACCCAAAAACAAACACAACAAAAACAAAACTAATAATCAAGTAGTAATCTCAAAGAATTGACTGTTATCTTTGTCTTTATAACCTGACTTAATATGGTCCTGTAAGGTCCCCAGACCCCTGGTGAGTCCAACGGAGTGGGCGACGACCCCAAGTCAAACGCCGAGACCGAAACTTGATGCAAAAAGCAAGAGGATTTATTACAAGCGCAGCGCAGGGGCTTCTCAGGCAGACAGCAACCCGAGGGAAGTGCTGGCTGACTGGAGCGCCGAGCAATTGCAGAACATGAGTTTATGAAGGCAAAAACCACACGCAGGTGGGGTTACACATGGAGGGGGAGGAAGGGAACAAAGAAATTCCAAGAAGGGGAGCTGGGCTCGTTAATTACATGTTTTATGACAGGGTCTATGCTTAGTCAACAGTCCCATCTGGTAATCTTGCAAGCCCCTTTGCCTCCCCCCTTCCCATTCCTCTGGGTAAGTCCTAGTCTGCTATTGAGGCACCTCCGGGCATGGTCTTTTCCATAATTACAGGTTAGGCTGGTCTCTCCCTGGCAGGTGCATTCCGAGGTGGTCAGCTCAGTTCCCAGGGGGAGAATTCCACAGCGGTCAACAGGATGAAACTTCCCTGGGGACCTAGCCCTGCTTTAATGTTTTGTCATAAAATATTGCATTCTGGCTTTTTGCATTTCAGGGTAGGGAGTTTCTGGGGACTGACTTCATTCTTGCCTAATCTTCAACCTTAAAGAACTGACCTCATTCCTATCTAATCTTTAACCATAAAGGTCACATCCTAGAACAGGCAATGGGGGAGGCCAATTCCTCAATCTTGGGGCCCTACATTTACAGTCCAAAGTTCTCAGAGTACGATGTGCATTAAAATGCTACTGCATTTCATATATGTACATGGCATAATGTTTTTATATGAAAAATTGATCCACAGTAAATTAATTAAAAGACTGGTTGATTTAGACCGTATATTATATAGTGACCTTACGAGACATCATTTTAACAAAATTTAGTGTTCCATCTTAAGAAGATTTGGAGTCAGAAAGGCATTCATTTACTTCCTAGCCCTTATATCACAGCTGGTTCAGAGGACATCTTGAGTCCCACTCTTAATGCTATTGAGAGCCATTTTAGAAAAAAAAAAATCAACATTGGAATGATCAGATTCAGTGATTAAAAATGTAAACATATGTTTATAGTAAACCTAAAATTTAAAATAAAGATTAGGTCTAGCTACTATTTTTTTTTGAAATAAAGAGAACTAGAAAAGTTGTTTTTTTTTATGATGCCACTGAATCAAACTGAATAGTAATGGGACACAGTTCTTTATTTTTGCATTGGATTTATATTTTCATGCTGTAAATTTGGAAATCATTTTTGAGTATTTCTGATGGAACTTTTACTGCCCCGATGTGAGTCTGCAGTGATGACTAGAAAAGTATCTCGTTATTTCTGTCTATTCCTCTGTTGCTTCTTTGATGCGTGGGAATAAGCCCATTTCTACTTCGCTCTCTTTTTCTGCCTAGATGACTTAGAAGTGGAGAAACTATGTCTCAAATGGTTCTTAAATGATTTCACCTGATCTCATTTCAGATGAGCCTTCCATTGCTTTTTCTTGCTTGCTTTCTTTTCTTTCTTTCTTTCTTTCTTTCTTTCTTTCTTTCTTTCTTTCTTTCTTCCTTCCTTCCTTCCTTCCTTCCTTCCTTCCTTCCTTCCTTCCTTCTTTCCTTCCTTCCTTCCTTCCTTCCTTCCTTCCTTTCTTTCTTTCTTTCTTTCTTTCTTTCTTTCTTTCTTTCTTTCGTTCTTTCTTTCTTTTTTTTGTGTGTGTGTGTTGCTAAGCAATGTCTTAACTTTATTTCTTACAATTCCTTAGCTTATCCATGCTGCAGATAAGTTTTGAGTAAAGGTCACAGACACACAATATGCCATTCCTACCCTGCATTTTAAGCTCCCTGTGGCCCAAGAATAACCACATTCAATCTGAAGAGAATGGGGTACTATTCATTTTCATTTCTATTAGTAAAAATTCTGCCCAACAATTTAAACATAGGGAGAAATATAATTACATGAATGAATAGCCAGCTGCCTCCTGCATTCCTCTTATATCTCATGGGGCAGAAGAAAAGTGACTGCAATTATATTTCAAATCTCAGAAGGATATTAATGTGATAGTTTTAGCAATAGCTTTCTTATTTTTTCTAAAGTTTTGTTTAACAAAAAGAATGACTCTGGTAATTTGTGCAATATTACATTTTATTAGAAGTAATTACTATTTAATATAGTCTATGTGACATAACATAAAACATCTTTCTAGGACATACACCATTCAAGGGTAAAACTTTATGAAATGCCATTTCTTTTATTAAACATTTTTGATAATATTTTATATTGGTAATCTTTACATAAAATATTTTAGCAAGAAGTGATTTATTTCTTTAGCCATGGTGTTATAGTTTTCAAATTTAATTACTTTATGATAAAAAAAAATTAAATTAGAAATTCTTGCCTGGCCGATGTCTTTCATTGGTTAAGGTCAACACAAGAACCAGAAAGTCACTGTTCAATTCCTGGTCAGGACACTTGCTCAGATTGTGGGCTCAGTCCCCAGTAGGAGATATGCAGAAGGCAGCTGTTCCATGATTCTCCCTCATCACTGATGTTTCTATTTCTCTCTAAAATCAATAAAAAAATATCTTTAAAAAATTAGAAATTCTCCACACTCAATGTTCATAACATTTGGAAGCATAAAAATGATCCCTTTTCTTTAAATCAGATTAAATTATAAAGTTGAATAAAAAACCAATCTTATAATGTCATGAAGTGTCTGTTTCAGAGTATATTGAAAATGTACAAAGTGTGTTTTTTTTGTAGTAGGTTTATATTTGTACTAGTAACCTAGACACACTGAGAAGTACAAGTAGCTTTAAAAGAAACACCTTATGGCTTTGTTACCCTACTGAAACGGGGAGGAGGGGAGGGACAGGAACATCTTATTTGTTTAGCATCATTGGAGGTGCCTTTCCACTTATTACAACTGGATTTTCATTCTCTCAATTTAGTTTGTGCTGCTGTTTTTAATTATGAAGTTCACAGGGTACTGTCAAATTCAAGTTGATATCCTAATCAAATAGATGATGATAATGATAATAAGCATGAAATGAACATGTGAATGTGCATATAAATACACACCTTGGGTCCTTTTATAAGAAGTCATTACTAGCCCTGGCTGATGTGTCTCAGTTGGTGGGAGCACAGCACAGTACACCAAAAGTTTGCAGGTTCAATTCCCAGTCAAAGCACATTTCTAGGTTGCAGTTTTTCCCAGGCCAACATGCTTGCTGGAGGCAGCTGATGATGTTTATCTTTCTCTTTCCCTCTCTCTTCCTCTCTCTCTCTCTCTCTCTCTCTCTCTCTCTCAAATCAATAGAAGTGTGTCATTGGGTGAGGATAAGAAAGTAGTAACTAGCCCTGGCTGGTTTTGCTCAGTTGATAGAGTGTTGGCCTTCAAACTGAAAGGTCCCAGGTTCGATTCCGGTCAAGGGCACATGCCCAGAGTTGTGGGCTCGATCCCCAGTTGGGGACTTGCAGGAGGTGGCTGATCCATAATTCTCTCTCATCTCTTTCTCATCATGGATATTTCTATCTCTTTCTCCCTCATCCTTCCTCTCTGAGATCAATAAAAATATATTTATTAAAAAAGTAGTAACTAATCAATAAATGATCTGCATGCATAGTGTATGCATCTGATTGACATGCAGCTGAAGTAACCTACCAAATATTGAATACTCCCTTTGTGCTAGACATTGTATTAAGTGGCATGCATAATTGTTATAATTCATCCTTTGCTGCAATCCTATATGCTATTTATTATCAACTATATTTTACAAATGAGGAATTGATCCTCTTATTAAGGAAGTTTTACTCAAATTACTCTACTAATCTTTGATAGAACTCAGCCACAATCCTTGTTTGTAATGCTAAATAGTTAAGTGTTTTCCCCTTGCTTTCCATATAAAAATATCTTAGAAATCAAACCAAATAAAAAATATATATTTATATATTTGTTGCCTAAATATTAGCACCAAAAGATTAGTAAGTCATCTTAGCTGTGATAACAGTTCTGATGGGAGAAAATGACTTATGAATAATTCTTTATATAAATTAGACATAAAGTAACCCCACATTTGCTAGATGACATTTTATATATATTCTATTAGACAATATGGGCTTCAAATAAACTTTAGAATATCATCTCACATCCACTCCTCCCACTTGGTGACAATGCTTGGTTATGTTTCCATATATCTGTCAACATGTTTTCTTTGAAAGGGCAAATTGTTTCTTTTCAAAGTGTTATAATGGATGCACTCCTCTAGATTTCTTACCCCCTTTTAGTCTTAGAGTATATTACAATGGATAATGTGTTAGTTTTGCTTAAAGAGGCACTTACTTTTTTCTGCGCTTGATTTTAGAAATAGAAGGTGAAAAGTACCAAATATTCTGCTGCCACAGAAAAATGAAACAATCTCCCAGTTCTTACAGTCAGGAGACTGAATTTTGAAGTAAATTGTTCACCTCGGGAATCCTCTGTGAATTGTCTTAAAGCTGAAGTTGATTATCTTCCGCCACTCATACTGTGGTAATGAAAAAAATGTTGTGAGAGCATACACACAAAGTGAACATAGTAAAATATGCATATATGCATTCACACACACACACACACACACACACACACACACACACACACACACTATCCTATATAACAAAGAACTAATATGAACATGATTTCTGTGCCTTCCCGCCAGGAGACCTGAGGCTGTGTCCCCTCCTTCCCCCACAGTCCAGTGGGACTTGATGAGGGATCTATACTTTGTCCTTCCCTTCCCAGCAGGACTGATAAGGGACTTGCTGTGCCCCTTACCCTGCAGGGCTTGACAGGGGACCTCAGGCTGCGCCCCCCACCCAGCGCCAGGTGAGGGACCTGAGACTGCGACCCCAGCCCTGTGGGGCTTGACATGGGGAAGGCTAGCAGGGTTGGGGTATTTCGTGATTTTGAGGCACAGAGGTGGGTGTGGACTTGAGTCTGGGTCCTGAAGTGTGCCCCAGACTCTTACAGGAGGGAGATTTTCATATATATTTTACTAATTTTCTTTCAACTCTGACACTTCTATAATAGAGAAAGGAAAAATAGCAATATTAAAATATTTTCTCTAATTATTTCCCTTCTAATGTGCATGAATTTCATGCATCAGGCAACTCATGGAAAGCAAGAAGAACCTGTGCATGTTTCTTTGTCATTAATATGCTTTTTTGTTTGTTTGTTTTGTTTTGTTTGAGGGAGAGAGAAGAAGAGGGAGAGAGAGAAGAAAGTATGGGCTATCTCCTACATGCACCCCAATGGGAGACCCAGCCTGCAACCTGGGCATGTGCCCTGGCCAGGAATTGTATCAGCATTTTTCAGTGCACAGGACAATGCTCAGTCAACTGAGCCACACTGGCCAGGGAAAACCTATACATTTTAATTTCTTCTCAACAAAACTGGTATGCATTGCTTCAAAAAACCATGTAGAATATTGTATTACATTTTAATTGTTATTCCTATATTTGTTTTCTTAATTTTCACTTTAGCCAGATTGGAAACCTCTATCTCACTAGAAGGAGAACATTTTTGTACACTGCATGAAGATTTCTTTGTACAATGTATTATGTAAATATTTATACATGTCATTCTCTATACTGTTAGGTGGTTCTTCTCAGAGACATTAATCAATAAACTTGTTTATCATTATTAGATTAGAATTATAATTAGTGGTAAGGCAAGGTAATAAATTAAAGTGCCAACATAATTTATTTCTGGTTGTTGGAAAATGAATATAAAAATGGCACTGTTTTTATTCAAGTTATTTCCCTCTGTTAAAATAGCAGTAGGACACTTTCTAATGAATACAAAATTAATTAGTCAGTTGTAAATGTCATGAGATTAATTTGTGGAGGGGATTGGCCTATGCATTATTAGTTCATGATTTTGGTTTACCAACTATCATAGTGTTTTTCAACTCTGGCTTTGCATAAAAATTAATTATAGGATATTAAGAAAATGTCTGTTGTGTATTCTGCTATTTGAGGTGGTGATGCAGTAAGTCTGAAACTATATGTGGATTTATTTAAAAAGTTCATTTAAAGGTTCTCATATGAGATAATTTCAGAACCAGGTGTCTATATTAATTAGATTGCCTTTATTTGATAATAGATCCACACAGAATGCTAGTTGACATTACTGTCAATGACTGATTAATTTCTTTCTTTCTTTTTAATCCTCACCTAAGGATATATTTTCCATTACTTTCATAGAGTAGAAGGGAGGAGAGAAGGAGGGAAGGAGAGGGAGAGAGAGATAAGAGAGAGAGAGAGAGAGAGAGAGAGAGAGAGAGAGAGAGAAGAGAAACATTGATTGGTTGCCTTCCTCTTGCACCCTGAACCAGAGTGGGAAGTGAACCCATAATACAGGTACATGCCTTTGTCCTGGAATCAAACCCATGACCCTGGCCTTCACTCAAGGCTACAAATTTCAATTATAGAAGATAAATAAATCCCAACACAATGGTGGCAGCCACAGAGCTGGAGAGAGCAGGAGGTTTTGGTTTTCCCTGGTGATGGAGGAAGCCAAGCTTTCTGGCCTGCCCTGGCCTCTGCTCAAGGCTACAAAGTTTCAATTATAGAAGATAAATAAATTCCAGATACCAGGGCCTCTGCTTGGGTCGCTGGGGGTTCGGCCCTAAATGGGCAGTCAGATATCCCTTGAGGGTCCCAGATTGGAGAGGGTAAAGGTTGGGCTGAGGGACACCTTACACCCCCCACCCCATGCAGGAATTTTGTGCACCAGGCCTCTAATTGTCTACAATCTGGAGAAGTTAAACTTGATTAACTAAGAGCAGTAGAAACACTGAGTAGAAAGCTTTGCTCATTATATTATCATTAATTTATTTTTAAGTAATATTCTTTGAACTTTTTAATTAAGGCAAAAATCCATAGCATGTCTGACTTCAGAGACAGCATCTAAAAGTTTCTGAAACATAAAAGTTTCTGAAAAATTCGCAACCAGACTTTATAGAAGAAGAGCCATTGGGTTTAAACAAACCAAATAATAGGCAGGCTTACTTCCAGAGTCTCTAGGGGCAGAAAGAGAGATGGAAACATAGGCCACTGCATACATGAAGAGCATCCCTAAGATCAACCCTCTGTAGTCTGCCTGTCCTTTTCTCTTTACCCCAATTCTCATCTCAGAGACAAAGTCTCTAAACAGAAGGCCTTCACCTCAGCTGTAAAATAAACTGCGGCAACTATAGAAAAATCTCTGTAATTCAAATAATTAGTTTCATTGCTTTTTAGTAAACATTTTATAGAACTTGATAAGTCAAACTGTCTCTTCCTTTGATTTATTAGGATGATGTAAAACTCCTAGGAAAGAGGATTTTCTTAGCAGTCAAAAGTAAAATGGTACTTCTGCTGTCCCTTTATGCCATCCAAAATATAAAACAACCTAGAAAACCACTAATGCTAAAGTATTAGATGAGAATGTCCACTTATTACCTAATGGAGCTGTGGTGAGGATTGGGGGTTGATAGAGAACTCACTCTTCTGTACTGATTCCAGATTGCACCTAATTGTTATAGTAATAGTAATAAGGATAAATATAATATAGAATAAGAATTAAAGTGTGGAATTGAAGTATGATATCTGAAAGTATGGAATGGAATGTAAACAAACTGATAAGCACCCTTGAGTGGCCTGTATGTAGAAAATAGATAAAGTGATCTGTACCCCATATGTAAGACCAGATAGCAAGGCTCCTGGGACCCGCTGATAAGACACACTGAAGACACATCTGAGCACTGAAGACACATAAGGAGAGCAAACTCCATAGGAGATTAGAGAAGTTCCTTCTGCTCCTCCACAGAGGGTCGCTCTCCACTTTCCCTGCCTGCACCAGTCAAAGCTCTTCCCTAGCCATGAGCCCCTAATCCTGTGCCACAGACCATGAACCTTCGCAAGAGGCCTCAACTCAAGCAGAGCTGCAGCTGCAAAGTCCTCTGTGAACTGTGTGTGTGTGTGTGTGTGTGTGTGTGTGTGTGTGTGTGTGTGTGTGTGTGTCAGTGTGATCCCCAGGTGGCCTGCCTAGGATTCTGCAACCCACCAGGACTCTGGTAAATAAACCGTGAGTGATCCGTGCATTGCATGTTTGTCTCCTGTGTAATTTATGCTCAAATGAACATTAACTAAGTACCTTGGGTCGTACGTGTCAGATTTCTGGCTGAGGCACCCTAGGTCACCTTATGGAATTATTGGGACACTAAGGAAACAAAAGGAGGGCCTGGAATAGATTCTTTCCTCCCAATCTTCCCAAGGAAGCAACCCTGCCTGCACCTTGATCTTACCTCCAGAACTGGTGCAAAATATGTTTCTGTGGTTTAAGCTACACAATCTGTGGAACTTTCTTTTTTAAATATGTTTTTATTGATTTCAGAGAAAAAGGGGGAGGGAGAGAGAGGTAGAAAGAAACATCTGTGATGAGACAATTTTTGATCAGCTGCCTCCTGCATGTCCCCTACTAGGGATTGAGCTAGCAACCCAGGCATGTGCCCTGACCTGGAATTGAACTGTGACCCCAGGTTCACAGGCTGATGCTCAACCACTGAGCCAGGCAGGCGGGCTGTGGTACTTTTTAAATGATAGTCCTACCAAAGTAATATAGTGATGGCCAAGCCCTGTGGTTGGATAGAATAATTTGTCAGTGTTATTACTGGGAGGAGGAAGTTACTTATATCTCCTAACACGAGCCCGTAAGTACTAGACTCTTAACTAAGGACTCTTAACTCCTAAAATAATGTAGGCTTTACATTTTATAAAAATATATATATCTGCCCAAACCGGTGTGGCTCAGTGGTAGAGCATCGGTCTGCGGACTGAAAGGTCCCAGGTTCGATTCCGGGCAAGGGCACGTACCTTGGTTGCGGGCACATCCCCGGTAGGGGGTGTGCAAGAGGCAGCTGGTCGATGTGTCTCTCTCATCGACGTTTCTAGCTCTCTATCCCTCTTCCTTCCTCTCTGTAAAATATCAATAAAATATATTTAAAAAAAAAGATAAGAAAAATTTTTTCTTATCTTAGTAAGAAAAATCATACGTAGCAAAACTTTTCTGTTTTTTTTAATATAAGGGAAAACAATTGCTAAGAAATAAACTGTCTATGTCTAATGTAATATAAGAGGGTACACAGATGTCAAAGTAAATAATGTTTGCTTCAAATTAAACACTTGAAAAGAATGACCATTCTTCAATTCTGAAAATGCTTTATTAAATTTATAACGAGTGACAGTAATATATGGCTGAAATATTCAGTCACTATGGCTGAAATATTAGTCTTATGCAACTATGTGAAGTTGATGTACCCTAGAAATAAGATGATATTGATCACCTGGAGTCATTTTATGTTTATAAAGGTTTCATGACTATTAAGTTACTGTACTTTATATTTCCACATTTAAATGTTACTTAAACTTAACATGTGGGTTGAATATAGAAAGTGATTTTATCTAGTGAATGTTTGTTTTGATTTTTCCAGTTTTAAAATATAGATGGTGGTAAAATATAAATCCTGCATGCATTACCCATTGCAACTGAGCTCAATTCGTTTTTAGTGTCATTTTGAGATCCTTGTTGCCATAGTTGCTGCTAAGAAAATGCATTTTTCTAAAAGATTTATAAATAATGATTGCAATGTTTTTAGCTCTTTGTAGTGAAATACAATATCCAATGCCTCTGAGAAGAATATAAATTCAAGCACTAGGGAGCCATTCAGGTCACACTTGAGTGTTGTTACAAGTGGGGCAGGAAAAGTGTCACACTGGTATCCATTAATATGTACTCTCCTGCCCACTCAGAAGATAAATTCCATGTAGTTAGTGTCTGAAGACATACATAAGACTGTCTTTAAGCTTTACATCTGCTTTTGTTACTACAATGTTTTGTGAAACGAATAAGCAAAAATGATTGTTTTTGTTAACCCTCCTTTTTTCTAATATTGCTTGCTCTCATTGTCCTTCTAAATGCTAAGTTAAAATATTTAGCTTGTATGAACATGTTTTGCCAAATGTATGCATTCTTTTTTTTATTAAATTATTATCTGTGTACATATATTACCATTGCCCCCCCCCCAAAAAAAAAAAAAACATTCCCTCCCTCCCCATAGTTTTGTATGCATTCTTAATAGCTCTGAAAATTAGGTCAATTCTAATATAACTAATTTTTCGCCAAATGTCAGAAACCCTTTATTAATTGAAAAATTGATTAAGTTATTCAATATATAGTGCATGGCATCTGAAGTAGAAAATGAGCCCAAATCCCCAAAAGCAGAAAATAGAAAATGATGATAAAGCAACATAAGTGTCTACCAGTCAAGACAACTAAAGAAATAAATGTTTTGATATATACTCATACACAGAAATGTATATGTTTTTATATACATTTTTATATATTTTATATATTTTATATATTTTATAACTTATGGCCATAATCACCACTTTTCTCATTTGGGTCCCCTTTTTAATATACCTAGTGAAAATTCCTGTTTCTTATTTGATAACATTTTTTTCCCTCTTGATTTTACATTTTGGTTCTACATCCCCAAAGCATCACCTTTTGCTGGAGCTGACTAGTAGCCCCTGAACGAGGGACGAACAGATGACTCAGACACAGTTTGACTGTGAAAGAGAGGGCTAAGGGGCCCCTGGCTTTAGTAGCCAGGGCAGTCTGATTGCCTGCCTCACTAGCCTTCTATTGGAATTTTGATCTTTAGATACAATCAGTAGGGTGAGTAATCTTGTGATTACTGTGTTTATATTGTCCTCTAGGCAAGGGGATTCAGGAATAAACATAAGGATTCCAGTAAACACCCGGAGGTCTGCACATGCACAGACTTGTTTGGAAAGGTCAAAGAATAATATGGGGTGCCGCCGTTGACACTCCCCTAAGTCTCCCCTATGATAAAAAGGGAAGGCAGCCTTGCACACACTTCCCTTTTATCAGAATGCCTTTCTTACAAAATTTTCAATCAAGTTTCATGCTTCCCAACAACTTTTGTTGTGTCAATGAGAATATGAAAAGGAAAAGAATGAAACATGCATGATCCATGTACTGTCTTGATATGAAATTAAACATTTTTCTCTGACACATTGTATTTTTTTTAAATACTAGAGATAAAATACACATTGTATTTTTTTAAATACTAGAGATAAAGTTATATGATCTGAATTTAATTTCCAGTTCTGCTAGTAGCTGGTGATGTGTTTTAAATAAATAATCTAATGAAGATGAATGTTTATTTCACCATTACAAAAATAAAAGGGATGATAACAGATTTTGATAACAGTTATTAAATAGAAAAATGCAGACCATATGCCACGTAGTAGAAGTTTATTTTCTTCTTCCCTCTAAATTTTGCTCTTATCTGAAATCATAAAGTACATAGAAACTTTGATAAACATTTGTATGTGAATAAATAGTGTTATACTAGTTTAATTTTTACTGGCAATTATTTAAGTTGCTATCATTTTAAGTAAGTAGACACACCTCTGTGATACAAAATAAATGATGATTTTATGGTTTCTTAAGATTTGAACTGTATATTTGAATTGAGAAGGTATCACGTATACACAAGGTAAAATTTGAGGAACAAATAATGTAAATCAGTGCTAAAATCTTTGTTGCCTTTTTATTTTCCAATTCTTTTAACATTACTTATTTGACAACATTAATTTTCACTCACAAAACTCCACATATTATACCAAACTAGTTTGGGTTGTGCTACAATTTTAGTTAATCTCAATATGCCTACTAGGAAGAAGTAATAAAGCCTTATCTCACTAACACAACTACAGTTTTACCTCTATCTCCCACCTGTGTAATAAATCACAAATATTTTTTTTCTAGTATTAAGAAAATCTATGATATGAAAATCACATGGACACAATCCATAGGGGTGGTGAAGGCCTGGGGTGGGGCAGAGACTGATATATATATTTACACACACACACACACACACACACACACACAGATACACACACTAGAGGCCTGATGCATGAAATTCTTGCAAGAGTAGGCCTTCCTTCCCCTAGCTGCCAGCACTGGCTTCCCTTGCAGCCCTGGCTTCATCCAGAGGGACTTCGGATCTCATTAGCATATTACACTTTTATTATTATAGATAGCAGCTACTAGATACCATCCAGTGGGAAAATACTACTGAATAGGGCACTGTCCCTATCTTACTTAATAGGTTAGAATGTAGAGTTACCTATGGGCCATGAGAGCAGAAAAGGGGGATGTAGCCCAGCAGAAATGCCTACTGTGTGAAGTTTGTCTTAAACTGAGCCAGAAAGATGCCTGGACTGGCTGGTCATTGGGAACTCGGGAGTCACAGACAATTCACGAAACGGCTGCATCAAGGAAGACACACAAATTCCAGGACCTGTCAGTGATTGAGTATGGGTGGGGCATTTAAACAAGTTCTGAAGTGATAGGGAAGTCAAGAAGGAAAAAAGCTAAAATTATAGGTAGGGCCATACTGTGAAGGGCTTTATGTTATAATCCTGGAGTTTGGGCTTTGAAAGCAATGGATGGCCACTGGGGATGAACTCGGGCATCCAAAGAAAATTATCAAATGCATGTTAACCTGTCTTCAATAAATAATATTTGATGGCTGTGAAAGCATCACCTAATAGTTTCTGCTACTGATGACATTAATGTCCACATATGTGTAGACTGGGAATTTTATCTGTTCCATTTGATGCCATTGTGATAACCTGGTTGTTGTTTAACAACGGAGGAGGAAAGGAAAGGCTAGATAATACAGGCATGCCATTTATACAGACTTGCAAAAAGCTGAATTTAACACTCCAAGTCTGTTCCCTGCTGGTTGGTGGGGGAAGGGACTGGACAAAGGCAGTTTAGATGCATGACCAGTAAAGGTCTGATCGACATGGAAGGTGCTTGCCTGTCAATTACACCTGAAGCAGATAGGTCAAAATAGACATGGCCACTGCTAAGCACCTGAACCTGAATATTTAAAAACTTCCAAACAAAGGAAGTTATCTTCTCTCTGCTAGGATTCCTAGCTCTCCTGTAGCAGGGAGCATGCTACAGTGGCCTACAGCCATGTTGGACTCCACAATAGGTTAATGGACTTGAATTAGCTTGGATGCTAACCTACACCCACCTGCAACATGGAACAGAAGCTCTGGACACTGACCTTGCTTCTGATTTTGCTGAACTACTAGCTATTTCAGGACTGGCTTGAGGGAGATGGGACACTAGAACCTCAGAACATTAACTTTATGCATAAAAGGCCTTTTCCACATCCCATCTTCCCTTGGGGGCCTCTGAAGATACTTATTTCAGCAGTACTCCAAGAACCTCATTCCCACTGGTGTCTGGGAAAGTTGGCCTATTAATTCCTCCTGCAACACAGTTGTAGAATGCGCCACACAGTTTAACATTCTCCTTCCTGTCTTGCGTGTACATTTTCATTAATTTTCACCTTGTCTTAGCTTACAAAATATGTAAGGTTGTTTATAAAACATTAAAAAAATTAAATAAGCAGAGTCAACTGATAATGCAGTAAAACTAATCTTACTTTTATGATTGGAAATAATTTCTCCAGGATGTTTTCCATGAATTTTTTCTGAGGGATGAAGAGATATATTAACTGGGAGTTGAGTGAGCAAGGAAAGGATAAATGAACACTATTTTGAGAATTTTGGAATGTTAACACAAAACACAAAAGAAAATAAAACAAACAAACAAAAAAACCATTTAAACCTGTAAAGAATTTAAAAAAATATATATTTTATTGATTTCTTTACAGAGGGGAAGAGAGAGGGATAGAGAGTTAGAAACATCGATGAGAGAGAATCTTCGATCAGCTGCCTCTTGCACACCCCCTACTGGGCATGTGTCCGCAACTAAGGTACATGGCCTTGACCAGAATCGAACCTGTGACCCCTGAGTCCGCAGGCTGACATGCTATCCACTGAGCCAAACCAGTTTCAGCAAAGCCTGTAAAGAATTTTTGTGTGTTTATTTGAGCCAGACTGTTGACATATGCCAGGAAGCAGAACCTCAATGAATTGAGGTAATATTCTGGAGAATGGCGGGTTACATCTGTATTTATACATTGCAATCAAAAGAGGGAGGTAGGTGGGTTACATGAAATTCATTGGTGTTAGATTAAGGAGGTGGGATAAAGCAAATAGTGGGGGGGGGGCTTGAGATTCCATAAAAAGTAAAATGAAGAACACATACTTAGGTGGGTGCAGGAACAATTAACAGGATAATGAAGGGATCTATGGTATCTGTCCTGGTACCCAGCACATTTGGTTGTGCCCTTAGGGAAGTTACAAGTCACCCAGACACTTCAAAGGTACGCTATCATAGATGCAAAAAGACAGATAGGCTCAGTTAAGGTAAACGTTGACCTTGTCAGTGAAGATACTGACCTAGGATGTAACTACCCACCACAACTGCCTTTAGTTAAAGTTTAATTTCAGACCATCCTTTGTGGTTACTTTAGGTCTCTGAATTTGCAAGACCTCCCCTGAGCTTGTCAGGTCAGCATGCGGCCCCTTTCTTTCACAGGAAAATAGCAAGCTGCGTGATTCTTCATATTAAAGATTCACCTCAGAGTTTTTAAACATCGAAGTGTTTCTGTTTCAAACAGAATTGAATATTGCATATTTATTAAATATGAAAAATCAATCAGCATGCTTACTTTGGAGACAGAAATAGGCCCGCCTGAGGCCAAGCCCCAAAGTCCAAGTTGTCAGGAGTAACCCAGATTTGTCCTCTAAGCAATTCCTAAAGACACAAACACCCCTCTTGATTCTGCCTGTGTTGTTGGCACACAAAAAAAGATAATAGGTTTCATTGTCAACTGTGAAATGTGTATTATGAAGCCCATGGTTAATATAAATGTTAATCAGGGTTATGGTAGTAGCTCCAGGGATTATGGTAATCATGTAGCATATAATGCAAGCATGGATGTTTCAATTCAAGTGTAAATATGTAGTTAATGAAGGGTACAATCACTTAACAAATTGTCCAGACACAGTTTAGGAATATCATGCTGTAAATCCATTGCTTTACAAAATTTCATTTTGAAAATAAAACCACCTATTTTATATTTGTGCCTAAATTAATACATTATTATGTCAAGGAAAAAAGAAAAAAGTAAATTAAGCCCTGGCAGGTTTGACTCAGTGGACAGAGCGTCAGCCTGTGAACCAAGGGGTACCAAGTTTGATTCTGGTCAAGAGCATGTACCTTAGTTGCAATCTCCTTAGGGGTGTGTGCAGGAGGCAACCAATAGATGTGTTCTCTTACATCAGTGTTTCTCTTTGTCTTTCCCTCTCTCTTCCACTCTCTCTAAAAATCAGTAGAAAAATATCCTCAGGTGAAGATTAGAAAAAATAAGTGAATTAAGAAAGGAGGTAAAAATATGCATAATGCTACCACTCTGTATAAACCTCTTTCACATCTTGGAGATATTTGGCAAGGTTCAGTTTATGCAAATAGTATTATCTACACTAACAAGAGAGAAACATGCAAAATAACCACCACTCCGCTATACCCACAAGCCATGCCCACCAGCTAATCAGGAGTGGGTATGCAAATTAACTCAACCAAGATGGCAGCCTGCCAAGTAGCTAGAGCAAGCAGGAGGCTTGGGTTGCCCCCAAGATAGAGGAAATCAAGCTTCGTGCCCACCCTGGCAGGCCATGGCTTCTGCTCAAGTCTACAAAGTTTCAATTATAGAAGATAAATAATTCCCATCAAAAATGGAGGTGGCCACAGAACTAGAGCAAGCCAGAGGCTTGGGTTGCCCTGGGCAATGGAGGAAGCCAAGCTTTCTGCCAGCCCTGGCTGGCCCTGGCCTCCCTGCTCAAAGCTACAAAGTTTTAATTATAGAAGATAAATTCTAGATACTTGCTTCCAGCTGGCCCTGGCCTCTGTGATAAAAAAAGAAAAAATATAAAAGGAGGGGCTGGATCACCAGGGTGATCAGGCCAGGATGAGAGGCAGGGGGCATTGGGGGTAAGCAGACCAGTAAAGTGGGTCAGTTGGAGTGAGAAGGCTGTCAGTGGGGGTCAGTTGGAGGTGATCAGGACAGTGTGGTGGTGGTGGGGGGGTAGTTTGGAGTGAGCAGGCCAGCGGGGGGAAGTTGGGGGTGATCAAGCTGGTGGCAGGGGACAATTGTGGGTGAGTAGGTCAGCAAGTAGAGTGGTTAGGGGCAATCAGGCAGGCAGGCAGGTGAACAGCTGAAGCCAGCGGTCCTGGATTGTGAAAGGGATGTCCGACTGCCAGTATAGGCCTGATCCCAGTAAAATGGCAGTAGGACATCCTTTGAGGGGTCTCAGATAAGAGAGGGTGCAGGCCAGGCTGAGGAACATCCCCCCACTCCCCATACAAAAACTTCATGCACCGGGCCACAAGTTTTTAATAAAAGAATGCAATTATACAAAAAGACTTGTAACTTTTTTAGAGGCAAAAAAAAACACCCAATAATACATTACAAATATATTTATCTATCCAAAAATATTATAAATGGCAAAACAGTTTTCCATTATATGGGCAAGAAGGGAATTAGTCAATCAATTGTGTTATTGCTTTTCTTTCCCAATGTTTAAAGATAAGTAATGTGGTAATGCCTTGTAATTATTTTTGTGGTTCTACCCCAGCTGGATTCCCCTGAGCTACCATTGAGCAGAAACAGGATGCAGCATCACTCTAGGTGTAGGAACACTGGAAAATGATAAGTAAGATATCAAGATGAGTTTGAACAAATCACAGTATTTCCTAACACCTATATAGATCCTATTTTATTTTGTTCTAGACATTAACACTTATAGTGTAAAATTTTGTAGGCAGACACATTATCATTCATATTTTTTTTCATTGCCTGTGTGTTTTATATTTCAAAAACATTGCAATTGTTTGTCGATGGATTGAACAATGTTAACATGGAAAATAATGAGTTCTTAAAAATAGTATGTATATATCTTTTCGTAGTTTATGAATATTAGCTTCTGATGGCATTGCTTTTTTACTTCTCTTTCTTTTATTTGTCATCTTTTCTTTAGAAACATCAGCTTGTCACACACTCTTCTCTTTAGCATGTCTATGCTACACCATCAAATATATATTATTTTTATATACAAGTCTGTTTTCTATACCATTTTTCTGCAACATTATTTTTATTGTTTGCCTCTGAATTGTATTATATTTTCATTTTTAAAACTTTCTTTATTATTCTTCCTTGTTGTGTTTATCTCTTAAATATATTACTTTCTCTAATGTTTCTATTTGTCGGTTTTCTCTGCTTCATGCTGTGCTTCTGATTTGCAGGGACAATGCTCTGTTATCATTTATTTGGTATGTCAGTTTTCTGTGTTTTCCTTTTACATCTCCTATTGGGTCATATTCAAAGGTAAGATCAAATAAGCTTTTATTTTCTTTTTGTAACCATCAGACCAATGCTGTAGCTTGTTATCTTTGGTTTATTTTTACTCATCCTTAAAGATTGCACAGACAGCAGATTTGTCCAATGTTTGGAGCTGAATAGATTGTCTTTTTGTTTTGTTTTGTGCGTGTGTGTGTGTGTGTGTGTGTGTGTGTGTGTTTTGTATCCTTGTGTGTTTTAGATAAGTAACACCCAACATTGGGTGCCATTTAATACCAGTGGGTCTTGATCTGGCGTCTAGAAGAGTTCAGGAATCTGGAGAGGGGGCTGTGCATAAATTAAATGAGCCCAGAGACAAAACATACTTTTGAAAGGCATATGGGGACAAAGGAGCTTGGCTGAAGAAACCAAGTTCTCCTTGTATCAGGAGTTCTCCCGTGCTTTTTATCAACACAATTTGTCCTAAGGCATGGTGGAGATATATACATCAAAAAGTAGGATTAAGTACAGAATCCATTGTCAGATTGGGGAATAGCCTGCAGCTGTTCAGGTGTTTGGCCAGCAGGAGGCAATAACATGTAGATTAAGATGCCCTTAGCTGTCTGGCAGCAAACAATCATCCATTTCAGGTTTGGGGAAATGCCTTTCAGCCATTACCAGCAGGCCATAACATATGTGAGTCCCCAAGTTTCATCAATCACTCTTACATTTATGGCACGCTGGAATTGGCTTCCAGCAGATAGGGATATATATATATATATATATATATATATATATATATATATATATATATAATTTTTTAAAATTATTTTTCAAAGTAAAAGATGAGTAACTGGGAAGAGGACCTGATTGGTAATAGATATCCATATAATTCCTCTGTTGTTCTCTGATGGCACCTTCATGTACTTCTTGGTTTTCCACATTCTGAAAAATAGTGTGTGAAACAAGTATAAACAAAGTACAGTTCACTTCCTGGTTTTCCATCATATCTTCCCCTCTCTTCTTGTCTACTGGGTGATCTATGCAGGGATGTTGCATAGCATAAGCAGAAGTAACTCACCCAGTGGCCCCATGGAGAATTGATTTGGGATTACAGCTATGAACACAGCATTACCCTTGATTTTTTTCTGTCTATTTCCCTATTGTGCAAAGATGGAGAATCTGAGATAGGATTGGGCAAGAAAAGTTAATAAGATTAATTTTGAACAGATCTTTGTTCAGATAGTCCATAGCTTCAATTAGTGTCTTTTTTTTCCCATCTAAAAATATTACAATTCCAAGATATTCCCTTCTTTATGATCTTTCTCATTGTCTTAATGAATATTCTTATGAAACCTGTCTAGGCTAAAATAGGGATGCCTATTAATTTAAATAGGAGCCCTCTTCTTAGTTCCTACTCCGTCTTAAATATCATTGTGTGGTTTCTACAATATGAAGTTCATTTTGCAAGAGTTTTTTTTCTCTATGTATATTTTGTTGGTGGTGATTTATAGTGAAGGAAAACTGCCAGTTGAGACAAAAATCATTTGCATTTCATAATGTTAAAATAGCAGATGCTTAAAGGTTAAAATGTTAGCTAACATTTGATGTGTTTTTAATCAATGATGTTAGTTTTATAATTTTAAACCTTTTTAAAATTAGATAAAGAGTGTGATGAATACTTATTAAAATTTCTTAACTAATATTTCTTTTTAAATTCAATATCATAACATAAAATGGCTTAGAATGATTTATTAAGATAAACTTTGATTACCTTATGTTCTATGTATTTAAAAACATGCTTTCATTTTATTGAATTATTCACTAAGGTAAATATAGAGAATAAAGTCTTAACCTTTTTTTAATTGAGATTTCAGTCTGCAAACCCCAGTTGAACTTACAGGACTGAAACAATTCCTCAAATCAATTCATCTACATCATTTTTTCACCAGTTCTATAAATAGCAGGAAGAATAAATTGGCCATACACAAGATTATAATCTTCTCAAGGTTTACTAGATTATAATCTTCCCATCAGCCTCATACAATCTAGCTTTAACACTTCATGAAATACAAAGCTAGACAGGTATAATTATATATAAGAAAGAGTTATTTATATTTAAGAAAAATGGTTTATAATTCTGTCTGGCAGTACAGACTTTTATATTACTTAAAAAACAAACAAACATGTTTTCATTGATTTCAGAGAGGAAGAGGGAGAGAGAGAGAGAAACATCAATGATGAGAGAGAATCATTGATCTGCTGCCTCCCCCAATTGGGGGTTGAGCCTGAAACCCTGACCATGTGCCCTGGCCAGGAATTGAACTGTGACTTCCTGGTTTATAGGTCAACACTCAACCACTGAGCCACACCTGCCCAGCCTATATATTACTTTGTATAGATCAGATTTACATTAATTTTAAAGTGTTGTCATCCAACATGGTTTGTTTTATCCTACATTGTGAAGATAAAGGTATACCCAACTGGCAAAATTTTGAGGGTATAGAACACTTAAATGTTTATTGCTTTTAATCTTCTGTTTTAGACTACTGGAATCTATTTTTAATATTCCTTCTTCTTACATGATTTCTATAATACTTGCTAATAGTTACTCACAATGCTATATTTTGTAATATTTTGATGAAATAAGGAGAATTTTTAAAAATTTTGTCTTAGGGATAGAATTCAATTTAATGGATATAATTACTCTCAACAATCATTTAAACTTAGCATTAAGGCGTATTTGTTTTTACTGAAGTTGAAAAGACTATCATTGCTTTTTAAAGAGAATTTCTGCTAGAATGCTCACAAATAGGCATTGAGTTTATTTCTAATGAAAGAAAATAAAAAAGCAGAAAAAAAAACCACAAAGCATTATTAGAGCAGATAAAATTTTTCAGCTCAATTTGGCAGCTATCAGAAGTTTATATCATTTGACCTTTAGTTAAAAACTCTAAGCCTTCAGAAATAAAGGCTCTATAGTAGCATTAAGTATTATTACTCTTATCTTCATCATCAAAATGCAATCTTTAACTACTTAAGATTCACCTCCCACTGTTGGATACTTTCTATAATACCTCTGTAATTGCCAAGAGGGCTTTGATGAGTGTATTAAGGTTTCCAGCTTCTGAGTGAATTGCCTGTTTAGTAGCAGATAAGCAGACTTCAAGGACTGTTGAGGTTATCAACATTCAGTTTCCTCTGATTTCTTCAGTTTTTAATTTCTTTAAAATTCATCTCTTTCTCACTACTGTGAAATCATGCAAACAAGCACCATATCAAGGAACACAGAAGGACTTTAAAAAGAAATTCTATTCCTAACTCCATCATTGTTTTCTAATGATCTTGACCTTGAGGAAAATGAGTCACCTTCAGAATGGGGGGCAGGGGAGAGTCCAGAAACCATATGACTTGGGATATTGGGATTATTCAAAAATAAAGTTAATAAGTACTATGTATCTAATCATCTTGTCAGGGATTTGCTGACACTTAAAAGAAAATATGTCACCCATCAACATGGAATTTTAAATAGAGTTGTCTTTTTATTTTTAAACTACTTTCCATGTTTAAGGCAAAGACATTTGATTGAAAGAGAAAAACATTTTACATCTGAAATAAAATGTAATCATCCACCAGTTTAGATAAGTTTGAGTTTCTGGTATGTATTATCATCATACTTTAACTAATGTTAAAGGGATATTATTATCTGGAACAGTGAGTACACGTGAGAATTATCATTAACAGACCAACGTGTCCATCTTTGATGCCTCCACTATTATACGTGTACATGTTTCCCATCCCAGGGACTTGGGCTGTACGTACCTATTGTCCATGAACTCCTAAATAAGGAATGCACTTCGCTTATTGGACAAATAGTAATACAATTTCAGAATTCACCTAAGAACTGCATGGCACTGTGTTTACATATGCAAGAGACAACACAGGGACAGGCGTTCTATTTAAGGACACACACAATGTGGATGAAAGTTGTTGAACATATAGACTGCATTTTATTCATATTTCTTTATGAAGCACCACAGAAGCCAGAGAACTGGCATAGTCTACTGGGTCAGGCTTTCTGTTCAAGAACTCTTTCTTTTTGTTGTTGTTTTTGTCACTTGTTTGCATATTTTCTTTAACACTTGAAGTCAGGGCTTCTCCCTCACCCATTTGCATGTTCTTGTCTATCGTTGAAAGGCTGAAGCTGTCAGGATGCAAATCACATCATTTCTGTCAAGCGTGTTTTGTTTTTTTGTTTTTTTTTCCCCCGTTCTACTGAGAATTTAGCAATTGGAAACAGCTGCATATTGGCAGGCCTATTGCCTAAACCACACATCAGATCAAAGCTGAGCCACAGCTGGATATGATATATCAAATTTCCTCTTTTAGCCCCAATAATTTTAAATTTGCCTTGATCATTTGTTTAAAAAATAAATTGATATTTCGATCACAGTGGCTCACAAGCATGAGAAAGCACCAATGTTGTCCAAATGTTGATAGTTGGAAGCTAAGAAATTATTCTAGAATGTAAAATGGCAGCACAGTAATGGAAAAACAATATGGAGATTACTCAAAAAAAAAATAATAGAACTACCAGGTGCAAGTCCACATGTGGGTATTTATTCAAAAGAACTGAAACAGGATCTTGAATAGATATTTGTACTCTGAGCTTCATTGAAGCCGTATTCACAATAGCTAAGAACAAAAGCAACCTAAGTGTCTATCTGTGGATAAATACATAAAGAAAATGTGGTATGGGTATGAAATGGAGTGTTATTCAGCCATGAAAAGAAAGGAAATCCTGGCATTTGCAACAATATAACAGAAATTAAGGACATTAAGTGAAGTAAGTCACACAAAGAAAAACAAACATTACATGATCTCACTTATATGCAAAATTGAAAGAAAAAAAAAGCCAAATTAATAGAAACAGAGAGTTAGGTTAGTCGTCACCAGAGGTTGGGGATTGTGAAGTCAGGAGATGTTGGTCAAAAGATACAAATCTCCAGTTATAAAAGAAATAAATTCTGGGCATATTATATACAGTGTTTCCCAAACTTTTGACATGTGTACCCCTCCATAACTTTTGTAATGATGATTACCCCTTGTCAAAAAAAATGGATGTATTTTAATAACAATCAAAATATATATTTTTTTATTTTTTGGTACATGCACAAAATAATAAATGAAAAATAAAATTATTCATGATAAAATATAAATTAAAGTTATATTATAAATAACATTTATTTGCACACCGGACCATCTCACACCTCACAAGACTTTCTTGACTTGACTCATGAGAATATAGAATTAGGCGCAGCTAAGCACGGTGCAATGCATATCCCCACCAAACTCCTGTGCAACACGTACCCCTACCAAACTCTTCCCATTCCCCTGGGGATACGCTTACCACACTTTGGGAAACACTGATATACAGCGTAGAAACTATAGTTAACAGTAGTATATTCTGTACTTGGAAATATCTAAGTCACCGATCAACATGGAATAATATTATCTCCATAATAATAATGAGAAGTTAAGAAGAAAATTATGTATAATGAAGAATGTGTTACCTAACTTTATTATGGTGATCATTTCCCAATATATACCTATATCAAATCATCACATTATACACCTTGTACTCTACACAGTTATCCTCTATAATAAAGAGGCAAAATGCAAATTGACCCTCATGCCCTTGCAGAAGATGGCCAGCCCTATGTGGTCAAAGATGGTTGCCACAAGATAGCCATCAAAGGAGGGTAGTTGTGGGAAATCAGGCTTGCAGGGGAAGGCAGTTAGGGGTGACCAGACCAGCAGTGGAGGGCAGTTAGGGGCGATGAGGTTGGTAGGGAAGGGCAGTTGGGGCGACCAGTTTTCCAGGGGATGGAGGTTGGGGAGAACCAGGCCTGCAGGGGAGGGCAGTTGGGGAGAACCAGGTCAACAGGGGAGGGCAGTTGGGGGTAACCAGGCCTGCAGGCAAGGGCAGTTGAGGGTGACCAGGTCTCCAGGAAAGGGCAGTTGGGGAGAACCAGGCCTGTAGGGGAAGGCAATTGGGGAGTACCAGGTCTGCAAGGGAGGGCAGTTGGGGGTGTCCAGACCTGCAGGGGAGGACAGTTCAGGGTAATCAGGCTGGCAGGGGAGTGGTTGGGGGATGATCAGACTGGCAGGCAGGCGAGCGATTAAGAGCCAGCAGTCCTTGATTATGAGAGGGATGTCTGACTGCCACAGGGACCAGGCCTAAACCAATAGTTGGACATGTGAAACAAGCCAGTCAAAGAGGACAGATACTGCACGAGTTCCCTTGCATGAGGAATCTAAAGTAGTTAGACTCCAGAAATGGAAATTAGAATGGTGATATCTGAAAACTGAGGGAGGGAGATTGGGGAGTTGCTGTCTAATGGGAATAGAGCTTCAGACATGCAAGATGAAAACGTTCTAGAGATCTGCTAGACAGCATTGTGTCCATAGTTAACAATCCTGCATGTGCACTCAACACATTCAGAGGGTAGATTTCACTTTTCACATGAGCGGAATGCAAGAAAGGAAAACTTTGAGTACAAAAGCTTGGCTAGTTGCTTTCTCACTGAAAATATTTTCTATTGGAATGTTTACACTTTATTAAAAATTTAGAAATTGTAAAATCTGGAAACACTGGGATCATCTCCAGAAATCATGGTTAATATGAGGGCCTGGAACCCTGAGGAGATCCTTTGCCCGACTGTGAGCTGCTTAGAGACTTTCACAGAATTTTATTCAGTATCAGAGGAAGCACTAAGCAGGGGATTCTGGAATGAAACCACAAACAGAAGACTGGGCAAACATTAGCTAAATGAAATTCATTGATTTCAGATGAAATTCGTGAACTAATTATAAAGGAAATTATTAGAGAGCACCTGAAAGTAGATACATATACCAATCAGCCTCGATATGGTTCACACAAACTAAGTCATGCCAGACTAATTCAATTTCTTCTTGTAATAGGGTTAGTAGCTTAATAGGTCAGGGTATATTAGAGGCACTGCAGACAGGGTCTGAACTTCAGCCAGGCATTTGACAAGTCTTCTGAGGTTTTCCTTTGTTGACGAGAGAACTAAAATGAGCTTGACTTAGGAGGAATTTCTGCCTCAAGAAAAGTTATGGTCATATGTAAATAATTAAAAAAATATTAAACTAGTGATGATTACTTATTTCTAACTCTTCATGTGCAAACCACTCTTATGTGCTTTACATGCCTGCTGTAACTTTGTTAACCCTCAAAATCTTCGAAGTGTTCTAAGCATTCTTCAAGTTAGAAAAGTGAGGCAACGGAAGATTAATTTGTATAAAGTCATACGGGTAGCAAATGACAAAGCTACAATTTGAACCCAGTAATTGTAATGTAGTTGAAGCATACCTTTCACTACTACATGATGATACCACTTGAATAGTTCTGTACAAAAACATAATTTAATTTATTATAACAATTAAGATAGAAAGGATATATTCATCAGTTTTGGCATAACCTGTATCTGAAATAATAGGAAATATAGGGGATGATATAAATTTATATTAGAGTCTGCCTTCTAAAATTAGTTTTCCATGATTACTGTAACAGATCCCCATAAACATGATGGCTTTAAACTAGAAAATATTTTATTCTATAGGCTTGATGTCCAACGTCGTCTCAGTGGGCTCCTGGCCTGCACCCACCTGTAATTGAGGACCTCTCGGAGGATGTCTGACTGCCAGTTTAGGCCCAATCCCTTTAGTGGTGGCTTCCTTAGTTTTCCAAGTGGTGAGCTCTGTCTCAACAGCCAAGTCTGAGTTAAATATGACAAGATCTTGGGAAGCCCTTCCCTGAGCTTTTTGGGGAGTCACTCTGCAGAGGCCTCAACCCAGGTGTGTGGGGTATAAGGTGGCATCAGGTCACAGAGCTAAGACAGGTCACAATGGTAAGACAGGTCATAGAAGATTCTTTCCAAAAATCGGGACTTTTTTAAAACGCCGCGGGATGTGGTGCAAATTGTTAAAAATCAGGACTGTCCCGCCAAAAGCAGGACGTCTGGTCACCTTAGAAATGAAGGTTCTAAGAAATAATTTTTTAAACCTGCCTTCTCTAGCTTCTGTAGACTACCTTCATTCCTTGGCTCATGGCCCTATTCAGTCTCCAAAGACAACAATGTTGGATCTTTCTGTGCATCTCCTCCATGTTTAAATCTACTTCTGACTCTCTTGACCTCCTTCCCTATACCACATTTGTGATTATTATATTGAGTTCACCCATATATCTAGGCTAATCTCATTTTTTTAGAGGTCAGATAGTTAGCAACCTTAATTCTATCTGCCACTCAGTTCCCTTGAGCCTAGCATAGTCATAAATTCTGGAAATTAGTATATCAACAACTTTGGATGGGCCATTACTCTGTCTACCACACTCCTTAGAATTCATTCCCTACATAATACTATAGTGATGTTTCTAAGGCATACACCTATCTTAGTCATTTGGTAAGCATTGCTTTGTTTCTTTTCCTCCTGTAACCACTTGCATGAGCTTTCCAGTGCAATTTCTACTTTAATAGGTACTACTTAAAAGTATGCTTTCCTCATTATCCTATGGATAATATTCAATAAATTTCATGGATTATAAGAAGTTGAAAATTATTGGTGTATTTATTGCATTTGTTTACTTTTGTATATATTTTAAGTTTTTAGTAGTAAAAATTTAAAAATAGACATGAGTTTTATTAGGCTATGGAAGAGGCATATCATGAGAATAATCTAAAATCTAATGCAATACATATTAAAATAATAGAATTATAATATGTAGAACAAGAGAGAAATGTTGCACAATAATGTAATGATTAAGCAATTGATTTATATCCACCTTTGACTACTACAGTGCAAAGAAATGTGGACAATGGGGACATATTCATAGGAGAGTGTCTAAATTGATACACGTATAGCAATTCTCAGAAACTTTGTTGAAAAATAATATTTAACACAGCAAACACAAAATGCTGGAATAATGTTACAAGTATGTAAAGAATCATCATGCTAAAAAATAAATAGGTTCATTTCTATGGCTCCTGATAATGCCACTATTCAGTAAGGTACATGAAAGAGCTTTTGGTGTTTATAATAATTTGAATTATACAAAGGTGAAAATGTGAGTTGAATGAGCCCATTAATAGGATCCAAGCAATAGTTTGTTGGATTTCAGTGTAATTTATTCCAACCTATACTGAGAATTTGGTAATGGATGAAACATTGTCCTTTTTAGTTAGTAATGACCTCCAAACCATGCATCACATTCTACAAAATTTCTAAGTCTTACGAAGTCACCATTGTCTATTATAATCACACTGAAATGGTTGGACAAGTGAAGTATCACTGGTTTGATGCAATGTACAAAGGCCTCATTATGCATCTTACTTGACTGAAGGTGGTGGGTAATGAAATACCAAGGGCAGAAGGGTAGTTATGGGAGGGGGAAAAAAAAACACTCACAATACTTGCCAAAGAATATTGAAGCAGACATTGCTGGAGTCCACCTGGCATACCCACATTCATAAGCCTTCCTTTACAAAGAGCTGAAGTAAGATATTACAGGTGGGATAACTATTTTCCCTCCACATACCTGGTTCTTTCTTCAGCTTTATGGAGATAACTGCCTCCTTCTCTCCCTCTGGAAATGCCCTGAAACTCATAGTTTTTGGCTTTTAACTTTTTTTTTTCCTTCTAACTCTTTCCACATAACTTTATGCAGTTTTGGGAAAATCTTTTTTCAAGTGACATTTAGTGCTCTAGCGTCATGATTTTCCTGGCATTCTCAGTCTCATATATATTGCTATGAAATGCTAGATGAATTTAAAAAAACATATTTCGATTATGCCAATCAATTATGCAAAGGCATACATATGGCGAATTTTTAAGCTCTTTACAGCTGTCATAGAAGAGTGTTACATATAAAAAATAAGTTTTAATGTATTAATTGGTGTTTAAACCCATTTGTGTATAAATTTAATATATTTTTAAATGTTTCAAAGCTATAATTCCTTTGATCATTACAAGAGCTGTTTAAAAAGAAAGGTGTCCTGAGGGGAACATGAGTGACCCGATGTCTTTGTCCAGGGCAACATTGCTGGTTCAAGGTCACAGGGCTTTAGAGGAGCTACTACTATGCTTTTTACTGATCCCACCCGACAGGGGGGAACAGGCTTTGAACCTTGGACTTCTATTTATAAGTTCAGTGCTCTTTTCACTCTGCTATGTGACCTTTCCAAGTAAAATGCCGCATTTTCCCAACATGGCAATTAGCTTTCAGTGTGACTTTGAGGCAGTGATTCTACTAGGGAAGAGAGATGATATTATAATATCTGGAGGAAGGGAGGGAGGAGGGAGGGAAGGAGAGAGATGAGAGAGAGAGAGAGAGAGAGAGAGAGAGAGAGAGAGAGAGAGAGAAAGAGAGAGAAAGAGAGAGAGAGAGAAATCCCAATTGAAACACTCGAGTTAACCCTAGCAAATAAGCTCCATTTATTTTCCTTATGAACCTAATCAGTGCTGGAATTAATCTGAAATGAATAGCTACAGTTTTCTAATATTTAACTTGCCATATAGAGCAATTTTAGAAAGTACTCAGTGACATTTGAGAGTAAATATGACAAGCAAATGTAAATGTGATGACACAAGTCATATATGGTATGAGTCATTTGTAAAGTTCACTATGAATGAGCTATAATGCACAGAATCCATTTGTCACTTAGGAAAATGAGATCATCTGCTTTTACATAGGAAGGGAGACATTTAACAGTGTATTAACTCAGTCCCAGCCAGAAAATATCCAAATCTATAGTGGTTTGCATTCAAATAATCTAACAATGAGGATATTCCCTATTTGCCCTTTTCTTGATAAATGCTGGTGGAGAAAAGAAAGGACAACCTGAAGAATATGTGTAAAACCTTAACATTATGTGTGTTCAACTGGTAAGTGAATCAAAGACCAGAGGATATCTCCTTTGTTTAAACTATTATTTTAGGTCTCTGAACTATACATTTTCATAATACAAATGTTCTAATTTTCTGTGACATACGATGTGATCAGCAAAAAATTGTCTTCTTTGTCATATATTTGTCCAGATCAGAAAGAGAAAATCTTTTTCTCCTGCTACACAGGGGGACTGCAAATAGTATTTCTTTTAAAAAAGAAAATATGTTCTGTGTACCATTGCTGCTGTCCGTAATTGCTTTCAAATGTAAGTGTTTTTTTAAATGTGAAGGCTAGAAAATGAGGTATGTTCCACATGATAGACAATTATTTTTAAATGAACTTTTTGGATTGTTTCTTCTGTCCTGACATGTGCTCTGTTGCTGTATGTCACTGGCCTTTACTATTCTGTTTTGAATAATGAACATACAAAAGCACAGAATACCCGTGGAGGGTATAAGGTTGTTATTTGAAAGACAAAGCAACAAAAATGCTCGCTCTCACCTTGCCTTCTTTCCCTGAACTCTGAATATGGCCTCTTCTCATTATATTTGTTTGGCTTTGAGTCCCTCCTTATCTTTATCAGACAGCTCTCTTACCTCTTCTTTCCTAGAATACAAGTTTGTTTCAACCCGCCATACTGTTTCTTGCTTCTAAGCATTTTGCTTGCATAGTTACTCCGGCAATAATTTCACTACTATAAAATTAAATATATGTAATATATGTAAAATTAAAACATACATTTTAACTTGGCCTGTATGGGTCAGTGGTTGAGCATCTACCTATGAACCAGGAGGTCAGGATTCAATTCTTGGTCAGGGCACATGCTCAGGTTTCGGGCTTGATCGCCAGTAGGACTGTGCAGAAAGCAGATGATCATAATTCTCTCTCTCATTGGTGTTTCTATCTCCCTCTCCCTTCATCTCTGAAATCAATAAAAAAATATATTTTAAAAGTATCTTTAAGTTTATAGTAAGTTTGTGTCTATATATATATACTTCCTCTGATGAGATTCCTTCCTTCCTTCCCCATTCCTTCCTTTTCTTTCTTCTTCCTTCCTTCCTCTCTCCGTCCCTCCCTCCATCCCTTCCTTTCTTCCTTTCTTTTTTCTTCCTTCCTTTCTTTTTTCTTCCTTCCTTTCATCTCTCTCTCTCTCTCTCTCTCTCTCTCTCTCTCTCTCTCTCTCTCTCCCCCTCCCTTTCCCTCTCTCTCCCTTCCCCTCCCTCCCTCTCTCTCTCTTCTCTCTCCTTCCCTCTCTTCTCCTAGCTACATATTTGGACAGTATATTTCTTTGAAACTCTGAAGTGAGCAGTTTGGAAGATTTTATATAATCAAAAACAAACAAAAACCCTCCCATAAATAAAACAAAAACACTCCCATTAACCAGTTTTTAGTAAGTAGAATAATGATTTGATAATAAGGGTAGAGAATAATATGGAACTTTTTAATATAACATACTTCAGGAGCAGTAGGTGAGGATAGATTTTTATAAATTATCTATCATCTATCTATATATCTATATATCTACCCTGTTTCCCTGAAAATAAGACAGTGTCTTGTATTAAGTTTTCCTCCCAAAGATGCGCTAGGTCTTATTTTCAGGTGATGTATTATTTTTCCATGAAGTAGGTCTTATTTATCTATATTATCTATCTCTTCCCATTCATGCCACATTAACCTTCAGCATACATGTACTTTCGAATGCCTATATTTAAGAGCAGTTTAAAAGCTGGGCACTGTATCACCTGTTGAGTAAAAATGAGTACACATGAGGTCCAGAGAGGAGTGCATCTGCAGATGTGTGGAGACCTATTTTTTCCTATAGATCTTCTAGAAGCCAAACAAGAGATACAGTAGTTTTAAAAGTCCTACTACTATTTGTGTAGTAGTAAGCCTCTTAAATCCATTTATATGCTTCTACTTTTATTTGGGGGACACTTTTGCACAATAACATGTCCCTACAGAATAACTTTGTCTTATTCCAGTTATATTTTTAAATTACATTCAAGAACATTTTCTAAGCTTCTATTGATTGCATGAGTCTATATTTGGTTCTATAAAACAAACAAACAAATATTTATTTACCCCTAATTATGGAAGAGATTGATCCATGCTTTGTAAGGAAGGGGGAATCAAAACATTATAAAATACCAGCCACATCTAAGAGGTTTTATGATCTATCTGGAAATTATAAAGAAATCCCTGTAGGAGCAAATAACAATGTAAATAAGTGTAGGTGGGCACTAAATGTGTGGCTCAGAGAAGGACTGTAGAGGTTTTAAGGGAATATACTATTTATGGGCAACCAGAGTGGTTTATGCATATACATCAGATTGAGTTTAAATGATCCTTAGCAACCATTCTCCTCCCCTCCCCTCCCCTGCCTTCCCCTCCCCTCCCCTCCCCTCCCTTCTTCCTTCCCCTCCATCTTTTGTCCTTAGGGGCCCTCACAGAGCCAGACACATGCAATGATACCCATGGATAAGTGAATGGAATTCGTGCACAATGAGGTTACCTTTCCAACTGCACACTCTGTTCAGATATCCAAGTTTTTCAATGTAGGAAAGAAGAAAGGACCTAGTGACCGTGATTTTTCTTTAACTTGTGTGTGGCTCATTTTATATTCATTTTAGTAACTAAACATGCAGGGCTTTCATGAGGTTGTGAATGGATCATTATATTAATAACCTAAAAGCTATTTATGATAATAATGTCCTTGAAAAGCCCCTGAGGTCATACATTTAATATAATAGCAATAACATAGTTTTGTTATTTTTTTTTGGTCAGAACCTTTTGACACATTGTAATATGGATTTGTTAATGCTATTTGAAAATTACTGACTCAATACCTAAATTTTAGTGATTAAGTACACTAGGAACAAGACCACACACCTATATGAAATATTTCAAAATACTAATTAGGAAGCATTTTTGTTAACTTCTTTAAAAATTTATATTCACAAAAATTATGGATAGTTAGGTGAGCACATTTATCACTCAAGCACCACCACCTTTATTATGCCCATGGTTTTGCCATGGTCCTCTGCAGTTTGAGATATTTTTCCATAGGTACAGACATAACCAGAATCCAAGGCCAGATTTAAATCACTGAAGGAACATTAAAATCCTGGTGCTCCAGCTCATGTAAATGCTCATTAATCTTTTATTTATTTATTTATTTATTTATTTATGTGTGTGTGTGTGTGTGTGTGTGTGTCCCCACATATAGAAGAGAAAAAGAGAGAAAGCAAAAAAGAACAAGAGTATGAGGTCTCTGGAAATATAAAATTTAACATTATGTCCTCAGAGTGAACATAAATGCTGCCAGAGAAATCAAATGAATGGTTCTAAACACTGTTAACCTCTATTTTTAGGAGCAACTAACAAAATATTTTGTGAGGGTCATTTCTTAAGAGTTCTCTTATTATTAAAATAAGTAAGAAATAGGCATCTCACATTTACCATATCAGTAAAGAGGAAAAAAAATCTGGTTACAGAAAATTAGGATATATAACTGGCCCTATATTTTGTAAAATCAATAGCTGGTGAATATATAATCATCAGTTTAAGAATATCACAAGTTGGATCTATTTCTAAAAGCCTGAAGATTTTAAAAGCAAAACAGAAAATCACAAAACTATATATTAAATTCTAGGGGTTCTTTTGTATATTGGTCTTTATATTTTGTTTCTAAAGGGGAAGTAGAAAGTTAGAACAGAGAAACTTGTTTGTTAGTCCCTTTAAACATTCTTAAGCTTTAAATCTAATTTCCTGAAATTTCTTAATTCACTGTTCATGTTAAAGGTTTCTTAAATAACAACTCCCACATAAAAGCTAACTATAACCTGGGTTATTTATTTTTGTGTGTGTGAAGGTGTTGTCCATATGAGATTGAGCTTATTCTCTTCCTTCTGCTAAATCCATATCAAAATAAAAATCTGGTTTTGTGACCGAAATATTTGCGATAGTGATTATACATTTAGGGAAATAGATAACTCAGGGTAGAGATCTGTTGCTCAGAGTTCTTATTCATTACATAAGAGAATCTGAACTGTTGAAAATAAAACAGATGGTCTTAAAATTAACAGGCTTGTGTTTAATTTATGCAGTTTTCCCATTAATAGCATTATCTATTTAACACATCCATTACATATCCTCACTGTTAATTTAGACAGAAAAATGTAGCAACTTCAAAAGGAAATCTTCCATTAAATGAAGGATATTGACTTTAATGGATATCCCAAATAGACATGGAAATTACCAGGATGAAAAAACAAGTTGATTAAAAATGGTCCCATTATAATTTGTTATGCCACAGAATGAAAAGTTAAGATAAAATTCACTAAAAAAAAAAAGCCATTGAAAGTTCTTTGTGCTATTAAAATGCATGACTTTAAAACTGTCAAATCATAAAATCTTATGTAAAAAATATGGTTTTCTATAATTCTGAATAATAAATATGTATCTTGTAAAAAAAAAAAAACCAAAAAGCTCAATATTTATAAGCTCACTTCCTGATGGTCAAGGACTTGGACATGGTGATGAAAACAATTGTTTAATGACCTCATTTCATGGAAACTACCAACTCAGTCAAAGTGCATTGCTGTTCCTTTGCTTTGCCTCTTACTTCTCTCTCTGCCTTCCACATTTTTAAGGACAGTTATAATTATATTGCTTTAAAATTCCTTTTCATGATTTTCATAAGGGACCTTTAAATCTTTCTATTTCTCAAGACACTCCCATTAAAGTGATAATATGCTTGAGTCATCAACTAATAAGCAACTCAAAGTCACAGTTAGCAAGGATTATCTATCTTGGGTTTAAAAAAGAAGAAATAGAGACCCAATGAGAATGGGTACAATATAGAACTTGGCTTTTTAATCTTGACACATGATTTGTCCCCCACTCTTGATTGACACACGTGACCTGTCCCTCATTCTTAATTGGAGCTCAGGCTCAAAGTCTTTCTTGATTGGCCAATTCAAAGGAAAGGTTTGGTCTTTGCCATTTCAAGATGGCCTCCCCAGGGGAGCTGTAAGTTATGTGGCCAACATGGTGGTCATCTAAACTGTTCTTTGACAGAAATGATGACTTGTTTATTCTCACAGAGAAGGGGATTGGAGAATACTAAAAAAAGGGTGTCTGTGAAATATATGATGACAGAAGGAGATTTGATTTTGGGTGGTGGGTACACAATGTAATATACAGATCATGCATCACAGAAATGCACACTTGAAACCTATATAATCTCAGTCACTCCCAATAAATTTAATTAAAAAAAAATGTAAATAGTCAAATCACAACGAGGAAGACTAACATGGGATATGAAATGAGGATCCTTTTTAAAAAATATTTTATTTTTAATATATTTTATTGATATTTTACAGAGATGAAGGGAGAGAGATAGAGAGCTAGAAACGTCGATGAGAGAGAAACATTGACCAGCTGCCTCTTGCACACCCCCTACCGGGATGTGCCCGCAACCAATGTACATGCCCTTGACCGGAATCGAACCCGGGACCTTTCAGTCCACAGACCGATGCTCTACCGCTGAGCCAAACCGGTTTCGGTGAAATGAGGATCCTTGAGTGTCTGGCTCCGGAAAAGGAGTAGACATTTTGACCATAAAATGCCCTCATCTATATCAATCACATACAGCCTTTTACCGTATGTTTAGTAACAACAAATCAGAATTATATTTTTCATAGAGAAGGGCATTTGGAGGATAACCAAGCAAGAGTGACCTTATTTCCACACCAGTCATCAGGGACAGACCTAGGTCTAAATAATCCCCTAGTGGTGGACATGCAGAAAAAAGAGCCACAGGATACAATTTCACAGCTTTCCTTTGCACACTGGGAGCAAGACCTAGTATATATGTTTTTTAATTTTTTTCTTTCAATTAAACCCTAACTTTTCAATTTTCTAGGTCATTTTTCCTAAGCTGTCTTTTTCTTTTATAACCCCAGTGGCCTAAATGCATGAGTTATTAAGATAGAGGTTTTAACTTGTGAACAAGCCTGGGCTGAGGGAGGCAGATGAACGAGTGGTACCTTATCAGTCAATCCAGACATGTGTTACAGTTCAGGTCTGGTCAGCATCTTTCCACTGCAGTGCATGCCTGTGGCCAGACAACCTCAGCTTCTGTGTCTCTGGGCAATCACAGGTAGGAAAGACACAGCTAAATTGGTGTTGCAAGTGTGGGCCTCCGTGAGGCACCCATATAGTTTAGTAACCAGGCAACATGATTCAGAGTCTAAGGAACCAGGGCTCCAGGAGTTTAGTTTGAGCTCTTTCCAATAAATCACTGTTCCCGAAGATAAAACATCTAACTATTCAGTCTCTTTTATTATTTGTTTTCTGCTGAACATTATAAAAAATGTAATATCAAACCTATGCAAGAAAGCACAGATTGAACAAAGCTCTTTGTGCTCTGAAAGAAAAACAAATTAAAGGAAAAAAAATATTTAACAAAGGTCCTTATTTACAAGTGAGCACTGTATAATCATGCTTTGTAGAGCTATGCACATTTTTTTTCCTGCCATTAAACTCATCTGTGATTATCAGCAAATGGTATCTTTGAATTTCATTTATACTGGTAAATGGTACTGACAGAATTTTTGGCACACACTTTGTTTTGATTCAGTAAGTTTTATATAATGACATATAATCTACTGTCTTACTTAAATCAGCGAATGCTTCTCATTGACATTACAGTGTGCTAATTACCTTCCTTTATTTTACCACCATTTATCTCTATATTTAACCTATTCATGATAACTAGTAATATTTATTGAATATATTATATGTGTCCCCACTCTTTCTTTGTTGTTTTTTTTATTAATCTTCACCCGAGGATATTTTTCCAATTGATTTTCAGAGAGGCTGAATAGGAGGAACAGAGGGAGATGGAGAAAGAGGGAAACATTGATGTGAGAGAGACACATCGATTTGCTGCTTCCTGCATGTATCCTGATCAGCCAGAGCTGGGGTTGAACTTGCAAACCAGGTGTTTGCTCTTGACCAGAAATTTAATCCAAATCTCTTCAATCCACAAGCCAACACTCTATCCATTGAACTATACCAGCCTGGGCTGAGCTACTATTCTTGTTAAATTCCTAGTTAATCTAACCAAGGCCAGGGCCTCATGTTTATTCAAAGTGTAGTGAAGGAGGTAGACATCAATCAACTAATCACACAAATATATCACCACACACTGTGATAGGTGATTTGAATAAAAAGATTTTGAAAGCTGTGAGAGTTTATAATAAGAAAACCAAAACTAGATCTTCAGTAAAGATGCTCAGAAGAAATAAAATTGTTACTGAAATATTGAAAACAAGTAGACAGGAAGAAAGGGGGAAAAGGGCAACAATTGCAAGTGAAGGAATTAGTAGGGGGAAACTTTGAATTTTTATTTTTATTTTTTGAGCTTTGGAGTGTATTTAAATTATCTACAGGGCTAGTTAAACACACACATTTCTGAGTTGCACTCTAGGCTTATGATTCTGTGGGCCTGGGGAAGGGTTCAAGAATTGCATTTCTAACAAATTCTAAGGTGATGCTGCTGTTGCTGATCTGGGGAACATATTTTGGGCACCACTGAATGAGATAAATTAAAAATGGTCATTATGGTTAGTCCACTGTGGAGCAAATACTGGAGGGGCCAAATGTAGAGAGAAGACAAATTAATTCAGCCCTTGTATGATTTAAAAAAATAGATTTAAGAGAAATTAGAATGGCCTTAGTAGATTTGTAGCAAGGGACTGATGTGATCACATGCGTTTTTAAGAAAGAGTGCTAGGTCTATAGGGTGTAGAATGAATTGGAGGGGAAGTAAGAAGAATGCTTTATGGAGATTACTAGTATAGTTGGGAGATTACTCCAGGAGTTCAGAGGAGAGCAGTAGCAGGGTGATGGGAATGGCAATGCAAATATTTAGAGATACAATGGGTATTCAGGAGGGAAACAAAACAAAACAAAACAAAACAAAACAACTCTGTAATGGTATGTGAGAGAGAATAGTCCAGATGACTCCAAGAAGTCTACCTTCTGATGCTTAAATTATACTTTGTGGTACCACCCAGGGAAGATTCCCCGAAGAAGGCCAGGTTGGTCCTGGAGGTAATGAAAGGAAGAGGGAATTATCATATGGAATTACGGTATTGAGATTTTATTTTTTTTATTTTTAGTGAAAATGTCAAATTAGCATTTGGATATATTGGAACCTAGAACTTAGAAGACAAATATGTGTCAAAAATACAAATTTAAAAGTCATTTGACTCATTGATGAATATAAAGTTTTGCATAGGGATCAAATCATCTGAAATTAAAACAGGAGAAAAAAACATGAAAAGGGTATGAATTGAGTTGAAGAAAATAAAACTAGACAGGAAAGAATATGAGCTGATTAAAAAAATGGAGGGATAGGAGCGAGAGACTTGAAAGGAAAAATTACTTAAATTGTTCAGGTGCCTAATCATTTTCATAGGGACATTTATGTAGTGTTTTCTCACATCTGAAGATGTTTAGAATCCTCTATGTGATATTCATGCTCTGATGTTTTAACACCATCTACTGAAACTTTCTCTCATGCTTTACTATTTTTTTATTCGTTTTGGAAATTCTAATTGTCTAATAGTGTGATCTTATTATTCATAGTGCAAACTAGAATATTTTTGAATTTGAAAGTGGCATTATCAATAGGTATGCTGGAAGACAGTTCTCAACAGGACTGACTAGGACGGACTGGAATATATTGTCTCTCTACATTAGTCATATGTTGGATTGTCTGGGTTATTTTACCTTCTCTACTATATTATTTTTTTAATTTCAATCATTTCATTTTCTACTTTCTGGGGGATTAATTCAGTAGTAATCGAAGCATTAGAAAGCTTATTGGAAGGTTTATATGGCAATATTTGTTTTCTTTTGGCTTCACTGTACAGAGATTAAGAGGAAAATGCTTATGACATTTGAAGGTGGGTGGGAGGGCTCTCCCTCCGACAACATCAGATTTTCAATATTTTTGTTTGTTTATTCTTGGTAGTACAGTGTATTCAGCCATCTTCCAGACTTGTTTTCAAGAAACAGACTGGAAGAGTTAAGAGAGGGCTCAGAATGTGAATTGTTACTCCATTTCAGCCTGATGCTTAGCCTATCTCTGCATTGTGGTGTCTCCCACTTTCAGAGCCTCACAGCTCTGCTGATCTGTAGACTTGTACCCCTGTTTCTTGTGGTCAAAAATAACTGGGCCTTTTCAACACATTTTAGCACCAGTCTCCCACTATCCATTATTATTTCTTATGGGTTTTATGAGGTGATCAGTAGGACAAATAGGCATTTTTTTAAACATTAGAATCCTCTCTGTAGACATTTGTAATGCACTTCACTCCAGACTACTAAACCATTTACAACTCCTTATCTCTTTGCTTCCCAAAACTCAGTTGAAATATTATTTTGGGGTAATGTCTGCTTACATATTTACATCCTATCCAAAAGATATACTAGTACGCATGCCTATGTTCATTACAACAGCATTTACAATAGCCAGGAGTTTGAAACAACCTAAGTGTCCATGGATAGATGAATGTATAAAGAAGATACAATGTATATAGAGGCCTAGTGCACAAAATGCGTGCACAGGTAGGTTCCCTGGGCCTGGCTGGAGATCAGGGCTCATCTGTGGGGTGACCCATTGGGGTGACTGAGGGCTCCCCCACTGGCATCTGCTGTGGCTAGCTTGGGTCCTGAAGGCTGGGGGCAGCTTCTGCATATATATGTTTATATTAGTGCAGCAATAAAAAGTGAAATCTTGCCATTTGTGACAAAACGGTTGGAGCTAAAGGATATTATGCTAAGTCAAGCAGAAAAAGACAAATACCATATGCTTTCACATATAAGTGGAAAATAAAACAAACAAACAAATAAAACAAAACAAAACAGACTCAGAAAAACAGAGACCAAAGGAATGGTTACCTGAAGAGAAGGTTGATGGATGAGTGGAAAGGGTAAAAGGGGATATTTTCAATAATATTGTAATAAATTTGCATGGTAACAGATGGTTACTAGAATTAGTGGAGTGATCACATTATAAGGTATAAAATTTTTATATCACTATGTAGTATACCTGAAACTAATATAACTATTATATACCAATTATAATTACATTTAAAAATTTATTTAATGTGAATTTTCTTTTTGAACCGTGTAATCTTTGGTAAGAATTTCATTTTTTTTTCTGCTAAAATATCAGCTATTCTAGTACAATATATTTAACTATCCAATATTTTCCCATCACTTAGTTATTCTCATGTTATTATAGACTAAAAACGTTTATATACCTCCTCAGGTTTCAGAAACCTTTTCTTAATGTCTCACATGTATTAAATAAAAGAAAATTACATGTAAAGCTGTGTAGCACATTCTTTGAACATGTTACTACTATAACAAATATAATTCTGCTGTTTCCTTCTCAGATATGACAATAAGAGTACTTAAATACAAATTTATAAATATGCCTAATAAGTAGAAAGTAGAAGAGTGCTTTAGCTTTTATATCATTGTTCTTTTTTCCCCCTTGTATTAAACAGAATCTCGCCTTTGTTCTTTTCTTAACACCACATGAATTCCCTTTGGATTATAAAGCTTTCTCAACTTGTAAGAGCCATTCATTGTGACTTCTCCTGGTGAATGGCTCATTATATTTTCCAAGGCCCTGTTGTTTTACCATCTTTGAGAACAAATAAAAATGACACTTCTAAACACTCCACTAAAACAAATTAAATTTATTTTGAAGAGTTCAGTGAACAGCATTTTGAATGAGATCCATAATGGGCTTTTTAATTAAATGAATATAGTCATTTCATAGAGGCAATCCTCATTAGCAGCACACTATTGAGGTGACCATTTCATTCTAATTGTGCAGTGTGTTTATACAAGGGGCCTTATTTTTAGGGTTGGTTTGAATAGATTTATACCTAATCACATCTTGACACCTAGCACACATTTGAAAGGTACAGATTTGCTGCGTTCTCAGAGACAAATAGACTATAAAAACAAAAGATGGGTTTTTTCCTGGTAATTTGCTGTTGTTTTATTTGTATTGCTTGAGAAAGAAAGTAGATTTCATATATTGTCTTCTATTAATTACTTGGCTTTGCTTTTTTACCTTCAGTGATACACTTAATGTTTGTCTCCTAAAAATTTATATTTGAAAGCCCAACTCCCAGCATGGCTGTAGATGTAGATGGGCCTCCAAGGAAGTGATGGCAGTTAAATGAGATCTTATGTTTGGGACTCTGGTCTAATCGGGTTAATGACCTTATAAGAAAAGACACAGAGAGCTCATTGGCTCTCTCTCTCCCCATAAGGTAAGACCATAGGAGGTCATGTGAAATAGAACAGGCTGTGATCCTCAAGCCAGGAGGAAAGTCCTCACCAGAAACCAAATGTACCGGCTTTCTGATGTCAGATTCGCAGTCTTTGAGTTGCTCTAAGAGTAGGTCTGTAAGTAGTAGAGGAAATTCCATAGAAATATTTAAAGAGCATGAGCTTAACATATCTTTCTACCAGTTTGAGCCTTTATTACCGTAAGGTCTTTTTTTTTTTGTATAAGATACATTAGGATAAGGTAACAAGAAACATTGGAACATTCAATTAGTGGAGAATGAAATTCCAGATAGAATTATCTAGGCATAAAAATATGTAAGTAAATTGACTTTCTTCTGTGGGGTATGGCATGAAAAGGTGAGATGAGGGTTAACTATCAGAGGGGAACCTAACTAACACTCCCTCAGCCATGTAATTAAGGATAACTTCATCAGTGGTAAGTCATTTTTATAATACTTACCCTTGGTATGGTGTGATATTTCTGCCCCAAATCCATAGGCACAATCTAACTATGAAGAAATATTAGACATGCACACCACATTGTAAGATAGTCTACAAAATATCTAACCAGTTCTCCCAAAGTTTCTCCAAACAAGGGAAGCCTAAGAAACTGTCATAATCTAGTAGAGTCTAAGGTGGCATGACAAATAAAATTATATGTCATTTTGGATCCTGGAACAAGAAAAAGGACTTTGGGTAAAAACTGGAAAAAATACAAATTAAGTATGAACTTTAGTGAATAGTAATGTATCAGTGATGGTTCATTAGTTATGATAAATGTGTCATACTAATGTAAGATGCTAACATTAGGGAAAACAGGATACCCCTAATGGGGTATATGGGAACTCTCAGTAACATTTTGGTACATCTGAAAGGAATGTAATAAATGTTCTAAAACAGCATGTGCAAGGGATGCTGTTTTTACATTTGCTTTTACCTAAAGTCAACAAGACTCATAGACAATGTTAGACCCTCTCTGACAAGGATTGGTAGTGGTAAGGTCTGAGAAATCCTCACAGATTCACTTATCCATGTTGCATCCTAGCACCCTGTTCCTAGGCACTCTGAGTATTAGTCAGGAAAGGCTAGGCTTGGATTTTTTAAGTGGTGTAAAGTAATCTAGCTTTTATTATTTTTTGTAACATTTCCTTTAAATTAGGGGACACCCGGGGTGCTTACTCAAGGACCAAGCCTAATGGGAGCTTTATATAACAGCACCATGGTTTCCAGGTTCACCAGAACAAGTGAAGGTATCCTGTATAATTACATAGAGACTTTTCAGTGCCTTCATTGAGAAATGGCACATGTTACTTTTCCTCACAGCCCATTGGCTAGAATTTGTCATAGGACAACTGCCAGCTGCAAGAAGGCTAGGGAATGTGGTAAACCAATGGAAAATGTGGTGAGCATTAATTTACCACCCATTCTTACTTCCTGATTCTTTACCACTAATTGGCTTACTTGTATCCAATTTACTTTTTTTGGAATTAGCACTTCCAAAATATTTTAGAACTATCCTTTTAGGAACACTGCTTAACCTTTGATACTCACAATAGTCCTAATTCCTTTCCTAGAGTGACTGAATCCCAATGGTCCATCCTCCCCTGTAGACAAAAGGCAATACATTCTTCCTTCAATTTGTGCCTTTCTAAGCCTTATGAATGGGAATAATAAGAAACATGAAATAATTATATATGTGAATATAGGAGGTGATTATTTTAAAGTTATTGCCTAGTGATGGGAAAATGTACAAGTTACTCTATGATTCATCTTCTGAAATCATTATTTTAAGATCATCTCCATTTCCAGTGTCATAAATTAGTATGAGGTCCCCAGGTACATTTTTATTAGTCTTGGTGAAGCTTTATTTTCTTAAGAAAATTATCCTCTTGCCTTATACATTGGGTAATTATAATTCTTTAAACCTGCTCTGAAATGTAAATGCTCAATTGCTTATGAAAACAGTGTTTTGACATGCATTTATTGCATCTGTGCCTATGAGCAAAGTTGAATTAGATTTTGCATCTCAGTACAAGCTGAGTTTATATTTACCTTTCTTAATAACATCAAGAACTAAATGATGGCAAATTAAACTCTTTTTTATGACATTGTGGTAGTTAATAGCTGTTACTAAAACAGTGGCAAACATTGTCAAGAAGTGGTTTCATATCTAAATGCTTCTACCCATTTGTGTAGTGTTGTGTTATGAATTACAACAGGTATTTAAATTCACTGTTGTAGACTATATTCTGAACCCCAAATATAGATTATACTGTACACTCTACTGTAAGTAACAACTTGACTTGTAAAACACACACACACAGTTTTTTGGCAGTGCCAATCACTATAATGATAGGTCAAGTGGTAGGGGAAATCTAACGTAGGAAACCTGGAGGAGACTTCTGCCTACATTCATGGTCTAGTCATGTTATGGATCTCTCTGACCTCTTCTGTGGAATTTCAGAAGAATATATATGTGACTGTCTGAGCCCACAGCTACCTGAGCCTGGGCCTTGCAGTCACTGTGGCTTTGTCTGGATGGACGTCTGGAAGATGTCTGCCCTAATTGGCACATTCCCCTTTTATTAGTACAAACAGTACTCCATGATATAGCGATACTACACTTTTTTAAACTATGAATGTACTAAGTAACATTTTTGTCGTTTTCAGTTTTAGGCTATCTATATATATAAAAGCCCAGCAACCAAATGGTGGAACAACCAGAATGACTGGTTGACCAGTAGCTATGATGTGCACTAACCACCAGTGGGTAGATGCTCAACACAGGAGCTGCCCGCTGGTGGTTAGTAAGCTCCCATACTGGGAGCACTGCTTGGCCGACCTGGATGAGTGGTGCTCCCACAGTGAGAGCAGCTGCTCAGAGGGCAGTTCCACAGCTGTTTGGCTGACCCAGATGAGTGGCACTCCCACAGCAGACTGATCCCCGCAGGCCATTCCCCTCACCAGTGCGTGAATCAATGCACTGGAACTCTAGTCACAAATAAAATTGTTATGAAAAATCAGGTACAGGTTTTTATGTGAATATGAGTTTTTATTTCTCTGGGATACATTCCAAGAAGTACAATTGATCTGTTGTATAGTAATGTCTGGGTTAGTATTTTAAGGAACTGCCAACCTGTTTATTTTCAGTGACTGCCATTTTATATTCCTGCCAGCAATGTGGGAGAGACAGTTGCTTCATGTCCTCAACAGCATTTGGTATTGTCACTATTTTTAATTGAAGCTATTCTATTGGATGTGCAGTGATATAGCTCTGTGGGCTTAATTTGCATTTTTCTGGTGGCTAATGATTTTTACCATCTTCTCATATACATAAGTATTCCATCATGTATTTTCTTTAGTGAAAGGTCTTTGCCCATATTTTTACTTAGATTTATTTTCCCTGCTGAGTTTTTTAAAATTTCGTTATAAATTCTTGATCTAAGTTTTATTTTTTTATCAGATATATATTTCCCCCTGGTCCATAAATTAATTTTATTCTGATTACAGGTTCTTTTATAAAGCAAACATTTTTAATATCAACAAAGTTCAATTTATCTTTGTTTTATGGATTTTGGTATTGTGTTTAAGAAATCTTCACCAAAACTGAAGTCACAAACATTTTTTCCTAAGTTTTCAAGTTTTATATTTTTACTAGAGGCCCAGTGCATGAAAATCATGCACTTAGGGTCAGGGGGTCCCTCAGCTCTGCCTGTGCCCTCTTGCAGCTCAGGAGCCCTCGGGGGATGTCCACAGGGAGCAGGCCTAAGCCATCAGTCCGACGTCCTTAGTGCTGCCACGGAGGCAGGAGAGGCTTCCACCACTGCCACTGCACTTGCCAACTGTGAGCCTAGCTTCTGGCTGAGCGGCACTTCCTCTGTGGGAGTGCGCTGACCACTAGGGGGCAGTTCATGCCGTGAGTGTCTTATAGTGACTGGTGGTTCTGCTGTTTGGTCAATTTGAATATTAGCCTTTTACTATATAGGATGTTTTAATTTAAATCTGTGTACCATTAAATTCTGTATACATTTGTAGGTTTAGAATAAGATTCATTTTTTAGCGTATGGCATTAGTATACTGCTCCAGCACAATTTCTTGAAAAGGCCATTCTTCCTCTATAGAATTGCTTTTGTCGCTTTGTCAAATATCTGTTAGCTATTCTTCCATAGGTCTGTTTCTGGGTTCTACATCCTATTCTATTAATATGTGTGTCTATCCTTTTGCTTATAACACAGACCTGATTTCTGGGCTTTATAAAGAGTCTGATAATCAGGCAACTGATAATTCCAACAATTTATTATATTTTTCAGAAATAACATGCTCTTTTATTTCCTTTGCTTTTCCATATAAATGTTAGGAAAATCTTGTCCATGTTACAAAAGATCTTGCGAGGATTTTGATTAAAATTGTGTTAAATGTATATTAATTCATGGAAAATTTATATTTATCCTATATTGAGTCTTCCAATTCACAATCATGTTATGTTTTTCATTTATTTATATCTTATCTGATTTCATCACTATTTTTTAATTTACAACATACAAAAGCTGTCTATACTTTATTAGATGTATACTTAAGTGTTTTCCCCTTTTGAGGAAAATATGTTAGAGCTGGTATTGCATTTTCAATTTTGATTTTCACATGTTCACTGCCAGTGAATATGAATGCTACAGACTTTCTTAAAAAATTGATATTGTACTCTATAACATTTCAAAAATCATTAATTCCAGAAACATATTTTCGGTTTGGGGTTTCTACATAGTCATTTGCAAATAGCAATTATTTCTTCCTTCCCAATCTATATGCCTTTATTTCTTTGCTTATCATATCCTGTTAGTTAGAATTTCTAATTCTATGTTGGACATCAGTGTTAAGACTGCATAGCCTTACCTTATTCCTAATCTTAGAGAAAAAGCATTCAGTCTTTCACCATTAAGTGTCATATTAACTGTAAAATTTGTTTTGTAATTATTTAAGTAGAAATGTTCTTCTCTTCCTGGTTTTCTAAGAATGTTTATCATGGGTGGGTGTTGAAATTTGTCAAATACCTTTTTCTGCATCAGTTGTTAAGGTCACCTAATTTTTATGCCTTAGACTGTTAATATGATGGGTTACATTTCATGATTTTTGAATATTGGTCCAACTTTGCTTCCCTAGAATAACCCCATTTATCATGGTGTACACCTTTTATTTATTTCTTAGTCTTACTTGCTAATATATTTTTAAAATAATATTTTATTGATTTTTTACAGAGAGGAAGGGAGAGATATAGAGAGTTAGAAACATCGATGAGAGAGGAACATCAACCAGCTGCCTTCTGCACACCCCCTACTGGGGATGTGCCCGCAACCTAGGTACATGCCCTTGACCAGAATCGAACCGGGGACCTTTGAGTCCGCATGCCGACGCTCTATCCACTGAGCCAAACCGGTTTTGGCAACTTGCTAATATTTTGATAAGGATTTTTGTGTCTATATTTATGAGGTATATTGCTTGTAGCTTCCTTTCTTTTTCCTTCCTTCCTTCCTTCCTTCCTTCCTTCCTTCCTTCCTTCCTTCCTTCCTTCCTTCCTTCCTTCTTTCCTTTCTTTCTTCCTTCTTTTCTTTTCTTTTCTTTTCTTTTCTTTTCTTTTCTTTTCTTTTCTTTTCTTTTCTTTTCTTTTCTTTTCTTTTCTTTCTTTTCTTTTCTTTCTATGACCTTTGTCATCTGGATTTTTTGTCAGGGTAATAGTAGCCTCAACTGGGAAGTCTTCATTCTTCTTCTACTCTTTATATAAGCTTGTTCAAAATTGTTCTTTCTTCTTGAAAAGTTTAGTATAATTTGTAATGAAACCATTTGAGCCTAGGATTTTTTTAGAATTTAAAAAATTGATTTATTAATAATTATGGCAGTATTTAAATTATTTATTAAATCTATTAGACCATTTACATATAATGTAGTTATTGATATGTCAGGGCTTATGAATGACTGCCATTTTATTTTTTTGTTTGCTCTCTTTCACATTTCTCTGTTTTTCTTGTCTTCCTATGGGTTACTTGAACATTGTTTAGAAATCCATTTTAATCTAATTCTGATGTTTTTATGATGTTTTTAAGTATTTCTTTGTATAGAATTTTATCGTGTTTGTTCTAGATATTACATTATATAAACATAACATAAAAATCTGCTGGTGCCAACATTTTAGCAGTTCAAGTAAAGTACAGTAAACTTTCTCAATTATAATATAACTGTCTTAAATATTTCCTGTACCTTCATTGAGAGCTACAATAGATAGTATTATGTTCTTTGCTTCAACCATCAGATATAATTTAGAAAATTCAACAAAAGGAAAGTCTATTGTGTTTAACCAAGGGTTTGCATTCTGTTGCTTTTTCTTCCTTCCTGATGTTCCAAGATGTGTGCTTTTTATTGTTTCTGATTAGCTAATTTTTTTTCTGAAGCCATTCTTTCAGGGTAAGTTATCTCGCAATGATTCTCATTTGCTTTTGTTTCTGATTTGTTTCTTTTGTTTCATTCTTCATCCTCTGAGACTGTCTTGATTTCCTTTTTTTCCTAAATGCCATTTTTTATTGTTGAATATAGAATGCCAGTTCTTTATCTTAAGCAGTTTTAAATATATCACTTCTTTTTGTCCCCATGAATTCAGATGAGACATTAACTACCATTATAAATGTACCCTCTATAAGTAAGGTTCTATTTATCTCTGTTTATTTTCAAAATTTTTCTTTTTATTTGGGTTTATATTGTTTCAAATTTGCTCAGTTTCTTAAATCTGTAAGTTTATGTCTATTGCCAATTTCATTTTTGAATATTTTTTATTTCTTTGGATACTCTTCCCAACTCAGCCCTTTCCCCCGTCTATGGAGACTGTTAGATTTTGTGTAATAGTTCTACAGATTGCTGAGGCTCTGTCTTTGTGTTATTTTTCCAGATTATTTTCTTTCTGTTTAAATTTCATTATTTCTGTTGTTCTTTTGCCGTTCTTCTTTATATCTTCTATTGCTTTGCCGAGCGTTTCATTTTAAAAATAAATTAGATCAAGTGTGTTCATACTATTCATAGAGGTGATGTCATGATGGGTGATTTAAAATTCTTGTCAGAGAGATATGTCTAACATTGTATCATCTAGGTATTGGCACCTATTGATCACTTTTTTCTCATTCAAGTTGAGATATTTCTGGTTCTTGGTATGTCAGTAGATTTTAAGGTGAAATCCTGGATAATTTAGAGATGATACATGACACACTCTGGATCTCATTTAATCCTGTTTTAGTTGGTCTTTTTTGACACCGCTCTGGCAGGAAAAGCAGGTGTGCTGCTCATTACTACTAGGTTAGAGTGGAAATCCAGATTTCCCACTCAGCCTTCACTGAGACTAGGGTCAAGCGATGAACTTCTCTTTAGCAGTGATTAGGGACAGTCCTAAACTCTACTACTAGTAGGGTCACTCTGGCACCATGTCAGCTGGGAAGAGAAATGCACAATTTCTACTTGGTCTCCACTGATGGCAAAGGGGGAAAGACGGGTGCATCATTACTCACTCTGCTCACCACTTAGAATACTTTGATCCACTTTCATTGACAGGAGGGCTGGGAAACATTTTTATAACCAGTGGAGGTAGAAGTCTAGGTTCCACTGTAGACCTTTGATGGTGTGGATGGAGGTGGGACCACAATATTGTTCTATGGTGTTTGGATCAGGGAACTGTTTTATAAAACTTTTCCACTTCGTTGATTTATTATTTTTTACTTTGCTAAACTTTCTCTTTTTGTCCTTTTACTAGAGAGGATCAGACTTTTCTTAAGTTTTGTCTTTTTGATTTTTAAATACCATTAATGTTGAAGGGTTATAGCTTTTGCACCACCATATGTGTGGTGTATGAAGAAAGAAGAAAACCTGTAGAACTCACTCCTGTGGCATTCCCTGGATGCCAGAGCACCCTGCCAGTTTACCTCCTTCTCTCCAGTGTCTTTCACTGTAGTTAGCAGGATGACGAATGAATTATTTCTACTTCATCTTTTAGGACACAGAAGCCTTTGTTTTTTATTTTAACTTTATTCATTAGTCATGTTTCATGTGATTAATTTCTTATTCATCTGGAGTACATCTTTAAGACAGATTACCTTTTAGATTACATTGAATTTTAGAACCCTTACATCCCTGAAAATATTCTTTTGCTGCCACAATTTGTGTATTGTAGGTTAAAGGATTAAAGTAAATATATATATACATACATATGTGTTGGTATATAAATATATGTAAATGTGTATGTATCTCCCTCTCCCCCAAACTGTGTTGATACAATTGTTTTGCAGCTCTTTGGTATTACTGATGGAGAAGAATAAGTGGCCACCAGCATTGGTGTGAATTGGATTTTTCTTTGTTTTTTTGGAAATACTTAAAGTATATGTTTATTTTCTTTATCTTTGACATTTAAGACTTGCTATAGGAATAAGTATAAACTTGGAACTCTGTAGATATTTATATTACATGGTAGTTTTCAAGTATCTTGATCTTCAGACTCATGTGTTTATCACAAAAATATTTTATTACTTATTGATCATTAATTTTCATCATATTCATAATATAATCTGAACTACTAATTGTATTTTAGGGTACTTTGTTTTTGTTCCTTCATTGCTCTCCTAATTTATGTTCTTTTTTTTCTTTTCCTTAGGTATTTTGTGAAGGGATCTTAAAATTGACATCTGATTTACTTATGTAGGTTCTACAGTACTCAAATTCTGTATACTCTTTCATTACAGTTTTCATATGAGTTATGTTTTTTATCCAAAGTGAAATATTTTCAGTGAAACCTCGGTTCTCAAACTTAATTCATTCTGGAAGGCTGTTCAAAACCAAATCATTTTTTCCCCATTAGAAATAATGTAAATTGAATTTATCCATTCCAGATCCCAAGATGATTGCCTGTTTTAACCTTTCTTATATACAGTACAATGTTTAATGTACTGTTTAATCTATAAATAAACACTTTAAGAAAAGTACATGGAATATAAATGAAAATCTAACAAAAATAAAATAGTCTCTCTTTCTGTAAGTTTACTATTGGTATATAGAAATGCCATAGATTTCTTAGCATTAATTTTGTATCCTGATACATTGTTGAATTCATTTAGTAGGTCTAATAGTTTCTTGATGGAGTCTTTAGAGTTTTTTATGTACAGTATCATGTCATCTGCAAATAAGGACAGTTTTACTTCTTCTTTTCCAATTTGGATGCCTTTTATTTCTTCTTCTTGTCTAATCACAATGGCTAATATTTCCAGTACTATGTTGAACAGGAGTGATGAGAGTGGGCATCCGTGTCTTGTACCTGTTCTTAGGGGGAATGGTTTTAGTTTTTGCCCATTGAGTATGATGTTGGCTGTGGGTTTATCACATATGGCTTTTATTATGTTGAGGCAGATCCTTCTATTTTGACCTTGTTGAGAGTTTTTATCAAGAAGGGGTTTGGATTTTGTCAAATGTTTTTTTCTGCATCAATTGATATGATTATGTGATTTTTTATCTCTCAATTTGTTTATGTGATGAGAGAGACTAAAAAAAGCAATCCCATTTACCATCACACCAAAAAATTAAGATACCTAGGAATAAACTTAACTAAGGAGATAAAAGACCTATATGCGGAAAACTACCGGACATTGAAAAAAGAGATAGAGGAAGATGTAAACAGATGGAGAACATTCCATGTTCATGGATTGGTAGAATCAACATCATTAAAATGTCCATACTACCAAAAGCAATCTATAGATTCAATGCACTCCCCATTTAATTACCAATGGCATATTTCTCAGACCTAGAAAGAACTTTCCAAAAATTCATCTGGAATAAAAAAATACCCCAAATGGCCACAGCAATCCTGTTAAAGAACAAAGTAGGTGGGAATCTTAATACCAAATTTCAAGCTGTATTACAAAGCCACTGTTCTCAAAAATGAAATAAAATGTACAATAAAAAAAATCCTATATAATAAAGGGCTAATATGCAAATCAACTGAACAGAGGAATGATCAGTCACTGTGATGCACACTGACCACCTGGGGGCAGATGCTCAATGCAGGAGCTACCCCTGCTGGTCAGTGTACTTCCACAGGGAGCACTGCCCAGCCAGAAGCTCAGAAGCCCAGAAGCCCAGCTCACAGCTGGTGAGCGCAGCGGTGGTGGTGGGAGCCTCTGCCACATCTGAGGCAGCACTAAGGATGTGTTACTGAGGATGTGTTACCTTAGACCCAATCTTCGTGGGAAGAGGGCCTAAGCTGGTAGTTAGACATTCCCCAAGGGCTCCCAGATTGTGAGAGAGCATAGGCCAGGGTGAATGCACAATTCATGCAGAGTGCACAATTTGTGCACCAGGCTTCTAGTTTAATAATAATAAGCAGCAACAAAAGTAAAAAAAAACAAAAACAAAAAAAACACAAAACAAAAGAAACTAACACACACACACACACACACACACACACACACACGATAAAATATTCACAGCACAATTTCTGGCGATGTTAACAACATAAACTTTAGTGGTACACTGACTCATATTTGCACATTCTCTCCTTTGTTTTTCTTCAGAGAAAGCTATGACTGATCATACAGGTATTAGCATGAAAGAGTTATGGGGTTAGGAAGTGAACTGTTCAAGATGTGAGGTGTTTGATAACTGAGATGTTATAAAACTGAAGTTTGACTCTAAATAGCTCTCACAAAAATTCCTCTTGGGGAAAAAATCTATTGTAAAAATATTTTGCTCATGGGTGAGAAACTGAGGAAATGTTATGAAATAAAGAATGATTTCTAAATTACAAGGGGTGATGGGAGAGGGGACAGAATCAGGGAGGCCATAAAAAGTTCTGAGATACTCATCATGATGTATCTGGTGGGGCCTCAGCACATTTTCAGCATATGAATGCTTGGTTAATCAATTTGAATAAATTTTTGATTACCGTATTTGCCGGCGTATAAGACGACCCCCTAACATTTCCACTAAAAATACAGAGTTTGTTATATACTCGCCGTATAAGACTACCCCCCACTTGGAGGCATATTTTTCAGGGCCAAAAAATCGTCTTATACGCCGGCAAATACGGTATTTGAAAATGTAAAGGGTTGTGTTTTATGTTAGGGCTAATATGTTAGGGTCACTAAAAAATGAAGGAGACATAGAAAGCAAGCAAAATTAACTCCTTCACATTAACATAAATACTTGGGAATTCCTTGGGCTTCCAAGAGCTATGAAATTGATCATGAGGATAGTACAATCAGGCACAGAAGGGATTGAAGGCAATTTTACAAATATTTAAGAGCCAGAGATGGAACAAGAGAGTGAGAAGGCCATGTGGAGACATAGGGAGAAAATGCCATCTATAATTTCAGAAGAAAGGCCTCAGAAGAATTAACCCTGCCAACACCTTGATCTTTGATTTCTAGTATACAGAATTGTAAACTGCCCCCCCCAAAAAAAAACACAACAACAAACCCTTAAATTCTTTTAAAACCACTCTTCCATTTTTTTTTTTCAAGGAAAAATCAAAACAAAAGCAAAAAACCCAACAACTCAGGTGTATTTCCTACGATGCACATAATTCTTTGTTTTTCCTTTTCGAAATTTTATCTCATCACTAGGATTGCCTGTCCATATCTATTTTAGTTGGAATGGCTTTTTTTCTTTGATAACCCAGTGTATTTGTATTTCATGGAAAATTTAGAATAATCATCTCAGAGACTGGCTTGGTTTGAGTTTGAATCAGTTATATCCAAGGCTGGTAGGAGAGAAAATGTTTTACCTTTCTTCTTCAGTTCAGAGACCCTCAACTATGAAGAGTAAGGAGGGACCGAGGCAGCCATGGAGTCAGCAGCAAGCATGACATAATCTTTCTGTCTCTCTTTGGGTGTGCTCTCAGAAAGTGGTGAGGACATTTACACCCATTCTCTCACAGGCTTCTTTGAACTTGCAAAACAAACAAACAAACAAACAAACAAACAAACAAATAAACAAAATCCCCAACAAACCTATTTGCCTAGCAAGTTCAACTGGCCACATATAAACAGGGAGTGATATCTGCCAATACAGGATCCCTACTCTGTGTCCCTCAGGCATCTGTGATCTTGCCCATGGACATAGTTGAATGAAGATTTATGCAAACCAGCTGCTCCAGCAGTTCCCTTTCCTCTAAGACCGGAAATCCTGAAACAAGCATGCAGATCCATTGGAATCTCTTCCCCATATTTGAGGTCAATGGTTGTCTTGAATTTGGTGAATGGTGGGTTTGTTAACTTTTCATCAGACCTAGTTCTTTCTGCATTATATTTTGCCTAAGTTCCTCAAGGTTTCTTCCAAACTATTATCTGTCTGAAAGTGTGTGGGAATGTTGACATTTTAAAATGTTGTTTTAATTAACATAATTATGCCTCCGAGCCCCCATTTCACCAGGCTGATAGAAATTTTAATCTCAGAAAATTCATATTCTAACAATTATTACATCCTTAAATATCATCACCCTGAAAGAGACAAACTCTCCGAGGGGCTTTATTTCATGCCATGCCAGTGAGGCATTTGCTAACAGGCTACCGTGTAGGTGAAGCGTGGCTCTCCGCACAGCTATCAGCAGTGAGAGAGTGTGGGTAAGTGGAGTTCTGAGTCACATACATTTCCTACTATTAGTTGTGTGGCATTGCCTGTTACATAACCTCTCCTTACCTCAGTTTTTCATCTGTAAAAAGCAGATTCTAATACTTCCTCTCAAAGATTTTTGTGAGGAATACATATAGGTGAATTTATCAGAACAGTGCCCCACATACAGCAAGATCTAAACATGTGTGATAATGTGATCTCATTTCAGCTTTTCTCAAAATGTATGTTTGAATAGCTAATGATCATTATTTCTGGTGCCCTAGAATTATCAAATTCAAAGAAAACAGTCTCCAAAGTGAAAAGAATAAACCAATAATCAGTTGATTTAGTTAATGCAATTAATATTATATAAATTAACTTGTATTTATTAATATATTAACTTATTTTAATATCAATTATGTTAAATAATGTATATTACTATATAACTATATGTTCATTATAAATTACAATAACATAATTAATATCAATATTATTATCTTAAAATCACCAAATGATTTTATAGGAAATACTAAATATAATGGCACAATTTCAAAATATTCATCTCATTTTTTATGGGCAGAATTCTTAATTGCAGATGTAACCCTAATAGTTTTTCTTTAATATTACTCATTATATATTATTTGAAGAATACCTCATTCTGACTTTTTGTGTTACTCAGATTTTTCTCTCCAACTTGGAAGAATAACAAGAGCTCTGGGAGATATGGTGAGCAACTATTATGAAAAATAAGCACCTACTTATGGTTATGAGAGGATTTGTAACTTTAAGACACAATATCTTCACAACAGCAATGGATTCTGCACAGCAGTTCTGTTCTGAGTGCTGTATATAAAGAACAAATAGGCACATTATTCTTAAAATACCTACCTAAAAGTCACCATAGCTAGAAATTAGAAAATGAAAGGAAGGTTTTTCATGTCTCTAATAAGAAGATAGAAGAAATTTTTCAATAGTCATGTACTAGTGTGATTTTGTGATCATTCAATTCACCTACAGCGAGATTAAATTAACAGAAATTGCAGGTACTCAGTTTTGTACATTGCACATTTCGCATTCCTTTCAAAGCTATATTTTATTTTTATGTCAGTTACCATTAATGTGTCTTGAATTTTAAGTAATTTATTAAATTAAAATATATTTTCAAGTGATTGTCTTATTAAAAACAATGCATGACACATTTCTTCACTTTTGTTAAGCAAAATGTTTTTATGCCACAATCAATATTACTTAAAAAATATCACCTTATGAGAAGAAGGATGTTTATTTAGAAAAATGAAATACAAATTACATGTATTGCAATGGTGGAAATGTTATTTTTTAAGTATTAAAAAATAATAGCTTATGAATCTAAGAGTAAAACGTCACATTTTGTAAATACTTTTATATAAGCTGGCATCATTGTCTCTGACAATAGTCCCATAAGTTCATTAAGAGGTTGCATATTTTCTTTATAAAAATTAAATGAAAACAATGCAAATAATCTATAATAACTAAAGCATAATATGCTAATTAGACCAGGCATTCTTCCAGATGTTCTTCCTTCCTTCCAGATGAGGCTGGGGCTGTAAGGGAAGCCCAGACCCTGGGTGTGAGAGGGAAGCCAGTGCTGGCAGCCAGGGGAAGGAAGGCCTACTCTTGCACAATTTCATGCATTGGGCATCTAGTAATGATTACAGTAATACGCCATTATATACGTAAAGAGCTTTTACAACCGTTATCATGTATTTGATCACCCTATTTGTATTTGTGAGGTAAATCAGAGGTTTTCTTTTTATTTTAAAGATGGGAAAACCTCAATGAGTTTAAAGAAGCTCTGTTTAAAAAGGCTCTGTATGATAGGTCTCTCCATAATGATTGAAACATGCTATACTCATGCTGTTCAGTTTATGCTTAATGATTGAAAAGTACAATATTTAATTTAATTAAAATTGTAATATATGTTAATAGTCCCAGGAGGTGATTTTAAAAGCACAGGTATACATGTTGTACATTTATATACTGAACACTTGTTTACATTTGAGGTGTGTATATATGTGAGAAATGGCAATAGATTCAGACCTGTGCCTTCTGAGTCCTTCCATCATGCTGACTACATTATGGAGTTGGCAAAGTTGCCTAATTTCCAATTCATGGGGAAGCAGAGAATAGAAAGCACGTTCGGATGGAGATGTGTTTTAATTGCTAAGCAATTAGATGGTAGAATATAAGCTGAATCTAGTGGAATAATTTATTTTGTTACTTGCAAATGTTTATATCTAGAATAAAACACATTCCAAACTAAAGAAAGCTTTGCCTACTCATCACTAAAGTTGGTTAATCAAACCAGGCATTGGAAAAACCCAGAGAGGATAAATAATTCATCTCAGGATTTACAGAGAAGTTAGTGGCATTTAAGATTAATGGAATTAACTGGTCATGTTATATAGTTGAGCACTGTAGGTTCCTGGCAATTAACAAGGACTAGGTTTTTCCTTGTGAGATTCCAGGGGAAAATATGTGGTGTCCAAATATCATTTCACAGCCCCAGTGTTTATTCAGAAACTACAAATATATCCCTACTAATGATTGAGAAAGTTACTTGAATGCTTTCAATTCTTTCCCAATTCACAGCTTCAAAATCTAAAATACATTTTATATGTAGAAAGTAAATCTAATCTCACAAACTCAATTGAGAGCTAGTTCACTCTGTGGAAGAAATAATGTAGCCTGGTTCATGGTGACACCAGAAGTTACTAAGAAAATGTGCTTGTAAAAATGTCATTGGTGGTTGTCCCCTCCCCATCCCAGATATAATTCTGAACATCAATAATTTCTAACTTTAGGAACATTTGGAGTTCCACTGTTGGTAAATTTTGCCTCCTATTCCCTAATTCTTGGTGATTATTGCCTTCTTTGAATTTTCTCATAATATTTTAGCTATTTAAAAAAATATATTTTATTGATTTTTTACAGAAAATCAATAAATTATTGATTGGGGATGTGCCTGCAACCAAGGTACATGCCCTTGACTAGAATCGAACACGGGACCTTTCAGTCCTCAGGCCGATACTCTATCCACTGAGCCAAACTGGTTTCAGCTATTTTAGCTATTTTTCATGTCTCACTCAATGGCAATTGTCAATAGTAATTACCTATTTTGGAGTAATAAAACATCCTAAAGTTTTGTAGCTTGAAAAAACCACAATTTAAGTGGATCTGGAATCTCAGCTTGGGTTTACTGTGTTTTCTGGGTCTTAAAGTTAAATTAAGGTATTGCCCAAAGAAAGACTCATACCAACACTCTGCCATGATCCACTTCCATGCTTACTCTTGTGAGCATTATTATACTAGGATTTGTTCCTCTGTGGGCCTTGGACTGAGGAACATAATTATTTGCTGACTACTGGCTGGAGATTTCCTTCAGTTCTTTACCAGTGGGTCTTTTCATAGAGCAATTAAAAACTGTTCAACTTGCTGCATCAGGGTGAGCAAGTGAGAAGTGGCAGAGAGAGAGAAAAAAAAAAGTGCTCTGAGAGACTAGACAAGACAATGAGAAGAAGAGGGGAGTTACAGTGCTTTGTGACCTAATCTTAAAAATGCCATCCTTATCACTTAAGCCATATCCTATTAATTGTGAGCCTCTAGGTTCAATCCGCAGTCAAAGAGAGGGGATGAAATTAATTCATGAATATCAGGTAGGCTATAATTTTTATACAGCCCAATCTATTTATATTTGCTTTGATTTTCTGTGCTTTTGGTGTCAAACAAAAAGCCTCATTTTTATTTAGTGTTTTTCATATGTTAATGGGCATCACAACTCATCTGCAGATTCAATGGCAATCTCTACCAAAAACCTAATCAGTTTTTCACAGAAATAGGATGATTCCTCCTAAAATTTATATGGAATATCACTGGATCCCAAACAGTCAAAACGATAGTTAAAAATAACAAATTTGGAGCTTACACAGTTCATGTTTACAAACTTTTTATAAAGCTACAATAACCAAAAGTGTGGTACAGGAGTAAAAATAGACATGTAGGTCAGATCAATGGAATAGAATAAAGAGCCCAGAATTATGGACTCTTTAGATGTATGGTCAATTAGGTCCAATGGCATAAGTCCTGGTCTGAGTTTAAAATCTTGTGAACCAGGAGTGCTGTGTCCAAGGGCAGAAAGATGGATGTCACAGCTCAAACAGGAAGACAGATTCACCCTTTCTCTTCCTTTTTGTCTAGGCCTTCGATGGGTTGGATGATGCCCACTTGTATTAGTGAGGGAGATCACTGATGTACTATATTAGCCCCTCCATCTGTGTCTTGTAATCCTGCATATTAAAAGATGAAATGGCTTACCCATTATCCCTCAACTCCATGCAATAATGATCCATATACACTGGAAAAGAACATGTATTCTGCTGTTGGTCAGTAGATTTTTCTATAAATGTCAATTAGGACAAACGGGTTGACTTGATAGGTTGAAGAACAAATAGCGATCTCCAGGTCTTCTCTATTTGTACTGATTTTCTGTCTACTTATCAATTACTGAAAGAGAAGTTCTGCATTGAAGTATCTAAGCCTATTTGTGGACTTTTTATAATCTTCTTTTAGATCTACCTATTTTTGCTCAATGAATTCTAAAGTTCTGTTAGTAGGTGGAAAATGTTTAGTATTATTATACTTTCTAGATAAGTGAAATTCTCTATTATTCTAGGATTAATTTAATTACACCCGATGATATTCTCAATATAACCAACCACAGCTCTCTTTTAGATAAGTGTTTATGAGGAATACTTCAATTCCCATTATTTTACTGTTATAATTTAGGTGATAGTGCATATGTTGGCTCAGTTAAATGTGGACAACATATAGTTGGGTCGTGCTTTTTTAATCCAAACTAACAATTTATTTCTTAATTATTATATTATATAATAAACATTTAAGAATTCATATGGTTGCTTTAAAATCCAGAGATTGCTAGTAATTTTCAATTTGTTTCATTTTTTTATTCTGATTTATCTCTTTTACTACATGCTTTTAGAATGATTGGATATATATTTTGTTGTTCCATTTTAATTATAATATTAGTTTCTTATTTTTTCCTTTATTACAAACCTACATTCAAATAATTTTATACAACTACATGCACCATAAGGAAGTATAGAAAGTATTATACTTATATTTTCTCCCTCTCCTCTTTTGTATCATTGTCATTCATTTTACTTTTACATATGCAATGAATCAATAATGCATTGCTATTAATTTTATTTGGACAGTCAGTTATATTTAAAGCAATTAAAATTAAGAATAAAAATATATTCCCTATTTATTTTTATTAAAACATATTCTGGAGTGCTTTCTTTATTTCAAATTTCTCTCTGATATTGTATACTTCTATATGAAGAATATTTTTAATATTCTTATAGTGTAGGTGTGTTGGTAATGGATTATTTTTAGGACTGATTTGTCTAAAAATATGTATTTTATTTTTAAATGATTTTTCATTAGATTCCATACATGAGTGAAATCATATGGTACTTGTCTTTCTTCGACTGGCTAATTTCTCTTAGCATAATGCTCTCCAGGTCCATCCATGCTGTTGCAAAGAGTAAGATTTTCTTTTTTTTGTACATCAGAGTAGTATTCCATTGTTTCAATGTACTACAACTTTTTAATCCTTTTATCATGATTTCACTCATATGTGGAATGTAATGAAGAAAGTGAACTAACAAGCAAAATAGAGACAGACTCATAGCTAGAGAGCAGGCCAGCACCTGTCAGGAGAGGATTAGGAAGCTGGGGATAGATGTGAAGGATTGAGCAAAATAAAATACATTCTGCCTGTGGCAAAAATATAAAATAATAAAATAAGTAAATAAAATAACTGTTTCTGGATGTAGTATTTTGGTTTAACTTTATCTTGGTTTTGGTCATTTATTGATATTTTTGTTTGTTTATTTTCTGGTTTGCATTTTCTGGTTTCTGAGCAAAAGTCTGCTCTAGTTTTGCCTTTGATTCTCAGTCAGTATATGATATTTCTTTTATTTTTAAATGACTACCCACAAGATTAGCTCTTTATCTGTGGTTTTAAGCAGTTTGAATATAATGTGCCTAGTAGTGTTTTATTTTTGGTATTTGTTCTGGTTGTATCTTTTTGCATCCTCTGTACCTTCTCCCAGCAGTAGAGTGCTATTGCTTGTTATGTGTTGCTTGCTTGCTAGCATGGTTTTGGGGGGTGGAGTGGGCACATGGGAACAGGGGATGATCTCAGTTGTCCTGATCCAGATTTAATGCTTGGCAGACACTGTGTGCCTATGTCTTTGAAGCGGTGCTTTCCTTTGCCATGTCACCTCCCTGTAGCACTGAAATACTGTCATATTTCTTTGGCAAATTTGAAAAAAGATTTTCCTGCTCTATTCCAAAGATAGGAGACACCATTGACAGTGGTATATCTTCTGGACCCAGAACCTGCACCCCCACACAGTAAGAGTTTATCTTTCTTTTGGTCTACACTCAGTCATGATGGCTCTTACCTGTGCCCTGGGGCAACAGGATTTGCTGCCAACTTCCCACAAAACCTAGAGATTGTATACATGAATGAGATTGTTCCCAATCTTCCCCATGAGAACTTGGTGGAGGTTCATGGAACATGGGGGCCAGTGTGGGTATTAACTCATCTCCAGCTCCTAGTGACTCAGCACTCTCACTATGGCTTTTGCTCACAGAAGTTCATGCCTTCAGCAGTTCATTAAAATTTGGGGGCAAATTCTTCTTACTTGTTAGTAGGGCATTTTATGTTTCTTCTGCCAGTGCTCTGCAGTAAGTTAGCCAGGGTTTGCAAACCATTTCCATTGGGCACAGTTGAGAAGCATATTAGATTTCAGCCTATGTTTTGGCCCTGTGTCCTCAGCAATCTAGGGTTTTTTGTTTGTTTGTTTTTTTAAGTTGTAATTTTTGTAGTTTGTATGATTTTTGTTGTTGTTAGGTTGGGAGTTACGTTTTTTTATTTTATTTATTTATTTATTATTATTATTATTATTATTATTATTATTTTTATAGACTTCTGAATCCTTGGTGAAAGCAAAACTGTAATAGCTAAATGTAAACAATAACAATAACAAAATATTCTTAGCATGTATCATATACAACTGCAATCGAGAATCCCAGAAAACTGAGCACATGCATGTCCTCCGATGATGTAGGTTTCAATCCTGAGTGTTGATTACAGTCATTAGGGTACTTTTTGGGGAAAACAAAACAAAACACTATATTGATGCTCAAGTACTAATCCCTAGAGATTCCTAATTAACTTGTCTGTGTGTCTATTAAAATCTACCCTGGTAGTTCTAATGTGCAACCAAGGTTAAGATCACTGTTCTTATAATTCCAAATGGTTCTATAAGTGCACAAAATAACACATTACAGTATATAAGCCATGAATATTTACATCTATAATGACCACTCACTTATGTGAAGATACTATTTAATTCCACTCTCCACTATGAAACTAACATGTTTTATACTTATAGACACATATCCTGCCTTAAGCCACATCCAAACAGTAGTAACAGATTATTGTAAATTATTACAGTGTCTTGATTCTGTGAGCTAAGGAGAGAAGTGTCTTTTCCAAGTTGTTACATCAGTCCCTTTGGGCTCTTCTATTTTCATGGTTGGATAGGCCATTAACAGAGGTTCTTTTAAATGAGCACAGAATATTAGAAATATGGGGGAGAGGGGTTGAAACAGTAAGAACATATGTCTCCTTTAAATGATCTGGTTTCTTATGACTCAATTCAGTAGATGTGATTAATATGTTGTTAGATACATCATGTGCTGTACAGCTGGCATATACTTGCTACTCAGGACATAGTGTTATATACAAACATAAATAAGTCAAATAGTTACCAGGAAAATTTCATTAATAGGAACTATCATCTAATGTTTAGATTTACAAAAGGACACTTTTAATGAAATATTCTTAATGGTGAAGCCATCAAATTAAATATGAATTTATGAGTGAGCATGATGTTGAAATTATGCAGTGAAAATGAAGAGAATTTCTGACACAAAAGTGAAGTGCATAATATGAGGTATCCTATTTAATAAAAGAGTAATATGCAAGTGGATTATACTGCTGCCACACCCACAAGCCACACCCACTAGCCAATCAGGAACAAGAATGCAAATTAACCCAACCAAGATGGCTTGAGCCACAGAGAGAGCAAAAGGCTTGGGTTTCCCCTGTCATAGAGGAAGCCAAGCTTTCCACCTGCCCTGGCAGGTCCAGGCCTCCACTCAAGGCTATAAAGTTTTAATTATAGAAGAGAAATAAATCCAACAAAAATGGCTGTGGTTACAGAGTGTGCTGGAGGCTTGGTTCCACTCAAGATTACAAAGTTTCAATTATAGAAGATAAAAAATAATCCCTTTTACCAGGGCCTCCACTTGGGTTGTCAGGAAGTGTGGCTGGCCTGAAAAACACCATAGGCCCCTTGTCCAGCCTCCCCATGCCCCAAAGAATCATCCACCCTGATCCAGGACACCCTTCAGGGCAAACCATCTGGCCCTCACTCATGCACCAGGCCACTATCCTATCTAATCCTATCTAATAATAGGATAATATGCAAATTGGCCATCAATCCAACACACAAGATGGCTACCCCCATGTAGTCAAAGATGGCTGCCCCTATGTGGACACAAGATGGCTGCCACAAGATGTCCAACAAGGGAGGGCAATTAGGGTCAACCAGGCCTACAGGGGAGGGCAGTTGGGGCCAATCAAGCCTGCAGGGGAGGGCAGTTAGGGGCAAATAGGCTGGCAGGGTAGTGGTTAAGGGATGATCATGATGGCAGGCAGAAGTGGTTAGGAGCAATCAGGAAGGCAGGCAAGAGAACAGTTGGGAGCCAGCAGTCCTGGATTGTGAAAGGGAGTCCTACCTGGATTGGGCCCAAACAGGCAGTTGGACATTTCTGGAGAGGTCTCAAATTTGAGAGGATGCAGACTGAGCTGAGAGACATACACCCCGGTGCACAAATTTTGTGCACCAGGCCTCTAGGAGAAAATAAAAGGACAAAATAGAACATTAGAAATACCAACAGGAACATCAAAATAATGAAGAGTCATAGGTATAGCCATGAATCTGAGATACTCCAGAATTCATCCTATTAAAGGAAAAGAAATGTCACCTCTGAATTTTATAGGGATAACTTTAATATTTTAACTTTTCTGTTATAGCACAGTTGGGAGTGAGGAGGCTCCCTGAGATCCAGTTAAGAATTGTTTCAAAAAAGTACCTATAAAATCAGTCTCTCTAGACAGATTATAGATTAGGCAGAAAGGAAAGCAAATTGATAGGATTTAACCTTTTAAAACTCATTTAGCAAGGCCCAAGCCTCCAAATACTTCATAAACACGATTTTTTCTAAAAAAGTAATGTTTCAGGTATTAATTTGTCATAAGATTTGTGACCACCAAAGATAATCCTACCCATGTTTACCTTAGAAAATGAAAAACAAACAAAAAAATAAAGCAATCTAATATTTTTATCTAGATGTATCTTTCCATCTATCTATCTATATATCCAAGATATATACATATCAATTTATCATATTGGTACATTTTTAAATTTTCTTTTAGAGACATTTTTGTTGTTATAGTTGTATCTCTGTTTCTAAAGACAGGTTAATCAAATTGATCATTTTGATCTGAAAATTCACCTCAGGATTTAAAGAAACATTTTCTCTCAGCTGCAAATATATTAATGAGAAACAACCTATCTATGTGAGAACACTGTTCTTCTATTAATGCAACCAGTCAGTACATTATATTTAAGGAAAATGTGAGAATAGCAGGATCAGTTTAAGTTGGCTACATTGTATTTTAGAAATCTGTGAAATATTGCTGGAAATATATGAGGGAGGGTAGTAGATATAAAGTTGTGAGGCTTAAGAGAAGCAGACTAAGGAGATCATAGAGAAAGAATATTGACATAAAAATCAAGAAAAGAGAGAGCCTTAACAATAATTGAGAATGTAGTATGTGAAGCTAAAATGATGTTTTCATCCCAACATCAGTCTATTGGCTGGTAACCTTTCCTACCACCCCCAACTAGTATATTTTCAGTGCTTTTTGTGGATCTGAATCATTTTCCCATAGTTCAGGACACTCCTGGATGGCACAGAAAGTATCCAAAACAATGACTGTTTCTTATATAATTTTCAAATATTGACTATTACTTGGACTCAGTGATTTTATTCCCTTCGAACAACAGTTGTTAGAAACAATTTAATACTGAAATAGTTTAACTTTAGGAACTGGTTGAACATTCCTTTGGGTTTCCTTGACTCCCTTAACTTTTTTTTTGCAGAACCAGCCTTTGCATTTTGATTATAATTCTGATCACCTACTTTTTCTTTAGCCTGTAAACATCATTCCTCTGAGGGGAGATTTTTATCTGAGATCTATGATATATCTTTAATAGGCTTTTCCTTTTTTATTTTTGATATTATTTTGTATTTGTTTTAGGTATAAAGCTTAGTGGTTAGACAACATATCATTTGCATAGTGCTCTCCTTGATATTTCCAGAATCCAACTGGCACCGTACATAGTTAGTGCAGTATTCCTGATTATATTTCCTGTCCTTCAATTTATATCCTTGTGACTATTTTTCACTACCAATTTGTACTTCTTAATCCCTTTACCTCTTTCTCCAAATCCTCCAAAACTTCTCCCCTCTGGAAAACATCAGTTCATTCTTTGTGTCCATGAGTTTGCTTCAATTTTGTTTGTTTCTTTATTTTGTTCTTTAGATTCCACATAAAAGTAAAATCATATGGTGTCGGGGTTGACCAGCAGACCCTGAGCTTTGATTGAACAGATTACTCCAACACAGGTTTCTGTGACAGAGAGGGCTAAGGGATTCTTTCACGTTAGTAGTGAAAGCAGTCCCCTTTGCCTGCCTCCTTGGCTTTTTATTGTAACAACAGCTTGAACTCAAATTAACCTTTACATACAATCAACAGGGCAAGTATCCTTGAGAAAGTATATGCTTCTACAAGGTCAGGTCTTTAAAGACTAAACACAGAGATTCTAGCAAAACAACTCAGGCTATTGGACTTGTTTGGAAAAGTAAAGTTAGGGGCTGCTGCCGAAACCTGTTTGGCTCAGTGGATAGAACGTTGGCCTGCGGACTGAAAGGTCCCAGGTTCGATTCCAGTCAAGGCATGTACCTTGGCTGTGGGCACATCCCCAGTAGAGGGTGTGTGTGTAGGAGGCAGCTGATCGATGATTCTCTCTCCTCTATGTCTCTAACTCTCTATCCCTCTCTCTTCCTCTCCGTAAAAAATCAATAAAATAAAATAAAAATAAATAAAATGAATCTTATAAAAAAAGGAAAATAAGATAGTGCTTCTGCCTTCTGGCAAGGTCCCCTCAGAGGCCCTGATCTTTCAGAGACTCCTCCTCATGGACATTCCAACCAAGTCCCATGCTTCTCCATAATATGGTATTTGTCTTTCTCTGACTGACTTAGAGAAATAATATTTAAATGTAAATGTATTCCATGTCTTAAAAAACCATTTATATGAAGTACTTTTTATTTTTTTCTATTGAATTTCCAATGTAGCAGTGGAAAAGACCCTAAAATGTAATTATTGAATGTTCGTGATAGTACATTCATGTTGGCTTTTAAAACATTAAGGTTATGCCACAATTCTGCCATTAGCAATATAATCAGGAGAGTTTAGAGATTCCCTTTCTTATGTGCCATCCGCAGGAGTAGATGAGAGGTCAGATGAAGGCAGCAGACATATCAATTCCTCTTGTTGCTATACAATGAAGCTTAGGTGCCTGGGGAAGGAGGACTTAGACTTTGTTCTAAAGACAAAAAAGAAAACCAGGAGCCTCCTAAGAGGCCAGTCCGGCCACTCCGGGCATATTTTGAATCGGTCTTTGAAGAGTCTGTCTGGATTTTCTCTGTGGAGGGCATACCTTTCATGAATGACATGGGAAAATATGCATTAAGTAGAATTTAAGCACTCCAATACTGTTCTTCAGCAGGAGTTAAAGTTACATAAGTGACATCTCCTTACCTTTTAATGTTAAACATTAGAGAGAATATCAAAGGAGGAGATGGCTTGGGAAAATGAGTTAGATTTGAGTAAAGATGAAGTTCAGATCTAATATCTCCCGGGCAATGATATTTACTATCACAGTCAAAAGCAGAGTGGATTTGACGGTTCTGCCTGCCTATTTTCTCCCATTCACATTTTACATTGTGCAATGTGTGCCCTGCCGGAACTTGCATTTTAGATAAAAGAAGTTGACCTTGAAGATAATGAGAATCATTCTGTGGGCAGTACACATGTAATAACACTGCCTTGCTAGAATCTCTGAAAACCCTGAGCAAAGAAATAATCTGAAGAAAAGCAAAGGGTATACAAAAAGTACAATTTTCAATTAAGTATCTGAAATGTTAGCTTATTGAAATTAGAAAATAGGTTTCCATTCTTGTCAGGGCTAAATTGTTACCTTGCAGAGTAAAGAAAGCAAAATATCTAACTTTAGAATCATTTGTTTGCATAATGCTCTACACTTTTGGACTTGATTTACTTGAGTGCTTATAGATTTATTTCAATGCTTATTTAATTTAACCTCTCTCTTTTTCTCTTTAATAATACACTGTAAGATCTATAACCAGGGCTCCTCAACATAGTGGGTTCTCAATAATGAATGAATGACAAATGAGTTTCTTCCTCTATTCATGAGTCCACAGACTTTTTCTATTAAAGGGCAGAAAATAAACTTTCAAGCTTTGTGAGCCACATAAATTCTCTTTATATATTTTTTGTTTATAAATTAAAAGAGAAAAACAAAACAAAAACAACAACAAAAAACAACAACAACACCTATTCTTAGCTTGAGGGACGTGTCCAAAAAGTAATGGATGAGATTTGAGATTTAGCCCACAGGTCATAGTTTACAGATTCCTGATGTTTATATTAAATGGATCTTAATTTGTTTACTAAAATCACTTCTAGAGCTGATCCTTACCAGCTGAATAGATGGAATGGCAAAATATATAAGGCCTGTGTGTATGTGTGTATGTGTATTTGTGTGTGTGTGCGTGTGTGTACATTTGATGAGCCTGTTTATAAGCATACCTCTAAGTTAAAAAAAAAAAAAAAGCAGAGATTGTATTTATGGTTGCCAGATTAAATTCAGGCATGCCAGTTAAATTTGAAAGTCAGTTGAAAAACAATAACAACACTTAAAAATTCAAGTATGCACATTGTAGTATTTGGGATCTACGTATTTATATTAAAATCATTTTTTGTTTATCTGAAATTCAAATTTAACTGAAATTGTTTTTTATTTTTTAATTTGGTAAATATGCAACTCTGTCCATTAATTGGAAGCCTTGTGAAGAACAGAGAAACAGTAAGTATGTTGTTGATGTATAAAAATGGCCATGACAAAAAACCTATTTTATCTACTTTTTCATAACACCTTGTGTTACTTTTTCCTTATTTTTTAAAATATATTTTATTGATTTTTTACAGAGAAGAGAGAGGGATAGAGAGTTAGAAACATCGATGAGAGAGAATCATCGATCAGCTGTCTCTTGCACAGCCCCCACCAGGGATGTGCCTGCAACCAAGGTACATGCCCTTGACCGGAATCGAACCCTGGACCTTTCAGTCCGCAGGCTGACGCTCTATCCACTGAGCCAAACCACTCTAAACTGTTATCTTTATATGTTTTACCTATTTATAGAGTGCTTTTTAAGGAGAACAATGATCTTATATATGTTTGTATTCCCAACAGTATCTAGCACAGTCTCATCTATAGACTTAAAAGTATATTTGATGAATAAGTTATTAGCATTAAATCATTAATAATTATATATTAATAATTAATGATGTGACAGCCTAATGTATATGTTAAATGCATGCAAAAGGTGTGATGCTTTTATATTATTACTAGTGGCCTGGTGCACAAACTTTGTGCATGGGAGGTGGGGGAGGGGTGTCCTTCAGTTGGGCCTGCACCCTCTCCAATTTGGGACCCTTTGGCGGATAACTGGCAGTCTGATATCCCTCTCACAATCCAGAACTGCTGGCTCCTAACTGCTCCCCTGCTGGCTTGATTGCCCCTAACCACCTATGCCTTGGCCCCATACCTGGGACTCAGGATTCCTTCCTCCAGCCAACCTCTGGCACCTGGGATCTGGGATTCAGGCTTCCCTCCCTCTGGTCAGCCATAGGCACCTGGGCTGACTGCAACCACAGGCAATAGTGGCAGGTGGCTTCCCATAGGCTTCAGCCGCAAGAGCTTATGCCCAGGACCATGGGGTTGGTGACTTCTTGGTCTCCCAGGTCACAGCCAGCCACAGGTACTAGTGCCTGGCTTCTCTGTCCACCAGGCTGTAGCCAGCCTTAAGTGCTGGCACCCGGTTCTCAGTCTCCTCAGGACATGGGGCAGGCAGACACGAGGCTTTTGCAGCTGACTATAGCCTGGAATAACAGGAAAGGTGGCTTCTTCACCTCATGGACTGCAGCCAGCCAGCCTCAGGTGCCAGGGTCCTTTTTCTCCATCTCCCCCAGGATGTGAGGCTTCTGCAGCTGGCTGTGCCCTGGGATCATGGGGCAGGCAGCTTCTTCATCTCCCGAGCCACACTCAGCCTCAGGCGCTAGCACCAGACTTCTCTGACTCCCACAGAGCCAGAGCAGCTAGGAGGTTGGGCTGCTGGCATCTTGGTCATTCTAATTTGCATACTCACTCCTGATTGGCTGGTGGGCCAGCAGAGGTACAGTCAATTTGCATCTTTCTCTTTTATTAGTGTAGATTATTTCTTTTTGTTTTGAAACTAAATTTGCATCAAGATACGGAAAGCTACAAAAGGAACGACTTTTATAAGCTACCAAACAGGAACATAGCCACTGACAAATTAGGAGAATGACAAGAGTAAGAAAGCCCTGCTCTTCTGTGGTATATATTTTTCAGAGGAAGACAAATACTAATAGAATATTTCAGTGGTAAAGCAATATAGAGCAAGAGTAACAGATAAAAATTATTCTTGGGGGTTTGATATTTTATATGAGAATTTTTAAAAAAATGGAATAGGTGCTCTAACTGGTTTGGCTCAATAGCTAGAGTGTCGGCCTACAAACTGAGGGGTCCCAGGTTCAATTCAGGTCAAGAGCATGCACCTTGGTTGTAGATAAATCCCTAATAGGGGGTGTGCAGAAGGCAGCTGATCTATGTTTTTCTCTTATCAATGTTTCTAACTCTCTCCCTTTCCCTTCCTCTCTGTAAAAAATCAGTAAAATATATTTTAAAAATAAAAAATGGAATAGGTGATATGTGAGCATAGATTTAGAGAAAATAAGAAAGTAGGCATTCAGCTACTTAAGAAAATTGCATCCCAGGAAGAAGGAGCATAGAGTGCAAAAGTCCTGAGTAGACCTGCTCTTGAGAGAGCACGTGAGACTAATGACACATAGAGAGCAAGGTGACACCAATTCTGTATTGAAAACTTTTGCTCTGCTGCTGCTGTTTGAAGAATATTCACTAGAAGGGCAAGAGTGAAAGCACAGAGAATAACTAGGAAGCTACTGTTAAGCGCAGGCAGGAGGTGATGTTGCCTTGGACTGTGGAAGTGGCAGTGGAGGTGGGGAGCAGCAGATGAATTCAGGATATAGTTCAGAACTATTAACAATTTGCTGATGGCTTCAATAAAAGGTATTAGAGAAAAGAGAAGGGTCAAGAAAGATGCCAAGTGAATTAGTATAATTATCTAGAAAATTATGGTTACCTTTTAATGATGATGAAAAGAATAAAGAAGTAGTAAATTTAGGGTTGGGCAAATTTAGATTTATTAAAATGAAAGTACTAATTATTAATCTGAGTAAAAACTTGCTTATGATCAAAGAAGGTTAGAACTCATTTGCTTATAACTCTCTTACATACTTGAAAAGTCTGTGTATAACTGAATCTGTGGTTTAGAGAAGAGGTTTTGGCTGGAAATATAAAGTTGTTACTCATTGATTGCAGATGATATTTAAAGTCATGGAACAGGAGGAGGTGATCTGGGGAATGAGGGCAGAGGAGTAGAGAGAAGGTTGAAACTCCATCTGATCCTAATTTTACAATTTATTAATTCAAATATAATCTGGCAAAGGAGAACAAGGTGAAGTCACAAATAAGGAAGGAATAAAAGGCAGAGTGTGGTATTCCAGGGAGGGGTCATGATCAGTGTTGCCAAATTCTGCCTCCAGGATGAGTAATTGGAGATTTTCCTTTAAAACGAGGAAGAGGTTAAATAGTAAAAGAGCATATCTACTAGGCCTCCTAGTTCAGAAGGAGGATTCTCATGGTGCAGGAACAGTAGCAGATTTATGGATCTCTGATGCACATCCTATGTAATAAAAGGCCAATAAGCATATTGACCAAATGGTGGGACAATCTGTTGCTGTGACACACACTGACCACTAGGGGGCAGATGCTCAATGCACAGAATGGGGCTCCCTCCTGTCTGGATCAGGCCTGCAGGGATCATGATACTGGCTATCCGACCTCCCCCGAGGGGTGGCAGAATCTGAGAGCGCAAAGGCCAGGCCAAGGGACCCACCAGAGCACGAATCCGTGCACTGGGCCTCTAGTTTATTATAAGGTAACCTCTGGGTATCTAGCAGGAAAGGACATCAACATTTGAGAGAAGGCGTCTGACTTGGCTTTAAAGTAGCACTAGATCTTCTCTTGTTGTGAACAAAGACAGGACACAACAGATATATATTTGGCAGAATCTTGGCTACAGACTAATCCTGCTGGCTCAGCTTTCATGGTGGGAATAACACCATCTTTTCCCCTGGAGTGATCAGTGGGCTAGAGTCCAAGCCTTGAGCTTGTAGCTGTGTAATATACAAAGCTGGCAGCAAGGTTCCTTCCATAGATGCATGGTTGGATAAGCATCAGACTCTCCTCTGTCATGATCAGGTAAACTGAATATCAGCTTGGGGGTTGTCCAGTATTGAATGCCTTATTCACTGGCTCTATCGAGGTCACAGAGTTTTGCAGAATGCCTACACCTTCTCTGAGTGACCAGTCTGCAGGAGATAATTCAGAACTGGTAAATTCTTCGCTCTCATGACAGGACAAATCCATTAAAATGGGTTAAAAGAGCAAAGGGAGGTCGGAAAGTGTATAGATTTCCCTACACAATGGAAATATAAAAATTAACATGTGGGAAAAACAAAGTTTAGTAGGAGGATTATAGATTGGGGTGGTGTCTATTATTACCTGAGGGAAGAGAGTGGAGGGGCAGTAAAGGGTGGCAAATATATAGTGACTTGACTTTGGGTGGTGGGCACACAATGCAATTATACAGGTTATGTATCACAGAAATGTATAGTTAAAACCTATGTGATATTATTAAACCCAATAAATTTAATTTTAAAAATCTTAGATTTTTTATGGAAAGTGGGCAAAATATTGAATCTTTTTCATTTTGATTCCTCAGAGATTTTTTCTGGTCAGGCTTGTGTTGTGCTGTAAGAATTAAATAGCATGTGCAATTTCAAAACAAGGTTAATATTAGATTTAATAATAATACTAATCTCTATGAACAATATATTTTATTTTGCTTGAAAAGTCCTATATAAGATTAACAAATTAATTACTATTTAAATAGTAGTAACAAGAGGAACAAAATAATCTTATGATATCTCAATTTGTAAGAAAAATTAATAATGTAGGCATATGCATTAGACAGACTTGAAATTACAACTGCACTTCATTAAATTTTTTTAAATATATGTCTTTATTGATTTCAGAGAGGAAGAAGAGGTAAAGAGAGATAGAAATATCAATGATAAGAGAGAATCATTGATCAACTGCCTCGTGCATGCCCCCCACTGGAATCAAGCCTGCAACCTGGGCATGTGACCTTGACCAGTATCAAACCTGGGACCCTTCAGTTTGCAGGTCGATGCTCTATCCACTGAGCCAAATTGTCGAGGGCTACAACTGCACTTTAAAGCCTAAAAAATATATTCCTTTAAACAATTATTATTGAAAAGTAATGATTATATTTTAAAAGACAACAAATTATTGGGTAACATTCTTTATAAATCTAATTGTTAAAATTAATTGCTAGACCAGATATTTATTTAAAACAAGAGAGAAGCAGATATTAGAAAGGAATGAACATGTATAAGCCCTACTGTGTACCAGGGCAACTGCTGAATTAAGTTAATGAAGTAACTAGTCTGGGGCATGTTCATAATTATTTTGACCTAATTTTCTCATTGTACAACTTTGTCTTTGTGATGTTGAAAAGAAACAAGATCCCTTTATTAATTGCTAATGTAAACATCATAATTGCTTTTGTCTATTTATGTTTTGTTGCATTGTCTTCACATGGTTTCCCTCCTTCTCAATGACTCCATGGCCTCTTAGAGTTGTTTTTTGTAGAGATTAAATTGAATCATTAATTAAACCGTGATTTTAAACTTTCAAAATATGCTCATTAATGCTAAATGTATTTCACTGACAAAACACATTGGCAGTGATACTACAATAAAATAAGTATTGACTGTGTGCTATGGCGATTTGGAAATTCATAAAAGTGCAATTTTATTTTCTTTTGTTTCTTGGAGTCTGTACATCAAATGCTTAAAGCAGATTTCTGCTAACACTCATAAAACCAAAGTTGAGGGCAGGAAAAGTGATGTAGATATTACTCTAGGAAGACAGGTGCTAGCAACAACTAGCCCTGGGAAGTAGGAAATCAGATGGCAGTTCTATTAACCCAGTCTCAGCTTGTCTCCAGATATGGTTGGGAGTAACTGTCAGTGCAGAGAACATTTTAGCTTTCCATCCAAAACAGTATAAGGCAACACATTAAAAATATAAAATGGATCAGAGGAAAAGCAGTATTGGATATTGAGTGGAGGATTTAGTTCAGATCTTAAAGGTACTATGTATATACTCTGTCTAAATTCCATCATCTTCCTAAAGTCACTTAACTATTAGTAGTACACTCTCCATTGTATCTGTGCAGACAATTATATTTTCAGAATAATAGTCTACCCAATCATAGTCCTATTTAGGTACTTAAAGTATGTCAAAATACTTTCACATATGGAATTTATATTTTCCACAAGAGGAAAATTAGATACTTGAAAATGTTCCACTTATTAAGCTCAACAAATTAATTTTATTTGTTTAATATTTGACAAAATATTACATCATTTGACAAAACTTTTCTAACTATTAAGTGCAAGAAATTTTTAGGTACCCATCTGACGCTATACATACTTAGAAGGTAATAAACTCCTTTAACTTTTTCTTGCCTGGGAAGCTTTTTATTTGTCTTTCAATTCTAAAGGATATCTTTGCTGGATAGAGCAATCTTGACTGTAGGTCCTTGCGTTACAACCCTTTGAATATCCCTTGCCAATTTTTCTGGCCTAAAATGTTTCTCTTGAGTAATCAACTGACAGTCTTAAGGGAGCTCTCCTGTAGGCAACTAACTACTTTTCTCTTGCTAGTTTTAAGTCTCTCTCTTTGTCTTTAACGTTTTTGCATTTTAATTCTGATATGTCTTGGTGTGGGCCTCTTTAGGGTCATCATATTTTTGACTCTTTGTGCTTCTTCGAATTGTATACTAATTTCTTCTTCTCTCCCTCTTCTCCTTCCAGCACAGCCATGATGTGAATATTGGTACAATGTTACCTCCAAAACAGGAACTCATATTTGCCTTGACACTTCTAGGTCTACCTTAAGTGAGGAGTAATTTGACCTCAATTCTCAAATCACAATTTGCATTATTTGTATATTATCTTCAAACTGAAGAATTAATAAATATATATAGTTCATTCGGTGATGTTGTCAAAGTCATTCTCAATTAATATGGCTGAGTGACTATATGTAATCAAGGAAGATATCATTAAATATTAATATTTCTAATAGGCTGACTTCAAAATTGTGGCACCTAAAGTAAGCTAATGAAGTAAATAAGACTCTTCTTAATCAAAGGATAAGATGGTTCACGAGAATCTTTGGGCATGAAAGTCACCTGAAGATTTTTTTATATATAATTTCAGAAAGGAAGGGAGAAGGAGAGATAGAAATAGCAATGATGAGAGAATATCATTGATTGTCTGCTTCCTGCATGCTCCTAAATGGAAATAAAATCGTGCAACCTGAACATATGTCAGAAATTGCTCCAGGACCTCCTGGTTCATAGGTCAACACTCAGCCACTGAACCACGCTTGCCCAGCCTGAAGGTTGTGTGTGTGTGTGTGTGTGTGTGTGTGTGTGTGTGTGTTTTAAGAAAGCAGTTAGTGTCTGGGTACCAGTACTGAACTATTTTTTGGAAATCCTGATTCATTGACCTAATGATGTGCCCTCCTATTTTTCTTCAAAAGTTTCTTTAAGTGATCACAATGCACGTGGAAGTATGAAATCCTCTGAAACTTGCCTGCAGTAACTGGGCTAATTTCTGTGTTCAAGTCACATGGTAACCCTTTCAAATAGAAAATACAAGGCTAGGGGGCTCAGCTTTACCGGTTTAGTCAAAAAGCTAACTTCAAGGCAGACATCTCCACTTAATACTGCTATTTACAAATACATCACATATGTCTTGTAATAAGCTCATTATTATTTCTCCTAAGAAATATTTTGTTAGTCTTGCCTCCAAGTTATTCTGTGGAAAAAATAAGATTTTTTTATATGTTATAAGTCATATATATATATATATATATATATATATATATGACTTATAGAATATAAGATGGAAAACTCGGGTGGATCTGGCTAAAAACTATAGATTTTTAAAAAATAAATGAGAGTTAATATTAATTCTCATTTATTTAAAAATATTAACTCTCATTTATTTAAAAAAAAAATCTATATTTTTTTAGCCAGATCCACCCGAGTTTTCCATCTTATATTCTGGCAATGCTGTCAAGCATATTTCACCTCACTCTTGCTCCAGGAAGTTTTCCATTACCTTTTTGAAATCCCGGAAATGCTTTAGTAATCATGTGTTCTAGTTTATCTAAGTCCTCTCTCCATTGCAGTGGGAATGTTTTGCAAAACACCGTAGTCTTCAGCTTTCTACAAGGAGTAGAAGATTCTCCTCTTCATGTTATGCCAGCTCCAACAGCTGGCAAGAAATAGGACCAGAGATCAAATAATGTATGTGGCGAGGGGATCTTATGGCTGACGGAAAATTTGCTGATGGTGCCACAAGCAACAGTGATTCTAAATGCAAATGATATTTAAGCATTCTTTCAAACTTTCACTTATCAAGATTGCATGAGCAGTAAAGAATCTATTAGGTTTTACTATAATTGACATTGTTCAACAATGAAAATTGTTGGGGCAATGAATATCAGCCATCCCAAAGAAACTAGACCAAACCAAGTTCAATTAAATGACAAAAAGGGAAGAGTGGATGTTTAGCCAGTTCTGAAGCCATTCCCCACTGTGATGAATAAAAAGATCCCCATAGATGTTTCAATTGAAAATGACAGGAGCTCAGCACAAGTTTTACCTCAAAAGTAAGGCTTCAGTTCATTTCTGCTTTAAGTACGATAGAATAAGCCAATTGGTTTTTAATGATGAGATGCCAAGAATAGTTAAAAAATAGGTCATGATTCTACCTTGTTAAAGATACAGTGTTAGACTATCTCCTAATTAGTCCATGACATTTTCTTAAAGGCAAATCATGCATCGAGGCATAGAAGTGCCTAATTGTACCCCGTAACTTTGAAGTGTACTTTGGAACAAGCTACTGTTCTCATTAACAAATCATTTAAAACACTTTTCTACCTGGACAGGCCACAGGTTTTAGGAGTGATTGCTTTTCTCCTCATTTCATTCCCTTCAAAACCTTCTGCAACCACCTCTTTCTCTTTTTTCTTTCCTAGCATTTTCCCCCTCTTAAAATGAGTCTTTTGGAACATGTTATTCAATGAAGGACTCTTATTGTTAATACATAAAATTTGCTTATGTTAAATGATAAAGCAGTAGCAATTCAAAACGGATTACATTAATTCACATCTGAATACATGGGTAGTCCTTATCAGATTATGAAAAAGATACATTTGGAAAGTTACTGGGTATAACATAAGCCGATGAATTACATAGGAACTTTGGTTTGATCTAATTCAAAGAAACCAGACTCTAGATTATTTAATAAAAGAACACATTATGAGGCAATCTCACAGAAAACTGTTACCCTGGAATAAAGAGGAGAGTGCCCCTTTAGTTATCCAAAACCCACAACATCCCTTCAATTTAAGCAAGTATTTCCTTCTTTTGTGAACACTTAAAATGAGATCTACCTTCATTTAAAAAAAATATATATTTGACTGATTTTTTTAGAGAGGAAAGGAGAAGGAAAGAGAATTAGAAACATCCATGAGAGAGAAACATTGGTCAGCTGCCTCCTGTTCACACCCTATTGGAGATGTGCCTGCAACCAAGGTGCATGCCCTTGACAGGAATTGAACCTGGGTCCCTTGAGTCCCCAGGCCTACGCTCTACCCACTGACCCAAACTGGTTAGGGAGAGATCTACCTTCTTAACCGCCCCCCCCTTTTTTTTCAGTGCACAGTATAGTGTTGTAACTATAGACACTATGAGGTACTGAGTACCCTACATTATTTCCTTTTGGGCTCAGGACCCTTTTATTGCAGGGACTGAATGGCCAATTTATATTTTGATTTCAAAGTTACTCCCTGTGTCTTCTCTATCTTTACAACTAGGATAGATGAAATAAAGCCTTTTTTATCTCTGCTAGATTGCTATCAAACAAAGAATAGATTACATCTTCCCAACAACCCGTAAGGCTCTAGCGAATCTGAGCTGCAGCTAGCTGGCAGGGAAGAGCAGAGGATAACAGCCTATCCCGTTAGTCCCACAGGGGTTGTTAGAGCGTTGAGGTTGGATGCTATAGACCTCAGCATGTACTGACAGCTCATGATGAAATATTTCTTATCTTTTGTTATTGGAAGGTAATATGTAGAGCCTGGTTTCAAATTATTGTGGAGTTTAATGATGGCGGCTAACATTGTTGAATGTGTACCATGTTCCAGGCACTTCTCGATGTGCTTAACATATATTATTTAATTTGTTCTTAATGGCAACCCTATGAGATAGGTGCTGTTATCACCATGTCCGCTTTGTAGATGAGGAAGCTGAGGCCACAAGAGATTAAAGGACATGACAAGGTGACACCATGAGTAAAGAAGCTAACTCTGAAGTTGCTGGTTTTGACAAGTAGTCTGCACTGTCCACTTAGATATCAGATTGGCAGTGTTTCTTGGGTGTTATGGAGACAACATGTTCCTATTTCTCAAAATAAACTTGATGTTGACAGTATTTAAAAGAAAATTTAAAAAATATATATTTAAGAATTTTATTTTTGACAGAATGACCTATCAGTGTTTTCATTTCCTAGTATCATTTGCAGGTGTTAATTAGTGTTGATGAGGATTGCTATGCCACTGATTCAGAATAGTTAACTTAAATTTGATTACTAAATCAATTTGCAAGCTTGAGACAAAGCTCAAGATTCAAAAATTTTGAAAGATCAAAATCTTCAAAGAGTATATATTCTGTATTTCTAGTGAAGTTCATTATATGATGAGTGGGTACAAAGAAATAGGATTAGTTATGTGGAAACCACTCATATCTAATATATTTGTCTTTATTCTCAAAGACTAAGTGCACAAATTAGATTAAAAACCTTTTTTATATCCAAGGGAAAGATTGGATAAATAATTTTATTGAAGTAAATTAGACCAGACATAATATTTACACTACCCAACTTAATTTTTGCACTGGTCATGGCATGGTATAAAGTGAGGAGCAGATATTTTCAAATAAAGCCACAGATTAAAGTTCTTTCTAAACAATATATTTTATTGATTTCTTACAGAGAGGAAGGGAGAAGGATAGAGAGTTAGAAACATCAATGAGAGATGAGAGAGAGACATTGATCAGCTGCCTCCTGCACACCCCTTACTGGAGACATGCCTGCAACCAAGGTACATGCCCTTGACTGGAATCGAACCTGTGACCTTCCAGTCCAGTCCACAGGCCAACGCTCTATACACTGAGTCAAACCAGTTTCAGCACAAATTAAAGTTCTTAAACTGGTGCTACAATTTATTAGTTATTTGATCTAAGGAAATTTACTTAAATTGCTATGCCTTCCTCTCGCACATATGTAAAATAGGAATGCACATATTCATCACAAAAGTTATTTATCAGGATTATATAAAGATAATAAAAAACAACTTAACATTCATTAACAATAGTGGACTTGCATTTTCACAGAACTCTTCTGTAAAATATGCTATTATTATGATTGTGACAACTATTAGTATTTTGTTAAGTAATCAACCTATAATAATTTTTCCTATTATAATTTTATTATTTTAATAATATTTTATGATGATTTTTTCCCTGTACTAGGTCATCTCCCATACAGGCTATAATTTTAATGTAATGTGTGGTAGAAAAAAAGGAAGGTATATTTAATTAACCTTAAAATTCATCACTAGTCGAAACCGGTTTGGCTCAGTGGTAGAGAGTCGGTCTGCGGACTGAAAGGTCCCGGGTTCGATTCGGGTCAAGGGCATGTACATTGGTTGCGGGCACATCCCCAGTAGGGGGTGTGCAGGAGGCAACTGGTCGATGTTTCTCTCTCATCGACGTTTCCAGCACTCTATCTCTCTCCCTTCCTCTCTGTAAAATATCAATAAAATATATATTTTTTAAAATTCATCACTAGATGCATAGTACTAGATTAGGTGCTATTGATACTAATGAACATATTCATTTTTTTCTATCAACAAAGAGCTTAGTAATAGAAAATGTTTATGAAGAATTAGTGAACACAATAGCACACATAAAATTTTAATTGAATGGACACATTGGAGAATATGATTACACATCATAATATAAGAATTAAATTTTATTCATAATACATTAAATATAAGATATAGTTTGATGAAAGTTTAATTATCTAGAGAGCACTTAAGGTAGATTTAACATAGATGTCTTCTTCAGTAGTTTTTAAAGTGATAAAAGACAGGGCTATGGAATGAAAACTTTTTATGGCCCACTGCCATTAAGTTGTTCATGTTTAGTCAAAGTGAATTTCTATACCAGCCAACTTTGAAAAAAAATAATGATAGAATTAGAATGACCATAGCATTAATCATTGGAATGAACAAGCAATATATGCCTTTGGATGCTATTAAATAAAGATAATAAGTATTTGATTTTCTTTGAACCCTTTATTTTCAGAATTACATCACAAATGTTTTGGAAGTTGGGTCAATCACTTGCCTATTTGCTCTCAAACCTATTTCCCTTTCTCTTCACTCACCCAATGGTTTATTTCTTGCTACTGACAACTAACAGACACTGATAGGAGATTAAGAGCACCAGAGTGATAGTAGCTTCCATATTACTCATTCTCTCTCCCCTGCTTTGGTACTGATTTGGTCAGTATCTAGTTTTTCATTATGATTCTGGTACCTACTGTGTGCCCATTCTCCATTTTTAAGCTCTTGTACCATGGTCCTCACACTTAGTTTCTGGTAGGAATATTCTTTTTTTTTTTATTTTATCTTCGTAGTTGTAGTCCTCAGTGTACTTAATTTATATATATATATATATATATATATATATATATATATATATATATATATATAAATTAAGTATATATATATATATATATATATATATATATATATATATATATGGAATAGAAGGGGAGAGAAAGATAAAAACATCAATGATGAGAGAGAATCAATCATCAACCAGCCACCTCCTGTAAGCCTCTCCCCACCCACTGGTCAAGCCCACAATCCTGGCATGTACCCTCCCTGGGAATCAAACTGTTGACCTCCTGGTTCATAGGTCAACACTCAACCACAGAGCAACACCAGCCAGGCCTGAGTGTACTTTCTATACTTGTTTCTCTCTGGGTAGACTCACTTTCCTCAGTGTTCAAAGTCTTCAATACGTCTGTGTCTGGTTCAGCACATGGAATTACCCGATGGGATTACCTGGGCTCTCTTTCCTGGATGGACTTTGAGTACCACAGGATTCAAAAGAACCTTTCTCTGATTAAGTCATTAGTGTAGGGCTGTGGTCGGCACACTCCGGCTAGTGAGCCCCATGCAGCTCTTTTGTCCCTTGAGTGTGGCTCTTCCACAAAATACCATGGTCTGAGTGAGTCTATTTTAAAGAAGTGGCATTAGAAGAATTTTAAGTTTTAAAAATATTGGCTCTCAAAAGAAATTTCAATTGTTATACTGTTGATATTTGGCTCTGTTGACTAATGAGTTTGCCGACCACTAGTAGGGTGACTACACTGTCACATCCATTGCACCTCTCAAGCCCTGGATGGGCACTGCATCTGTTATGCCATTGCTCAGCAGTTTCCTGTACTTATCAGACAGTAGAGACAATGCAGTCAACTCTCTTCATGATCATATGTGTCCCTCTTGAAGCTACAGATTTGGGACTAAGACAAATTTGCCTAACGGAAAAGATCATTCTTCAGGGAAACGATTTGCTGATTGTCCTCGGGCTGAACCTCTAAACAAGCTTACAATGTCGGTTGTAACTCCAAAGCCATCATCAGGTGCTGAAAATGCAGGGTGAGGGGGTCGGAAATGGCAAATTAAGAGTTAAACTGAACTTGATTAGAGTTTTATTTCCATAATTAACCAGCTGTGTGACTTAGGGTTATGGGGAGGGGACAGGTAAAGATTGTTAGGAAAAGAGGCTCAGTTGCAAAGGCATACTGAATTATTCATGAATACGATACAAAGACAGAAAGAAATACCACCCAAATGAGGATGCATGCTTTGTGAGCATGGCGAATTTATACAAAATGTGCCTATTTGTTTCCTAAATTATGTCTAATGTTTTATCTTGTGATTATTTTGGAATTTAACTTATTTTAAATGATCCTATCATTTCTTGATGTTAGCTAGCTGAGAGAGAAAGAAGGAAAGACATGATAAAGAGAACTCTCAGAAGCACAGCTTTCCAGAAATACCAGGGCTGCGTGAGTTTTGTGTTATTGTGAGACAAGTAGCAGGGATGCTGTTAATACAGGGAGTGAAAAGGGAAAAGGTAGCAAGAGGCCCTGAGGTGATAAATGATGAGCTCAAGCCATTTAAATGCCCAGTCCATCCTATGACATATTAGAAATCATCAGTAACAAAATTAGTTCATAATCCTATAAATGGAACATACCTGGGTGTATCTCTAATGGGTTCATGTAGTGTCTAATGCATCCTAGTGAAAAGTATAAAGATCATAAAAGCTGGGTAGATTGCTATCCTCTTGTGTTCTGGGTTGAAAACAGAAAGTTCTGAAACCAGGAGTCAAAGAGTTACTCTGTGAAGAAGCAGGAATTGTAGGATGTGAAGGAGATTCACTAGGGCAGGCCTGCTGAGTTACTGTTATCCAAAAGGCAGAGAAGCCGATTTTCGCCTCGTTCACACGTTCTCCTAATGGTTTTGCCAGGTAGAAGTATCTTCAACCTGTGATTATTGAGGTCAGAGCATTGTTTCAATGTAATTGCTTTTGTTACCTTTCATTCATTTTAGAAAATGGCCTGAGAAGATTACAGTTCACCTGAACCCTTCCTTTCTCATCCTGTTCATTAATTAGATGCGTGTAATGGTCAGATTGACAACGTGGTTGAGTGTCCCAGCAAATAAGCTTTATTTAAAGTGCACCATTGTTGATAATACCTAGATTTAAAACATCATCTGTGATTTTAAGGACATTAACCCTCCACTGCAAGAAGAGCAAAAAATTGTGGTGTTTGTGCTTTTGCAGTGTGACTGGTATTAAATTGGCTAGTTTTCTTCTTATGTACAAAGGCTTCTGAAACACAGTGCTTTTCTCTGAGTGCCAACTAGGTACTGACTCTGGGTTGATATGGCTGCACATTAAAATTACCTGGAGAATTTTCCCAAATCACCACTGCCCAGTCTTCATTTCTAGAGAATTATGATTTAGTGTTTAGCTATGGAGACAAGGCAGCAGTATATTTTAATGGACAGCTTAGCTGAGGATTCTCCTATAGGGGAAACAAAAAGGAGACATAAATTGAGATAGCATTTCTCTCCTATATAGAATTTATTATCTTGATAAGTACGTAACCATTTAAAGTCTAAACTATATGGCATTGGTTTGGAAGGAGCCATCTTAGAACTAAGAGCTGGTGATCAGATAGGTTGGGCATTCTGGAAATGGTAGGGGTGGGGAAGACAAGAGTGGAGGGATGAATTAGAATGGGGGTTAGATATGGAGTGAAAACTCTTGTGGGAAAATTGTGTGTAAGTTGTTACCAATGAATCACAGAGTCACTGACATCTCTAACACATGCAAGTGTTGTTGTTGTTGTTGTTTTTATTTGTTTTGTTCACTAGTTCCATTTTATTCAAGTGGTACAAACAGCTAACTGTGTTAATTCATTCCAAAATATAACTATTTTAGTATATAATGTAAGTAAAATGACTTTTTCCATCAAAACTTCCAGGGCTTTGACCATGGCATTTTCTGGTAAACTATTAACTTGCATTTTCCAGTCTAAACCGCTGGTCTCCTAGTTCCCATACTGGCCATTAAACCGTCTTCACAACCTCCCTAAGCCAGTGGTCGGCAAACCGCGGCTCGTGAGCCACATGCAGCTCTTTGGCCCCTTGAGTGTGGCTCTTCCATAAAATACCAGGTGCAGGCGCACACTTACAGTACAATTGAAACTTCATGGCCCATGTTCAGAAGTCGGTTTTTTGCTTGGGTGAGTCTATTTTGAGGAAGTGGCTTTTCTAAAGCCACATGTGGCTAGCGAGCCGAGGTTTGTTGACCACTGCCCTAATCTAACCCCTCTCTCTATATATGCATAATCTAACCTCATACTTTCTGCAATAATTGTGGGCACCCCAACTTCTCCAACAATTGACCAGTAAGTAGGCCTAGTCTTCCTCCTACAATCTTCACAGGTCGTGTGGATCTCTAATTCTATCTACCTCCCCATGTATGGAAGACATTCCTTCTTCATATAATTAATTTTACTTATCATTCCAAGTTCTGTTGGAGCTTCTGATCATTTAGATTCCACTGCTGTGTGGGGAAGGAAGCCGGAGGAAGGAGTTAAAGTCCCTTACAGGACCTAGTTCCCATATATAACATGTAATTGTTGATTGAATTGTTGTCTTCCTTACTACCCTAAAAACAGGGTGGGGAACCTTTTGTCTGCCAAGGGCCATTTGGATATTTATAACATTTTTTTTTGTGGGCCATACAAAATTACCAAGCTAAAAAGTAGCTTTCTATATTTGGCCAAACAATTAATTTACCCTGAGTGCCTTGACTGCGCCAGAACAAATGATTTTGCAGGCCTTATTTGGTCCATGGGCCAGACATTCCCTACCCTTGTCTTAAAAGAGGCAACCATGCCTTATTCAACTTTTACCAACCAGTACCTAGCACAGAATATACAGAAACACTTCCATTGAGGGAGGGGGGGCAGGAAGGACATGATTTATTGTGAAATAACGGGTGGAAAATACAATCCATTGTTTATTTATGAGCTCAGAATAATAAGAAGAACCAAGAAGCTGGCTAAAATTTCCACATAAGCCACAATTGTCAGTGCTTGTTATAGGCATTTAAAGGTAATAGCATAAGGAGACACCAAGGATACCTACTTGTGAAACTGTGTATGGATTTATAACAAATGGCCAAATGCTGTGAGCTAAACTCTGCAGTGGACAATAAGTCACAGCCAGCGTGAGAGTCAGCATCAATTATAGCCTCACCCTGGCGACACGTTACAAGGAGAATAGAAGGTAACATCTAAGTGCGTCCCCAAAGTATTCTGGTGAGAAAATAAATGAAATCAGAAGAAAGAAAAAAGAAAAGAAAAATGCACCAAGAAAAAAATGTAATTTAAGTTTCTTCAATCTGAATTCCAATCAGTAGCCAACAAAAAGAAAAAAGAAAAGTGGCAGATCCCCATTTTGCATGGAGGGGCTCAGGCTCTGAGGGAACATCTTGGGAAATTGTCCGTGAATGACCTTGCTGCCTCTGTGAGATGATTTTTGAGATGGGACTACATCAACAAGAGTTATTACAGGAGACTTTTCTGTAGTTTGGTAATTATTAGTCCTGATATAAATTAGCTGTCTTTGATGTGAAATGTGACCCCCCTACTGCCTTAATTAAGGCTATTTTCATTGATCTGTCAACAAAAATCATTTTGGGGATGTTGAAGAATAGAGAACAATTGGACTGTAATATTCAGCCAGAAGGATTTTGAAATCATTATGTAGCATTGGGAAAAAAAGCAAAATCTCTTGCAACATCATTATTAATGATGTCTGAAGTTTATATATAATGTGTGTATTCATTCAGTATTCATAACAGAATTGGTATGTTCTCCTTAAAATAACCATTATTTTTTTATAACCTAAAGGATGCTAGAAAAAACAACAACATGGATTTCCACTGGAATCAGAATAACACCTTAATTGCTATGCTGCACAAAAGCTATAGGATCTAGACCCCCCTCTTTCTCTGACATCACCTCACTCCACTCTTCCTCTTCTTCCCCCTCTTGATCTAGACTCCTTTCTTTTCCTGGTCCTTTGCTCATGTCACAAAGACTCTCTTCTTAAAGCCTTTACCATGTTGTTTCTTTTGTCTGGCTGATGTCTCCCAAATATCCTCAGTGCTAGAAGCCCCTCCTTGTTCATCTCTGAAATAAGAAGAAATTTCCTCAGAGAGGCCTCCATCACAATCTAATCTGAAGTAACCCCTATTCATTACCTCTGCATCCCATTACCCACTATTATATTCTTCTGTGGTTCCTTTCAATATCTGACATTTCATTTGGTTGGTCTTTTTACTTTTCTCTCTCTCTTTTTTATTGATTTAAAAAAACATTGAATGTATTGGGGTTGACATTGATTAATATAATTATATAGGTTTCATGTATACAATTCTATAATACATCATCTGTATATTGTACAGTGTGTTTACCGCCCCAAATCAAATCTTCTTCCATCACCATTTATCCCCACTATGCACTTTCCTACCTCTCCCCATTCACTTTCCCTCTGGTAATCACTATACTGTTGTCTTACTGTTGTCTGTGTCGATGATATGTGGGTTTTTGTTGTTATTGTTGCTTATTTATTTTGTTTAATCCCTTCACCTTTTTCACCCAGACCCTCAACCCCACTCCCCTCTGATAGCTGTCAGTCTGTTCTCTGTATCTATGAATCTGTTTCTATTTTGTTTATTTCTTTCATTAGATTCCACATCTGAGGGAAATCCTATGGTACTTGTTTTCTCTGACTGGCTCATTTTCCTTAGCATAATACCCTCTCAGTCCACCCATGCTGTTGGTAAAGCCCAGTCCTGGTGATTTCCCAAGACCCTGTCCCATCCAGCTTATGGGCATACCCAAGCTGTTTTTAGTGGCTTTTTCTTATGAATGGCCTCTTGGTTCACACTTCAGATTCTCCTGAATCTCTCAAACAAGCAGAATCTGGCCGCAGTGTGCCTTGTACCTCTTGCTAAGTGGCCCCAGGCCCAGCATTTGTAACAGCTGTCCTTGGTTTGCAGTGTGGCCTCACCTAGGCACTTCCAAACCCAGAACAAGTAGCAGCCATCTGTACATCACTTTGTAGCTCATGGTGGGTGGCCTCTGGTAGAGCACAGGCAGCTGACTTTTGCCTGGTTTCTTGTTTCTTTGTTTTCTCTCTTCCTCTCCTAAATATAATCTCCATGGAAACAAAGAACCATATTTATCACATTCCCCGTTCCCTATTGCAACCTCCAAATCTAGGAAAAGAGCTACTCTAATAGTTGCCGTGTGAATGAATAATTAAGTGTTGTAATGTATTGCATGTAAACATTGCCTTATTCCAGGACTGAAAAATGTTCCGAGCCTTTCAATACATAAGTTATCATCTATTTTATTTCTAAACATGGAAAGTTTCTAAACACGTTCCTCAAATTAGTTTTGGATTTATATAATTACCAACAGCCTTGTACTTTTACTTTATAATAGTTTCAGAATAGATTTAAGTTGGAACATTTCACATCAGTTCTGAATGCTACTGGTTTATATCTGATGCCTTTACTTATGGAACTCTAAACCTGAGTTTGGAGTTGAGTGAGTAGGTAAACTATGCCAATGAATATGTTATTATATTCATATATTAGGCAAGTATTTATTAAACATCTCTTATCTGCTGAGTGCTGTACTTGACATATATCATAAATGATAATGGTCCCAACTTTCATAGAGTTTATAGTTTATTCATACAGAGTTAGAGAATTAAATAGCTCCTCACAATGAGTCGTAAAAAAGTGCTATGGGAATGATGGAATGTCATGGGCACAGAAAGCTGGAGAACTGATTCAATTTAGGGTGTCAGGGAATGTTTCCCAGAAGTGGCACCAAACCGGAGACTAGATGAGTAAATAGAATTAGTCAGGAGAAACCATATATCCACCTGACCTGATCTAACAAGTAGAATAATTGCTGGAATCCAATCTTCAAGATGCTTCATTGTATTCCAGGCAGAGTAAAATTTGGTGTTCTTCCTAATGTGGTCCACCTGATTGCCACCATCAACATCAACATCATCACCACCACCATCCTCACCATCTTTATCAATATTTATTTAGTGAGAATTATATCTGAACACTCTAAATGGATTATGCAAGTAATCTTCCTGACAGCCCTAGAAATAGATAGTGAATATTTATGTTTATTTTACACGTGAGGAAGTGAAGCTCCTAATGTTTTATCCCAGTGCATCCAGATATTATTCTCTAGTTCTGTTCTCTGATGCTCCTTTTAATGGCTGCATTGACTCAGTTACTAGAGAGATTCCTTATTAAGTAACATTAGTAAAATGTCGATGTAAACACAGGACATAGCTTAATGACCAGGTCATCATATTGTTACCAGTGGGGAGAGGCCCTCAATCCCACCTCTTGCTCCTGGGAGTGGCTTTTCTGCGATATTTAAAGGAAAAGATTTTCTGAGACTCACAAGGAAAGGAAGAAATATCATAGAAAGTTTTATTTTTGTGGAATCAAACCCCTGAGTTTCCAAGATCCCATTTTCCTTAGGCCAGTTATAGAGGTGTAGCTCGGCCTACAGCAGAGCTAAAATAAGAACCAGTATCCAGAATTTCCTTTCCATGTTGGGACTGAGTCTGGTCCAGCATTAGGCTAGCTTAGTTTATATTTCCTGCTGCAGTCCATCAGTCCACTCTATGAAAGGTCCACAGGGCCCTGGACCATATGGATGAAAGCAAGATAGCCAAGAGCAACTAGAGTGAACTCCTTTGTTTAGGGGATTATGTATTCTCAGATGTTTATGTGTTTGCTGTGGCCACATCCATTCTGGCCAATGATCTGTGTTCCCAGGTGTGACTGACAGGAACCTTTTCTAGTTGCTCCAACTTCACTGCACCTGGGTCTCTCTCTCCTTTGTTGGACCCCATTCCCTGGTGATTCTCGTGGTTCTCTGGGAAATGTGAAATCCACAGTTTCCTGGTGAAGCTTTCCAAATGGTATACCCATCATGTTTGGCCTTCCCCCTTTGCTCTTTTCCTATTATTAATAACTAACTAATTACAATGGTAACATCTGACACTGACCTTGTGAATTCAAGGACATTTCAGATAACAATACTAGACAGTTATCACGTAGCTTCAGTTCAGGTCTAGAGTTACCATAGTGGTTTACTCTATTACCTAGAAAGAGGAAAAGTGCCTTCTCACTCACGTTGCTAGACAAAATATCAGTGTTACCTTGAATTCTAAGGTCTCTATTGGAATAGCATATTTCTTTAACTTAACCTTATAATATACCATTTTTAGAATAAAGTCCTTTGACAGAAGGGAGTTATCATGTACTTGTTGTACCAAAAGTGTGCAGCTCCCGTGAAGAATATGCACTGCCTGTCCTTGACTCTCTTCTATACCCCCACAGCTATGAAAGTTTTGTCATCATTACAAAACCATTAGTTGTATTTTCTATGCCAACATTCTAGACCTACGCTCCAGAAATACACAATAATTATGGCTCAGACTTGAGTCTCTGCACCCATTCTCATCTTCACATCAGTAGTGGCTTCCTGAAGCCCTACCTATAAGCTATGCCCATGGCCAGCTTCCCACATCAACCTTGACCTATGGCAGTGAGCAGCAAACAAGCTGTGTCTTCTGGAACCCTGTTTTAAGTTATATTTGCTGCTTTCCAACAAGGACAGTGTGACCTAGTTCTTGAAATCCATTTTTTATTGTTTATCATTTATTATCCATCACTAGGACCCTCACATTGTATAATTCAATATTTGCCTGAGCCCTGTCATTGTTGCTTTTGAGCAACCTGTACATTTTTCTCTTAATGGAGATATGCCTTTGTCTTTATCAGCCACTCTCTAGGGACCACAAAGGTAACTGGGTAAAAATTATTGTTTAAAAATCTGGCTCTCCATTGCTAGACCTCTCAGACCTTAAGTAACATTTGAATAATTTGTTATATCAGTTAGATATTGCCTATTGCTTTGTTTTGTTTTGTATTTACCTTTAAGAACCTATTGCCATTGGATTTTTTTTCATTGTCTATTGTAAAATAGACAGTCTCAGATACTCACAGATACCAGGTAGGTCACCTAAGTGTGTGATACCAGCCAGGTGGGGACTATGGTGACATGCAAGCATTTCCAAGGAGCCACAGCTCTTCAGTAAAAGCTCACTCTTACCATGGCTAAATGCAATTCTTGTGATTCCATATATAAGAATTTGTATTTTTATATGAAATCTCCAATTTTATAAAAATTGTAATTTAATTCAGAAATTTAAAAAAATCAACACTGAGAAATGAAACACACAAATAATAACCACAGCTAATGCTCTAGGATCTCATCTCCCATCTAAGGCTGACATAATTTCAATTTTATTCATTCAGGATATCTCAATCAGCTCTAAGATCTCGAGTAATTTCCCCTAAGTATTAGACCCCATCTTGCCTAGAGAAGATAATTACCCAAGTTCCAATATAAAATGGTAGACTATTTTGGTTGACCACTACCCAAGATATCATTGAAAGTTGTAGGCATTTATGGATACATGCATTAAAGTATACAGTACACTTATACTAGTATTGATACTATTTCTATGAATAGTAGCAAATGATAGTAATATAATTTATAAGGAGCTGTCAGACTTGGTGATGTCAAGGTCAAAATTTCCAGATTAGCATGTCTGGGTTGTCCCCCCGCCCCATTATTTCAGCTAATCTGATTAAGTTCTACATTCCATTTTCCATGTAAAGAAAGTATACTTATCAGCAGAAGTAATGATTTTAAAGCACACTGGAGGGAAACATTCAGAATTCCCAGAGAGATTTGATAAGTTTACACAAGTCACTCGTTCCACAATCTGGGACCACTTCTATTTCTAGCACCCTTGAACTGTTACTGACAATATTCTTAGTTGAACTGATTCATTTCCCTTCTCACCTGACAGCAGCTGTCATTATAAAAATTGCCAACCCAATTCAGAGAGCATCTGCACAATGGGAGGGACTTAAACTTTTAACAACCTTCCAGAAAGCCTAGACTCATCATCACCTCTTGTCACTTTGTACATGAGCTCATCTTTTAGTCACAAAACGTTGGCAGATTAGAAGATTATATATGACAGATCTGAAATAGCACCCATGAGATCCTTCCCTAGTAGTACCGCTGAAAAAGGAGTATCATGAAAAATCATATTTAGAAAGTTGATAAGCGCTTTATAAATTGAAGGAGGTTAGGTTCATTCCTAACTTCTTATATACTATTTCATTTATCTGCAAAAAACCCCTGTTTTTTTAATTTATGAGATTTATCAGAAATGCTATGAAATATTGCTTCTTCTTGGTGTATATTAGAATTTTGCTTCCCTGCCCTTGTCATTTATTCCACTAGGGAGCTGAGAAGGATACCAACCTTTTCTTTTGAGTACAGTCCTATCTGCTTGAAAAATTGCCTCTTCCCTCTCAGCATTCTGGTGCTGGAGTTAAATTATACTAGCCTAAATATACAAATAATGTACTTAAAGCCTCTCCATTTGTCACAGTTTCTAAAAAGTTTTGGCCAACCAAGCTATAATTTTTAAGTGATAATTATTTATTTTTTCAAAACTTCAAAAAACAAACACATATATAACTTCCAATGCACAGAGATAGCATTACTTTAGCACATAGGCTTACAATAATCCTAGGTAAAAGCAAGGAAATGTTATAATGTGGGTTTTTTGGACACTCTTATGATAGATTACTCCCATTTTGTTTCTGAAACTCTAAATTACACTTGGCAGATACCTCTTACTACCCCCTGAAGTTAATTTCTAAGCACATAGTCTATTATTCACAACATTGGAGTCCTATTTGAAGTATTTTTTTAAAAAAACATTATTATTATTATTATTATTATTATTATTGATCTTTATTGTTGAAAGTATTACATATGTCCCCTTTTTTTCCCTGTTGACCACTTCTAGCCCTACCCCACCACACTATTGTCTGTGTCCATAGATTATGCAAATCCTACCTAATAAAAGAGTAATATGCAAATTAACTATCACTCCACTACACCCACAAGCCACACCCACCAACCACGCCCATCAGTCCATCAGAGTGAGTATGCAAATTAACCCCAACCAAAATGGCTATGGCCACAGAGAGCAGAAGAGAGTCTAGGGTTGCCCTCCGGCAATAGAGGAAGCCAAGTTTCTGAGTCCTCACTGGCCTAGGCCTCCACTCCAGACTACAAAGTTTTAATTATAGAAGATACATAAATTTCAACAGTAATGACTGCTGCCACAGAGCAAGCAGGAGGCTTGGATCCTGTCCAGGCTACAAAGTTACAAGTGCAGAAGGTAAATAAATTCCACATACCATGACCTCCACTTGGGTCACCAGGGAGCATGGCTGGTCTGCAAACCCCCACAGGCCCCTTGCCCAAGCCATCCCTGACCCAAGGGAATCCCAACCCTGATCCGGGACACCCTTAAGGGCAAACCAGCCGGCCCCTACTCATGCAACAGGCCTCTATCCTATCTAATAAGAATAATATGCAAATTGACCATCACTCCAACGCACAAGGTCAAGATAGCTGCCCCCATGTGGTCAAAGATCCTGCCCCCATGTGAACACAAGAAGTCCACCACAAGATAGCAAGCAGAGGAGGGCAGTTGGGAGGGACCTAGGCCTGCAAGGGAGGGCAGTTGGAGGTTGTCAACCCTGTAGGGGAGGGCAGTTAGGGGTGACCAGGCTGGCAGAAGAGGGAAATTGGGGGTTAAACAGGCTGACAGGTGAGCAGTTAGACATCAATCAGGCTGGCATAGGAGTGGTTAGAAGGTGATCAGGCTGGCAGGCAGAAGTGGTTAGGGGCAAAAGGCAGGGAGGCGAGCAGTTGAGAACCAGCAGTCCTGGATTATGAGAGGGATGTTTGACTGCCCATTGGGCAGTCAGATATCCTTCGAGGGGTCCCAGATTGGAGAGGATGCAGGCTGGGCTGAGGGACACTCCCCTCCCCCCATGCACAAATTCCATGCACCTGGCCTCTAGTATACATATAAATTCTTTGGTTGATCTCTTCTCATCCATCCACCCATCCTCACCTTCCCTCTGAGATTTCACAATCTGTTCCATGCCTCTATGTCTCTGGATATATTTTATTCATCAGTTTATATTGTTCATTATATTCCACATAGGAGTGAGACCATGTAATACTTGTCTGTTTCAAACTGGTTTATTTGCTTAACATAATACTCTTTTTATTTTCTTTAGTATTTCACATTCATACTTGAATGCTTCTTCTTTTCTTTCTTTTGTAACCCAATGATTCTAAGAAATGGCTGTAGAAAGGATAAGCCTTCTCATTGTTTTGCTAAAAGCCAAAGATGGTGGTTCATTCATATTTACACTCTATATGCTTATTTGAATTTGCCTTGACTGATTTAAAAGGGATTTTGCTCCAGGATTTCTATTATATGCATACAGATGATTTTAGCTAGTGGGTGGAAGGAGGAAGGCAATTATAGCAAGAAGAGGTTAAAATCCCAAACTCATATTTTATAAGTCATAAATAACAGGATTCTATCCAGCTCCTCTTTGCCAGTTTCATGAGGTAAAGTAGAACAGTCTTCGTATTAAATTATGTCAGGTTTTTTGTTATAGGTGACAGAACAAATAATTTCAAATTTCCTATTCTGCATTCAGAAAATCTGCTGAGGACCATACTGCTGACCTTTGTGGCAGCAAGTTGTAGCTTGGGGGGAAAATGAGTGAAGATTATATGTCAGTGAAAAGTTTTCCCCTAGCGAAAGTGACTCTTATCTAGGGACAGTGTCCCTACCCTGTAAAATAATTTTTCAGAACATGGATACAGCCATTAATGAGATTTTTTAGTGCTGATATTCATATTGCTTAAAAACATTTTTGAAAAACTAATAAATTGTTTTGTACATAACTCAATTGATGAGGTTTGCATTTATATATAGTTATATATTTCTATATAGTTATAGTTACATATTTATGTATGGAGAGATCTACATATACAGATTTAATACTTCTTGTCAATCTATATACCTATCTATATCTATATCATCTATATCATTAGGACACAGAAAAATTAAAAATTTGATCATCAAGTGACATTATTAAGAAAGCTAAATCTGTTTGTTTTAAGTTCTATGGCAATGAAAATAAACTCACTGTTTTGTTTTGCTTTTAATTTAACTTCAAAATTAGTGTTTCTTAAGGATGTTTCAGGGATCATTAATCAAGCAGAATACTTCATGACACAAAGAGTAGTTCCATAGCTAACTAAGTTGAGAAAGATTAGTCTTACTTTCTAAGAGAAGTGTATAATTTTATCATCATCATAGTAAAAGTTCTAAAAAATTTGCTTAACTTTGCTTAACTTTGCATTTTCCACACATGTTTGTCTATGAAATTAAGATTCTAGATCTAGCTACTTCTCAGAGACATTGAAGTGCTAATAAAAAAAAAGTTAGCAATTTTAAACTTTTCAGAGAAATTTTTAATGTGTTTATGACTGGTTTCTTCAAATGGCTTTGATTCTTAGCCTTCTCTTAGTTATAACACATGACACGTCCACTTATCTTGGGCACGGCATTCTTGAAGTTGATTTATGTTTGCTATTAATTAATTATAATGAGTAAACCTCCCTTATTTGAACAGCTATAATTATTCCTTGTCTTTGAAGTATAACAACATGACAGCATAAGATGTTACAAGCAAGACTGGTGTCACTTCTGTCATATCTGGGGAGAAATTGTGAAGGTTCCTCTAGCTAAAGATTTGCAATTTAAAACCATTTCTTTCACCTTTCTCAGAGATTCAGGAAGTGGAAAGTAGGATCTGAGGACTATTTGATCATTTGGTCTGAAACTTTTTTCTTTCTTTCACAGAAAGTGAAAAAAAATATGCAAAACAGAAAAAAATAACTACTCAAAAGTTAGAAACTGTAATGAAGGTGAAATCTACTATTAAGGGATGCTATAGCTTAGTGAGTGAGAGCACAAGCTCTAAAGTCAGACTGTGTTAACATCAAATCCTGGCTCTGCCAGTTATTAGTGCTTTGAGCTTAGACCAATTGCCTATCCTGTTGTTTTTAATTTCTTCTTATGCAAAATGAAGATAATAACAGTATCTGCCTCCAAGGTGGTTGTTTGGGGCCAAGTGAACTAAAATATAGAAAACTTGGTCTGGTACATAGTAAGTGCTGGATAATTATTGGATATTATAAGTAAGACTCAAGTCTCTGATTTTTAGTTGTCTTCAGAAAAAAATATTTAATGATTCTATAGGGAATATTTAATGATTTAGAACTTAATACTGTCAGAAGAGCACTGAATTATTTTTTATCAAAGTTCCAATGTGTCAAACTAGAGCTATAGACATCAGAGACACGGGAATTGGGGAGTTGGAGAGGGCCATCACTGTACAGTAAGCTCTAAAGATCATGGGCTAACAGTGCTGATGGGGACCCTGACTATCTAGCATTTACAGTATAGGGAAAGTGGTGATCACAAGTAAGAGGGGGGGAAATGTGCATAGGAAACACGAAGAGCACTATGAAGATAGGTAGGATGCTTAGAGAGAGATCATTCTAGGTCTATGTTTGACTGAGTAACCAAAGAGTACTAAGTTAGATCTAGTACAGAAGGCTCTACAGGGAGAGTGAAATTATGTTGTATGAATGTGTCTGAATGAAGATCACCCAGTAGCTTGGGAAATGCCAATGACTAAAAACAAATAACTAAATTCACTGATTTTTATAGCTATATGATTCTTTTAGACATTTTGGTTTATAAGTTCTATGCCAGATATATCTGGTGCTTTTCTTAATGCTCTCTGGACTTTCACCCCTGCTTGTTTCCAAACAATACATTTTTATTTTCATTTGATTTTTCGAATGATCACTAAAGTGCTAGGATTACCTTATCATCTTGGCCATGTGTCATCAAAAATTAAGGTAGGCTAAGATATTTATGTTTTCTGAGCCAATGGCATTGCCTAATGTGAGCTTTTAGAGCTGCTTCCTAAGATTCTTGCCTTCTCATGACCACAAACTGACATCATGAAGCTCTGAACACCATGTGGAGAGATGGGGCACCATTCTGACCAGTGAGTGGTGCAGAGAATGGCATGTCTCTACCAGAACATAGCATCAGACTGTGCAAAATCCTGCAGAGGTCCCTTCCCAGTGAGCCAGTGGAAAGGAAGCTGTCAAGATGAAGTTTCTTGCCCAGCTTGTTGTTGTTCAGTGGTTAACTGCCCACCTAGGAACCAAGAGTTCACAGTTTCAATTCCATGTCAGGCCCTGTGCCAGGGCTGCAGGCTCCATTCCCCGTGGGGGGTGTGCAGGAAGCAGCTAATTAGTGATTCTCTCTCCTCATTGGTTTTTCTATTTTTCCCCTCTTTCTTCCTCTCTGAAATAAATAAAATATATTTAAAAAATTTTTTAAAAGATGAAGTCTCTGTTGCACTTGGTCATAGAGTATGTGCAATGAGCAAAGCAACCCTCAATGCACAGGTTGCATGACAAAGAAAGAAAAGTTTGTTGTGTGAACTGTTGAGGTTTTGAGAGTTTTTCTGTACTGCAACATGACCTAATCTAATCTAACTGATACTCTTATCTTTATACATTATAATTTTTATATATAACATTATATTTGTGTGTGTAGATTTCTTTTTATTTCAATAGTATATTTTTCCTAACTGATATAATGTATGCAAAGAAAAAATAAATTGAGAACTTTCTATTTGCCTTTGAAAAACATCAAGTTTTTAATAAATAAAAAAAAATAACCTAATATTACTCCCTATTATAAACATATATTCAGTATGTGGATGGGCGGAATGGGCATGGATGACATAAGAGATACTCACTGCACAGATGGTATAACTGAAGTTCAGCTGAAATGAGTTAATATTTGAAGGGCTCTGAAATTGATGCAGAATTATAAAATATACCTCACGGAGGTTCCTTTCCATCACTGTCTTCCAATTTATTTACACTTTCAGTATGTGATTTATAGTTTATAGTTTAAAGATTAACATAATAGGATTAAAGAAATATATAGTATTATATTAAAGTTGTATTAATATGCTTGAGTAAGAAGTTGTAAAATGGGTATTATTTTAGGTTTAATAGTCTCTAAAATCAGCAATCTGAAATGATAGTAATTGATGCTATTACTCTGACAGGAGGTAGAATAATTTACTAGTAAGCTCTTGAGTGCATTCTGATTTGATGCTGTTATCTGCATACTTGGTGGAAACTTCTACAGATTCTTGAGAATTGTGTCAACTTCCATGTGAATGCCAAGAACCTCACACTTTAGCTTTTAGGGTTGAAATATTCATGGTGGCTTGCTTGACTTTCATTTCTCCATATATTTAAAGGCTTTCATAATTCAATATTAAATCCGAATTACATAGAGCAGTTTTACTTTGGTCTTTCAGTTCTGACTAATATGCCAACTAAAAATGACCTAAAGAAATTGACTTTTATTTTGTTATATAAGAATTCTAGAGGTAGATGTGTTCTAAGGGTGATTATCTCAGGGGCTAAATTACATCACCAACGATCCAGTGTCTTGCAATGCCATTTTCGAGATAACGGCCTTGGATTAGCTTCTTTTCTCAGTAGCCCTCCACGACCTGTTGAAGAGGGCCCCAGAACCATCACTAGCATCAGCAAAACATTTCTCTGTGTCTTGATCCTCAAAAACAGTAACTGCAGCTGAATGCTTGGTAAGTGTGTGAGTTTTATCTGTTCATTTCAGAATAAAGAAATTTTAAGCAACATAGATGAAAGAAAACAAATTAACTTGCTAAATTCTTTCTCTTAGACAGCATGAGTCCCATAAATTCTGGCATGATCATTTCCCAGAAGGGCCAAGTTTGCATTTTCTTGTCTTAGAATATATTCCTTATATACATGCAGGCTAGTTTTCCCTACCAGTGTACATAGTTGCACATGATCTGAAAAATATTCTAAATATGTACTTCTTTCAAATGTGTATATATATATATATGTAGTTCTTTAAGAAACACAAGTAACTAATGATACCAGTTTGTACACTGGCAGCTAGACATAGTCTGTAGTCCAGAATAGATAATGATTTTATTTTATAAAAATTATTTAACATTTCATTTATTTACGAAATATTAAATTAAAATTTGAACTTCATTTAAATAACTTAAATTTTGAGAACAAGGAGGGGAATGCACAGATTAGAATTTTGACTAAAAATCAGAAACTTTCTTTATTCCATGTGTAGTCTAGATTGTGTTACTAAGTTAATAACAATGATATTCTATGGAATAATTTACATATATACATAATGCTTTCTAAATCTGCCCCACAGTGAAATATCTTGGGAGGATCACATAAATTTGATATAGATACCTTTTTTGAACACACATGGTAATGCCATCTGACTTTTGTGATAATTATCTAATTTAATACACATAAGACACAAGGCAATTTAAATATAATAAAAATATGAAAAAACTAAGAAAATACAGACCAATGTTTAGAATAAAATACAATATTTGCAATGGTTACTTTTAAAATTTAATTGTATGTTGTTATACATTTTCAAAAGAGGTATGGATTACTATTTAACCAGAAGAAAATGTTTTAAACTGATTTACCATTTTTTTGTCCGTCAATTTTCTTCTAAAGCTTTTAATTTGCTTATTTATATGAAGGACATGCTTTTTATTTTTGTTTTTTTCCAGTTCAGTGATGAGACTAAAAATAATCACAGCTTTTGCTTATTAAAGGATTGTTATTAAAAATAAATACATAAATAAAACATCTAAAAGAAATAGACAACACAGATATCATAGGTAGTCTCTGAAAAGGCAATTTCATGTAGAAGTGCTTAGCTGAAGGAGTGATCACAAAAGAGAGACTGTGATACAGCTAGGGCACAGGTTAAGACAAGGAAGGAAACCAAGCAAAAGTATGATACAGCTGAAGTTGAGGTTCAACATGATCTCCGGCACACCAGTGGAACCACAGGTGTCCCACCTAGAAGCACTGGGACTATACTTAGCATATCCATTTCACTCAGTGCATGACTACCTGTCTCTTCCTTCCTTCAGCATGGTACAGTGTGATGGCTCCTCATGGATGGGTGCACCTGCAGCAAATGGGAGCTGGGTGAAGCAACTGCACTTCTACTGCAATAGAAAATGGAGAAAGTCATGTCTTGAGACCTAGGCATTGGTATCTTAGTGCTGATTTTTCTTTTAATTTTCTTCATAGTGAAAAGGGGATTTGGGATAAGAAACTTCTAAGTTGAATTTCAGCAATATGTTTTGGTAGAAAGATTATGAACTTTTGGGGAAAAAAACACACACAAAAAAAAACAAAAAACAACATCAACCAAAAACTGTTCAAATAGTTGTGCACCAGCAAGTAGCTTACTTTAGGTATCACATTTTTTTAATCTATAAAATGTGAATGAAAATTTCTAGATCAAATGCTGTGGCTTTATCTAATGAAGTTTTTGGTAGGATTATCACCAACAAATGATTAGTTATTGAAATAAATAATATATGTGTTACCTTCTTACATAACACTTGTCTCTGTGGTTCAGGTGAAATACAATTTTAAGCTGTCAGTATAGTATATGTATGTTGCTAAGACCATTTTTTAGTTTTTATTTAAATCAAATTAGAAAGATTTATATCTTTTGTCTTCTCCTTGGACTCAATAACTGAAGATGGGTCTATCGAGGTCCATATAATGAAATGCAGTTAAAGTAGTCTAAATAAAATCAGAAAGAAAAAAAAAATTTCCAAGTGAGAGTACAGTGATTGACATTTTTTGTTTGTTTAATAAAGAGAAAGGAGTTCAAAGGCTATAATATCTATAATACTACTGTCTTTCTATAATTTTTCAAAATGGTTTATTCACTCAGTATTCATCAGATACCACTTGAGCAAATTAACATATCGAATTAAGTGCTGACTTCTATTATGACATGATTTAATCAGTGTCAGGAAAATTCTTTGCCTAAATCCAAGTGACATTAAACATGCACTTACAGTTTTGCTACTTCTAATAAAACTTTACTAATGAAATAGGCATCTAATTTATGGCCAATAGTTTACTGATTTGATAAAACATTGCATTAATATAATATTTATCTTGATGACCATGTTTTTGTCAGCCCTGATATTTTGTATCTGAAAATAATGCTTCATTTATCTTGCACTAGTCCTATCTCTACTCAGGAGAACCAAATATATCCTCCATGAAAACAATTATTAATAATTAGCCATCCTTCCTGCATAAAGATAGAGCTTAGTAATAATAATAAAAATGCTTAAAAACTGAAAATATCAACAAAATCCTGAGATCACAGAAGTCCTTGCAAGTAAGTGTTAAGCAAGTATCTAATCTAAACATTCTAAAATTAATGTAGCAAATATAGTACTGTGTTTCATTCATTCATTTAATGAATTAACTATCTTACCATTTGTAATGATCTAATTCTCAATGTGAATTAAACTTGTGTATAAAATTATAACCATTATTTGGATCAAAAATAGACTTAGACTAAAAGTTAAACAAGTGTGATATTACTTACAAAGTGGCATAGGGAATCAAGAATATAATAACTCTTAAAAGGCAAATCTATCAACCTGTTGCCATATATTATTCTATTTTCTGTCTTCATCACAGTGTAATACCCTATTTTAGTTGCTAATTTGGATGGCTCCAATATTTATTAGTAGGCCTGGTGATTTTGTTGTTGGATTAGCAATAATGTAGTTTCCTACAAGTTTTTCTTGACTCGTAGTTGGACATCAGATATTAATTCCCAGCCCAATCATGTGCCCTATGATGATATACTGGTCAACGACAAACCGCAACTGTGACAGGGGTCTCATAAGATAGTAACGGAGCTGAAAAATTCCTGTCATCTGGTGATGTCATAGTTGTCTAAATGTGATAGTACAATGCCTTACCCTCATGTTTGTCAAGATGCTGGTGTAAACAAACCTAGTGCATGGCCAGTCTTGTAAAAGTATAACACATACAATATGTACAGTCCATAACGCTTAATAGTGATAATAAACGACTATTAACCATTTCCATATATTTATCATACTATAGTTTTATTGTTAGTGTAGAGTGTACTATTTCTACTTATAAAAAATATTTTGCTATAAAACAATATACTTTGGCAGCAGCTCCATTATCTCATGATTTATTTTCTCTTGTGCTTGATTTCATCTCATGTTGTTTTGCACAGTAACGAACTGTAAGCTATAACACATAGTAGGCTAGTGTGCAATGAAATCACCTAATAACACATATATCATAGTATATACAAGTTATTAAGCAGCACATGTCTATATAAATCTGTCTATAAAACATTTGTAATCATCACATCATTGATACCCAAATGTAATAGATACACCATTTGAGTGTGATGTGACTTTCTGCCAATTATTTTTTCATTGCAGAGAATTGTTATTTTTCTTATATGAGACCTGGGGCCTTTTAATTGGATTTAACTTTGTCATTGTGTTTACAATTTCATTACTTCAATATTTTTGAGATATACAGTACCTTCTAAGTGAATATTGGCAGGTTCTCTAATTTATTTTTCATTTGCCAAATACATATTGAGTGCCTACTCTAGATAAGATAATACACGAAACCAGGAAATAAACAAATCCTGCTATTCAGAATATAAAATCCAGCAAGATAACTAGGACTATTCATAATTCATTTCAACCCAAGAACATCCTTGATTAGTGCCAAATGAGGGGCATAGGCTATATATATATATATATATATATATATATATATATATATATATACTAATAAAAAGGCAATATGCAAATTGGTCAGGACACCCTCACAGTAACAATCAAACAGCAGGCTGTGTGGGGCAACCAGGCCAGCAGGGTGGGGGATAGTTGAGGGGTGACCAGGCCAGTGGTGGGGGAAGTCAGGGGCTATCAGTCTGACAGGCAGAGGTGGTTAGAGGAGATCAGGCTGGCAGGGGAGAGTTAGGGGTGATCAAGCAGGTAGGCAGATGAGCAGTTAGGAGCCAGAGGTCCCAGATTGTGACCAGGATGTACGCTAGGCTGAAGGGCCCCCTCTGCCTGTGCACAAATTTTGTGCATCAGACCTCTAGTTTGCTAATGAAAGAGCAAACGCCCCTTACAGTCTTTGAGAGTTTCTTGGAGGAGACATTAGAACTGATGAATAATATTATAAACATTAGAACTGATGAATAATAAACTGCAGAACAGGAAGATTAGATGTAGATATCTAGAACACAAGAAAATAATATGTAAAGGAATCAAAGTACATAATCTTCATTGAAGTTACCGGGAACTAGTTTGACTGAAGTTCATAAAAGTAGAGGTAGATGGGATGTTGAAGAATATTAAAAACAATGAATATTGTCTCCATTCTGCCACTATGTAGCCTTTATGATATAAAATGCTTATCTATTTTTCTCTGGATGTCAGGTCTTTGTTTACAAAGTAATGAAAATAACAGCTAATATCTACTCATCACTATTAGGTCTGATCAAATAATTGAATCAACACCTTCCTCTCCTGGGAACAGACCTTCAGACCACTTCACAACCTAGATTCCCCTTCATGAAGGCCACGTTCCATTTGCTAAGACCATTATCTGTCCCCTCAGATCCTGCCTAGAGAATTCTCCAGCCAGGAAAACCCTGCCTAGAGTCCTTTAAAATCTCTAACTTCCTATCCCTGGTTTTGGTACCAAATGTTAGGGTTACCAAAGGAGGAATACATGAGGCCGAAAGGGGTAAACAATTGTGAATCTATTAGGTCACCTGGAAAACCAGATGAGCTAAGCTCCAAAATGGTGCCAGTGGCCAGGGATAGGGAGTAGGGTCCTGGGAAGGTCCCAAGGGGAAGGATAATGGTCTTAGAAGTGGAATGTGGTCTAAAGGAAACGTAAGGTTGGCTGTGACATGGTCTAAAGGTCAGTTCCCATGGGCAGGGAATTGAATTGCTGATTCAACTATTTGATCAGAACCGGAAGTTATCCTTTGATTATTTTAATGTGTACTTTAAAATAATTTTGTGAGATTATCACCTCCCCCCAAAAAACTTATGCTTCTTTTTTTTTATTGGCATCCCATTACATTGATTAGTTAACATATGAAAAATTAATACCTTATATAACAGTGTTAGCTGACTGTCCATCTGTTCTTATTCTGTGTCATTTGGATATATTTAAACTACTATTCATATTCTAGCTCATGTTTTGAAAAATGTATGCCTGGGTAATTCATCATGTTTGTTGTTATTGTTTGCTATTTTTATAGAACGTTTTATTTTTATACCTAAAATTTTGCATTCCTTTTTTTGGGTGTCAACAGAATGGTAGTTAATTCGTTCCTGACTGGCATCATTGCCTTTCTTTGAGTGCATTTTAAGCCTTTGTTTGCTTTTTTCTCCTCTCTAGCCATTCAGTCAAATGCAATCTTTGGCACTGGGAGTAAGAATGCTATGTGCTGCATATGGTAACTGGGCCGCTTCTCTTAACTCTTTAGTGATTCATTCAACCTCCTTCCATCTTCCTTTCCCCATCTGCTCCACCATCAGATATCAAATGGCTGGTTCAAGTTAGGTTTGTCTATGGGTCTTTTGAACACCTTGCCATTAATATACCCAGGCGGGATTTTCCTTCAAGCAGTAAATCACAGTTTCTGCCCTCAACTCAGTCTAACCTGCAGTGTTTTTCAAAAACATCTTTCTGATTTAAGCCATCCTGTGCTGGAATCAATTTCTACACATTATTCTATTTCTTTGGTAAAAATAATTTGGGATTAAGAATGGACAGATTAATCCAGGGGCTCATTTCTCATGTTTGTTCGTTCTTTTAAATATTTTAAAGGGAAAAGATTAGAGATCTGTGTTAGAGTTAAACTTAAAGCTATAGAGGATGGAATTGCTATAGTAAATGTAAGAAGACTGAAACCTTACATAATTTAATGTTTACTGTCCATGCCTGATTCTGAGAATATACACACTGTATCTGTAAAGATTAGAAGTATTTCATAGCTTTCTGGATTCATTATTTTTCCAACTGTTTTTTTTTTTTTTGTGTGTTGTTGTTGTTGTTGTTGTGTGTGTGTGTGTGTGATCCTTTGACACAGCTTTTATGACAAGTGAATATCATCAATGTATAGTACAGTGGCATAAATGAGGCAATCAGAATTCTCTTCCAAATAAAAATAAAAGTAAATTGGCATATATTCAACATCAGAATATTTTTAAAAATAACAATAATAATTTTCATAAACTTCCTGAAAGAATTATGAAATTTTTATTTTATTAGATTGAAAGTATTGCATATATTTTTCTACAAGGCTACCAGATTGGAAAAAGTAAATCTCCATTTTATTTTGGGTGAAATTGAGCAAGGGAGCTTAAAACTACTAATACAGTTCCTGTTATTGGAAAAGTTGAAATATCCCTTTTCCTACTGAATTTGGGGTGTGGGGTTCTTATGATACCTGGAGGAAAAGAATTTTCTTTTCATGGGTCTTGCATGGGAGAATGAGTGATTTTTATTTGCATGGAAGTAAGTTCCTAAGTTTCCAAAGTCTCATTTCCCTTAATCCAGTCCCAGGAGTATAAATGAAGTTTCAGATGAGCTAAAAGCCAGTGTTCAGAGCATCCATTCCATGTTGCAGCTGAGTCCAGCCCAGCAACAGGCCAGCTGCCGTCCATTAGCCCATTGTGTGAGCAAATAAGGGGGAGCCGAGAGAGGCCACCCCTGCAATAAGAGCCCCCAAAGAACCAAGAGAGTAAATTTATTTCTTCAGGGGATTAAACATCCCCAAGTTTGTGTCCTTGCCCTAGCCAAACCTATTCTGGGCAATGATCTGTTCCCAGGCATGACTGACACCAGCTCCCTCCCCACCAGCGTTACTGGGCATGTGTCTATAGCCCCCTGATCAGTCTGTTTCCCCAGTGACCTGCTGGGCATAGATGAGGAACAGACCAATGGCTTCCTGGGGAGAGGAAAGCTTTAGCTGCCTGGTGAAGCTGCCCAAATGACATGTCTATAATATTTGGCCTTCTCTTTGCTCCTTTCCTGTTATTAATAACTAGGTTAATTACAATGGCATCAGCCCCACAACTAATTAGTGGAGGATCTAGAATGTAAACCTACACCATTAGATTCCATCACTGCATAAGAGTTTAAAGTTAATACTATGATAATTGCTTTTGTATATACAAAATATAAATAGAGAGAGAAGGTGGAGAGAGAGGGAGAATTAGGTAGGCCACCAGGCATACTTTGGAGTCTCAAATTGTATTCTACATTTGTTGAAAGATACACTAGCTTACCAGACAAATGTACTGAGGCTCAGAATCAGGCAGAATCAGGGTGTTGTAATTTCTGTCTGATGTTCAATTTCCATTGTGTGAGACTAAAAGAATCCTGTTAGATCTCAGCAAACACACTTGTATTCTTAAACTACTTCTGATAGGTTTTCAGATGCTAACTTCTTATACTTTGATATCCAAGACTACAACTAATCTCTTAAGCAATTCTATTTAATTTTCTTGGTTTTGACTATTTCCTTACATTTTTTACTCACTCTTTTTTTTAAATATATATTTTATTGATTTTTTACAGAGAGGAAGGGAAAAGGATAGAGAGCTAGAAACATCGATGAGAAAGAAACATTGATTGGCTGCCTCTTGCACACCCCCTATTGGGGATGTGCTCGCAACCAAGGTATATGGCCTTGACCGGAATTGAACACAGGACCCTTGAGTCCGCAGGCTGATGCTCTCTATCCACTGAGCCAAATCGGTTTAGGCTTTACTTACTCTTGAACATAGCTTTCATTCCTTTAAAAAAAACCCAAAACACACAATTTTATTATAACGTTTTGTAACCTACATGTAGGTACTTCTGATAAATAATTTTGTTTGTTGGTACTTTTCTTGCATTTGTTTTCCTAAAAATCAGAGAAAGTACTATTTAAAAGAATTCTTTTTTATGCCTATAGCCAAGACAGTTCAATTTTGACTACATTCAGACCTGCATCCTGGTTGTAAGCTGATTATGTTGATAAGCAATCAGTCTTGTCTTAGTAATAAAATGAGTTGGCTCTTATTCTCATTTTTTCCCCTCCAGCTGAAGACCAAATCATCCTTATTAGGACAGTTTTATGGCCTAATTTTTTTTAATAGAGTAAAAACTGACATAAATCAATGGAAAATCAAACATTAAACCCCTAAACCTTCAGTACTTACTCTAGACTTAACCACACAGTCTTCTTGAAATACTGCTGAATGACAAGTAATTACTTACTCAATGCAATGGTTGTCAGTCAACTGAATGAACAATTATTAAATTTCACATTGCATTATTCAGCAAAACCCCAAATAATCCACAGATGGGGTGGATGTAAATATTTCAAAGACCACTGACTCAGGACACCTGTAAGTACATTTATTCCGACTTTGTTCATTGACATCTTTGAGTGAGGTAAAGTGCAATGCCAATTAGATTTTCTAGAATAGAGTGAATGATCCTAGCTGCTACCACTACATTTCAGGAAATTTGCTTACTGACATTAACCCTGCTTCTATAAGAAAGAATTCTAGGTTTGGTATTCAAAGCCCTAGGTTTTGCTTCTTTACTATTTTCTGACTGGGCCATTCATTCATAAGATTGCTACTGTGCCTTAATTATCCATATTCCATCTTCATCATGGGATTATGAAAGCATTTTGAATCATGAGACAATATATTTAAAATAATTTTTAAAATTCAAATCACAAAGGCTAAAATATAATTTTTAAAAATTTGTTTTATTGTTGAGAGTATTACAGATACCATGAATTGCCCCTCTACCCATCTCCCTCTGTCTAAACAACATACCTGATTAAAGCCTTCATGTCCAAATAGTCACAAGAAACCTCAAGTGATGCTGGTACTGAACTATTTCCTTAGGTCTTGATTCTTTCCAGTTAAGCTGTAGCTGCAACCCCATGAATATATCCATCCCCCAGCTCACACATGAGCGCAGCTGATTCCAATGACACTCTGATCCTTCTTCTCTATCCTTTCCTAAGACCTTCAATTTATTTCCTTCAAGTCAGCTGTCTCCAAGACCCATGAGAATTTTTGTAGTCAATTATAATTAATAAAATTACTTTTGGAGTATTTTTACTACAGTGAAAACCCCAAAGGAGAGTTTCTGTTGTGTTTTTAGCAATAGCAACCAAAATCTTATTCATACTGTCCACGTGGAAGATTCAAACATCAGGTTCTCAATAACAGATCAAGAAAGTAGAGAAAAATTCAATAAGATGACAAAAATTTCACATCACAGCTTATCTCTGGTCAGATGTAGAATTCTGCTCCACTGTCTGATCACAAATACATCAAGTTAAAGATCAATATAAAAAAGATAACTGTACTCATGCATTTGGGAAAAGGTTAACTTTTAAAAATGCATCGAGTGTCATATGTAATGATGAAATAGAAACCTTAATTTTAAATTCAAGAACAAGGGAAATAAACTCATCATGATTTCTACAACATCAAACTTAAGCGCTCATGTTTTTAGTTTTAAAGCTTTATCCTCTTAGTCACATGATGATATCCATATTCTATGGAGTTTGTACTAACTAATATAACCCTTTACAAAGTGATTGACATGTTTATTGGCAGTCCTGCCCCAACATTACCTCTTCCTCTTCCTTCTCCCTTCCACAATTACACAGTTTTAGACCTCGTTATATAGCAGTGAGCAATATAATATTTTTTATTTTTTAATATATATTTTATTGATTTTTTAGAGAGGAAGAGAGAGGGATAGAGAGTTAGAAACATCGATGAGAGAGAATCATCGATCAGCTGCCTCTTGCACACCCCCTACTGGGGATATGCCCGCAACCAAGGTACATGCCCTTGACCAGAATTGAACCCAGGACCTTTCAGTCTGCAGGCCTACACTCTATCCACTGAGCCAAACCAGTTTCGACCAATATTTATATTTTTTAATATTAAGTAACCCCTCCTGGATATATCTATTAATTTATGAATTATATTTTTATGTATTCATTTGTTATTAAATCCTGTACAGTAACTTAATAAACATTATTGTAAAATATTTCAGAAATGCAAGCTGTTAAAAAATAGTAAAGATATGCCCACTAATGATCTTAAGAGAAAGAAAGCAGCTGAAGGTCCCACTGTGTCCCTTTCTTATTCCCATCTTCCTATGTCACCAGAGCATTGTATTTAAATGTATTTGTTGGCACTGTTACTACACATGTATTTCTAAATAATATAGGACATTATTTTGAATGTTTTAATGTTATATTATTGGCAACATGCTGTATGTATATATTCTCTGCATCATTTTTAAAACAAATATTCCTTTTAAGACAGAAAATTTGAATATATATATATATATATATATATATATATTCTTATCTATTTCTTAAATTATTAAAAAATGTGAATCTTATAGACTTTTTTTTTACTACATCCTAGTTGTGTTCTCTATTTGCTAAACCTGCTCTCCAATGAACTCCAGTTTTTCATATTTCTAATGAATTATCATTCTTTTTAGCTGAATCATACACACATACAAACACACACACACACACACACACACATACACACACACAGAAACACACACAGAAATACACACTTTTGGAAGGCCTCTGTGCATTAGAGAGTGAGTCAGGGGTTCTGTTTTTTTTGTTTTTTGTTTTTTTGTTGTTGTTTTTTTAGAAGTTAAGTTATCTACAGTTAATTGAGAGAGTTTTTTGTAATCCTTTCTTCAAAAATAGATCAGACCTTCAAAAGAGGTGTTTACACAAGGGCTCAATTTCAGCTCCATCATCTGACAGACATGAGAACCTTCCATGTGGAAGTCATCAACCAGAGCCCAGAGGGCCCATATGCAAAAATAACATCTTGGTTTCAAATAACAAATTTCGACTCCTTTTGTGTTCCTTTTTCATTTCTGCCACCTCCTTACCTTCATCAGCGGTGTTCTCAAATATATATTTAATCTTATTTAAAATTGTAATATGTTTATAGACAACTTTGGAATTACTTTGATCTAACACAATACTCATGTTTAAAATTTTGAAAACGTATTTTATCATTTGTTTGATTCTATCCTTGGTGATTTCTCAAATTATGTAAATGCAGTTCAGATTAGGAAATGTCTACTTTATCTTTTAGTTATTTCAGTGTAATAAATATAATTAATGTTTTAATTATTTATAAAGCCCAATTAATATTAGGGTTTGACTCAAAATTTGGCTTATAGATAACAAAGTAATCTTTTATAAAAATTAAACAATAATATGTGAATAATATGAATGAGCTAGAATATAAAAAAGTAATTTATGTGCAAGCCTTTCCATTCTCTTTTCTTATTTAAACTTAAAGTGGGATTTTACTTTAATAATATTCTACTGCTATGAAACTACTTACTTGTTAAAACATAGTTTTATTGACTTCAGAGAGGAAGGGAGAGGGAGAGAGAGATAGAAACATCAATGACGAGAGAGAATCAATGATCAGCTGCCTCCTGTATGTCTCCCACTGGGGATCAAGCTCGTAACCTGGTATATGCCCTGATTCAGAATCAAACCGTGACCTCTGGTTCATAGGTTGGTACTCAAACACAGAGCCATAACAGCTGGGCATTGTTTATTTCTTATTTATTTATTTAAAAATATATTTTATTGATTTTTTTTTTTTTTTTTACAGAGAGGAAGGGAGAGGATAGAGAGCCAGAAACATCAATGAGAGATAAACACTGATCAGGTGCCTCCTGTAAACCCTCCACTGGGGATGTGCCCGCAACCAGGATACATGCCTTGACCAGAATTGAACCTGGGACTCTTCAGTCTGCAGGCTGATGCTCTATCCACTGAGGCAAACCAGTCAGAGCTGTTTAATTTTTTTTTTTTAATTATGCAAGTAGTTAAGCATTAACTCCCATGTCAGTTAACATTGCTTTGCATCATCATTGTTAATGGAGTCCCATCACATTTAAGAGCACCCATTATATAGATTTATATTAAAACTAGAAGCCTGGTGCAAAAAATCACTGCACTAGGGACGGGGGGGGGGTGTCCCTCAGCCTGGCCTGTGCCCTTTCACACTCCAGGAGCCCTCAGGGGATATCCCACCACTGCCACTGTGCTCACTAGCTGTGAGCCCTGCTTTTGGCTGAGTGGTACTCTCCTGAGTGGTGCTCCTGCATTGAGCATCTGCCCCCTGATGGTCAGTATGTGTCATTGTGACCGGTTGTTCCATCAAAACTTGCTCTCTGACATCCCCTGAGGGGTCCTGGATTGTGAGAAAGCACAGGCCAGGCTGAGGGACCCACTGGTGCACGACTGGGGCCAGGGAGGGACACGTGAGTTGGCCAGCTGGGGAGGGACAGCACAAGGGCTCCAGGGCATGTCCAGCCCACCTTGCTCAGTCTTGATCAGCCAGATCCCAGCAGCAAGCTAACCTACCAGTGAGAGCGTCTGCCCCCTGGTGGTCAGTGCATCATAGCGACTAGTCAACTAGTCTACTGTCTGCTCCCTGGTGGTCAGTGCACATCATAGCAAGCAATTGAGTGGCTTTAGGATATCATTAGCATATTATACTTTGATTGGTTGAATGGCTTACCAGATTACCAAATATTTAGCGTATTAGACTTTTATTATGTAGGATTATATAGGATTGAGAGTTAAGTAGTATTGGGACCTATACAAATGATATCTTATTTCATTCTACCAACCACCCACTGATTATTATTATTATTTCAGCATTATTATTATAACATTATTATTCTCATTTTAAAGAATCAGAAACCAAGTTTTATAGTGGTTAAGACATTTCATAAAAATATATCTTGCTAGGAAGTTTCGGAGTCCTGAATAAGACAGGCTCTCCACCTCCAAAGCCCATGTTCCTACCATTACCCTGTGTAGAGTCCCATCAACATCCACGTAACTGATACCCTACTCTTTAATATTTATGCTTTTGTTGCATATAGTTTGTTTTTGCTATGATAAAAGTTAAATGCTAAGTGTACTTAATGTATAAATGTAGACCTATTTTGTACATTTTCCTATTGCTTCTACGTAAATTCTTAGAAAGTGGAAGTGTTGAATAAGATAGCAATTTTTAAATTGCTTTTAATGCATTTTGGCAAATTATCATCTGTAAAGTGTTTACTAATATACCAATGTAAACTGCTTAAGCAATTTAAGATGTTGCCCTAGCAAATTTTGCTCAGTGAATATGTTTTTTTTTTCCCCCCTGCAGATCTAAGGGTTCCAAGTTTGATTCTGGTCTAGGGCATCTACCTCAGTTGCAGGCTCGTCCAATGGCCTGGGCCCTGGTCAGGGTGCATGCAGGAGGCAACTAATAGATGTGTTTCTCTCACATTAATATTTATCTCTGTCTTTCCCTCCCTCTTCCACTCTCTAAAAATCGATGGAAAATATCCTTATTGAGGATTAAATTGGTGAGGATTAAATTGCTTTTTTAAAAGAATGACTGTTTTCTTTTGTCCGTGACAATATGAGTTATGTTATGTGTGTGTTTTTTAAATTTAATTTATTTAATTTTTAAATTAAATTTTATTTTTTGCCAATCATCAATTGCATTGTCAATACCCAGAAAGTATGAAATGCATTTTTATTTAAAATTATTTAATAATTGGTTAGGTTAACCATATATTCTGTTATATAATTAAAATTTGTAAAAATATTATTTTTCTTGAGAGATCAAGAGCACAGAAGTTTGACTAGGAAAAGAACACTCATAAGTAACTTGCCTCAAGGATGTAGTATAGACAAAGTCTAGAGTTGTTAGACATAGAAAGTAAAAAAGAAGATGCTAAATGATTGTGTTGATATCACAGCTTTCTTATGAGTGTTAGGATTAATACTCAAGTCTTCATAAAAAACATTTCAGGATACTTTCTGTTATCATACAATTTACCTGCCCTTGGTGTTGATTATTAGTAACCAAAATTTGCCGAAACCAGTTTGGCTCAGTGGTAGAGCGTCGGTCTGCAGACTGAAGGGTTCCGGGTTCGATTCTGGTCAGGGGCATGTGCATTGGTTGCGGGCACATCTCCGGTGGGGGGGTGTTCAGGAAGCAGCTGGTTGATGTTTCTCTCTCATTGACGTTTCTAGCTCTCTATCTCTCTCTCTTCCTCTCTGTAAAATATCAATAAAATATATTTAAAAAATAGTAACCGAAATTTTAGTAATTTAAAAGATTGTCATTGCAAAATATTGAATACAATAGTAATTTATCCTAAAATCTTGGTTCTGAAAGTTTTAATATATATCTAACAATATATTTTGTGTGATGAAATGAATTAGATGTCAACTGTGGACTACTATAAACTTTTAATAATTAAATGATTCATCACCAGGGACCAAGAGGATAATTATTTTTCCTGACTAGACTTCACTGTGCGTGGCTGAGAGTTTGGGATGCATATATATGAGTTGACAGTTTTGCATTTATGGTGTTTTCCCCTAGGTGAAATCTAAATGTGTTTCATAAGTTTTCGTATTAATGAGAACAGAGCCCATTAACCCTAAAAAATGCCCTTTTTTGCTCAAAGGAATATTCTACCTGGAAGAATAATATCATAAAAATATGTCTGACCATGAAATGAAAATTCAGCTTTCAAAGAAGGTGTCTGGCTCTTTAATTCAAGACATAAAATAATAAAGAAAATCTGCATGCATATTCATAGCAAGAACTATCTTTACCTTGGCTTTTAAAGAGAGAGAAAATGGAATCACTATTTTTTTGCATTACATTTAAATGAATTAGTATTTCTTAGATTCTTAAACTTGGAGTGTGTGCAAAACACTGGGAGAGGTGACTTCAGGGAAGGCTATGTCTTTAGGAAACAAGGCAGCCCTACTTGTAAGACTCTGACAAACGATTACAGGAAAGCAGGCATGCAGCCTTCTCCCCACATCTCCAGACAGCACAGATCCATCACTGTGGTGTGAAGAGCAGGGTGCTGATCTGAGACACCTCGGCACCTTTCTCTAGGAGGCTCAGTACTGGTTAATGGGGAGGAGGCCATCTGTGAGAAGTAAGGGGAATAAGGAGTCCTCTTGGCCAGGCACGTAGACAGGGGAAGTCTTACATGGAATATCAAAAAAAAAAAAAAAAAAAAAAGGCTGAAGTTTAAGTAGTGAGTGGAAAAATAACAAATAATGGATATCTCATGAGTGATTGATTAGTCATTATTAAAGATACTTCTCGTGGATTATCTCATATACTTCACAGAGCCATCCTTGAAGTATAATCACTATCTTTATTTTATGAACAATAAACTAAGATAAAGGATGTATAGGCATGTCAAAGGGTCCCTGTCAAGTGTGTGGTGACCCTTGGCATAGCGGCTCCAGAACAAGTGCTGTTGACACCTTGCTTTCTACCTTCTGGCAGAATCCAAAGCAAGCCCGAATGATGTCCCTGAGAACATCAGTTGGACTTCTTTACAAACCCCCACTGGACAGCCTGGGTCAATTCCTTTAGGAATTCCCAGAAGGAGTTTGTTATCCTGTGTAGCATGAAGCTGAAGCATACCATTCGTGATTCAGATATTGGTGGATGAATTTAAGCACAGAACCCTTAGATAAATCTTATTTCTAATTTTCTGCAGTGCTTTTGCTAACTGTTTGTTAAAGGCCATACATCTTGTCTACATGCTTATCCCTGCAAGCTTCTCTACTGGGTAAAATTGAATGGAAAGCATTACTGTGATACATTGCTTCATGTTTAAAAAAAATAACGTGTGTGTGTAATAATGAACACAAATATAAGAAAGGAAGGAGTGGGATAGAAAGCCTTTATAGAAATTGTTTGATCTGGGTTATAATCCAATAAGAAAATAAAATCTTTCTCTTGTTATTAAACTTACAAACTATGCCTTAGTGAGTTCAAATATGTTTTTCCTTCTGATGTTTTTAAAAGTGTGAAAATACATTTAACCCATTAAATAAATGGAAGGTGAGGCAAGGGGGAAGTAATTTTAGACACTGATGGAGAAAACCTCTAATAAAAAAGGGTTAGGACAATGAAAGAGGACTTGTCAATTGAGGAGTGGTTGTAGTGGGGAAAGTCTGACACAGAGATTTGCCTTAAAATATTATTTGTATGTACTTTGGATAATATGCGTGCATAGCACAGAATTACAGAATTAAGAAAGTAAAAATGACAGTCAGCAACCTCTGTTTTTAAGCCACTCAGTCTATTATTTTAGTAGACAATTATATCAGTTTCTTGCATACACTTGCTTCTTCAATTGTGTAGGAAAAACTGCATATAAAGTTGCATGTGTCCAGATGTGTATATATCAATACATATATATGTTATATATTCATAGACATTACATAAACTAGAATGCACATGTGTATATTATTTACATGTAATGTCTGTATGTGTGATTATGTAAATGAAAAGTGTAATGCCACTTGAAAACAAGCCTAGCTCACTAAAAATGAGAATTTAAAATAAGTGGTGAGCTCTGGATCCTTCTTGTAAATGCCGATAGTCAATCACTTCGGCTGTCTCTCTGTGGCTGTCACTAGGTAGCAGGCTTGCAGATTTGCAGAGGCATTGAGTGTCTCATTAGGAGGATGTTGAATTTTTAATTTTGTTATGTAACATTTTTTTTTTAAGTAGAGAAAGAATAAAACAGTGGAGCTATAGTTAAGTTGGCCTGGTGTCATTGTGGTAGGCTGGGCCTTTTATTACTCTATTTTGAAGGAAAGAGAAAAAGGCAAAAACAAAAGATAATTCAGGTCCTATTATTATATTTCAGCTAGCCTATTATCCCTACTACCCATTAGCCTAAATCAATGGTCTGGTCGGCAAACTGCGGTTCACAAGCCACATGCAGCTCTTTGACCTCTTGGGTGTGGCTCTTCCACAAAATACCATGGCCTGGGCGAGTCTGTTTTGAAGAAGTGGTGTTAGAAGAAGTTTAAGTTTTAAAAAGAAGTTTAAAAAATTCAGCCCTCTAAAGAAATTTCAATCGTTGTACTGTTGATATTTGGCTCTGTTGACAAATGAGTTTGCCAACTACTGGCCTAAATAATCTCTTGTCAGGAGTATTCTATTTCTAGTTCTGCACAGGCTTATCTAACAACTGAGCTCAACTCCATTATTTCAGATACAAATTTAGGGCAAAATAGTTGCTCTTTTTCTTTCTACTATAGATGGCATCCAAGTAGCAGTTAGGAAAACTATCAATGTATAGATTAACCAGAAATAAACACAAATTTTTACTTGCCTAGATTAAAAAAAAATAGCCTAAAGGACCAAGTGAGTTGTCTTCAAGTCAATAATGTATATAGATGAGGCTATATGGCTTCTCTGGCAAATCCAAGGAAGGCCAGGGCTCCTGGAAGTCAGGAGGGGGAGTGAGGCAGAAAATTATCGGGGTGGTGGCCTGGGAGTCCAAGTTCGGTGAGGCAGTGCCCACCAATAAGGTGTGCAACTCCTAAAGAATGTGCATCTGCTGGTTTGGCTCAGTGGATAGAGAGTTGGCCTGCAGTCTGAAGGGTTCTGGGTTTAATTCTAATCAAGGACACATGGCCAGGTTGTGGGTCTCAATCCTAGCAGGAGGCAGCCGATCAATGTTTCTTTCTCTCTCTCTCTCTCTCTCTCTCTCTCTCTCTCTCTCTCTCTCTCTCTCCTTTCCTCTCTGAAATCAATTATACATGTGTGTGTGTGTGTGTTTGTATATATATATATATATATATATATATATATATATATATATGAAAGTGCATCTGCACTGTTACATCCAGAAACACTCACATGATTCTTTCTGTGTGCAGATAATTTTTCTTCAGCAGCATAAAGTCTCTCAGAAAAGCCTGACATGTCTGAAACCAAATCTCCTTAATGGAAACTCAAACAGGATTTGTATGCCCCTTGACAAAATGATTTCCACATTTTCCACAGATAAGACATAATTTGCAAGTATTTATCCCACATTCACAATGACAAATGCTTTCTTTACTAGAGGAGACCCTGTGAGCCTGTGAAATTAATAAGAGACTTAGGTGAATGTTGCTCAATAGAATTATAATGGGAGACATACATGTGAATCTCTGGAATTTTACAGTTTCTAATGGCCACGATGAACAAATAAAAATAGATAAACTGTATTTTACTTAATATACCCTATCTAAAATATTTTACTTCAGTATTTAATCAGTAAAAGGATCATTAATATATTTGTTATTTTCATATTATGTTTTTTAACTCCAGCTTGTATTTTTTTTCACTCACTATACATTTCAGTTTAGACAGCTCATATTTTATTTTATTTTTAAATATATTTTTATTGATTTCAGAAAGGAAGGGAGAAGGTAAGAGAGATACAAACATCAATTATGAGAGATAATCATCGATCCGCTGCCTCCTGCAGGCCCCACACTAGAGACTGATCCTGCCCTGACCTGGAATTGAACTGTGACCTTTTGGTTCACAGGTTGATGCTCAACCACTGAGCCACTCCAGCTGCGAAAACTGCTCATATTCACTAGTTATGTGTGTCTAATATTTACTAAACATGTTGTAGATTCCAGATTAAAAACAAAACAAAACAAAAACATAGTGTTTTTGTTTTTATCTATGTTTTTAATATATTTTTTATCATATACAAATAAAATTTTTGCATGAAATGTCAGGTGGTTCTGAGACCCTAAACAAAGATTTTTTTTTGTTTTTGTTTATATAGTTAAATGTTCCTTAAAAAGAACATGTACTTGGCAGAAATTGCAGAAATTTCTTAGAGGTGGCTTAGTATAAAATGGTTTCCGATCATATAAAAATTAAAGGCAGACAACAGCGTTAGGGATCTCTGCTATAAAAATGAAATATTTTACTTCCCACCTTTCATTTCCTCATTGGATTATGAATGTGGAAAATCCTCCACAGGAGTTCACGGACAGCCTGTGAATTGCTGTAACTGCCCAAACAGAACTGCCTCCTGAACCATCACTGGGAGAGTTTTCTATTCACCCTCTTCCTCACCCAGGCCCTCTTCTCCTGTCTTGTTTCTGCTTTTCTATGTTCACTTGATTCCTCTGCTACCACAGAACCAACTAGTTGATGTTTCCCTGCATTTCCATTATCCAAATGCAACAGAATGACCATCTATGAAAGTAAATTGACTAAGATGAGGAGTCATATCTTAGGCAAAGCCAATAATTATATATCTAGTTTTTTAAAAAAGGAGACGAAGAAGAAGAAGAAGAAAGAAGAAAGAAGAAGGAGAAGGAGAAGGAGAAGGAGAAAAAGAAGAAGAAGAAGAAGAAGAAGAAGAAGAAGAAGAAGAAGAAGAACAAGAAGAAGAACAAGAAGAAGAAGAAGAAGAAGAAGAAGAAGAAGAAGAAGAAGAAGAAGAAGAAGAAGAAGAAGAAGAAGAAGAAGAAGAAGAAGGAGAAGACAGATGATGAGATGTGGAGGGTTTAAACTCTATATATCAATTATCATACCAGTTTAAGTAAAGTCCCAGCTCAGCTGAGTTTCACCCAAGTTCTCATATCTATCTCCCAATATATTTTTTCCCAAATGTCAAGGTGTGCCAAGTAATTTTTATTGTGCAAGATACTGAAGTCATTCTCACCATATATTTGCCAGGCTGAAATCAAGAGTAACCAAAGGAATGACTAATTACAATGTCCATGAGGTACCAGTTAGAAAGGGTTGCAGATGATATAAAGTCAGTGTTTGGAGATGGAACCACAGATTTAGGTGCCAAGGGATGTTAGTCATTGAGAAAGTAGCTAAGAAAAGTCACTTATATTGAGTGCAAAGGGTGCTCATATTATATAAGCTGGGGGAAATCTTCCATCAGAACCATAATTCTAACTTTTCTTTCATTATTAATAATAAACGTTAGCAATTTTTCATAGCGCCAAATGCTACATAATATAAGTCCAACTAGAATAGAATAAATATTTTAAAGCCATTTTTATTTTTAAAAATGATAAAGATCAAAACCCTATTTTATCTTTAACTAAGTGCATCTTTTCATTTAACTTATACCTTTTGCACAATTTCCAGTGTATACATCCTCACAAATCATCCTCTTCATATCAATGCTTTTTTATTGATTTATATTCATAGTTTGGGATTTTCTCGATGGAGTGCAGGAGAGAGCTGTCACTGAGTCTGTCGTGGCTTCCAAATAACTTTTTTAAAAAAGTACTGTTTGCAGCAGAAGAGCAAGGTGGAACTTGGAAAAATAAAAGAAGAACTTCAGTGGTAGGTGGGAAGTACTGAAGTCAGGGGAGAAACACTTGCCTGAGTAAGAATGCAAACGCAAATTAAAGGCGTCCTAGTAACAGGATAGAAAGAAGATGGTGCAGTGTGTGCGGCAGGTCTTTTGTAAGCACATGAAAACCAGCCCCCGGGAGCCCACAGGGAAATTCCGTGCCGTTAATTCGGCTCTGCTCTCCTGCACACTAACAGTCCCTGTCCTAATTAAATGTGCTCCTGGAACATATGTTTTATTGTCTGAGCTGTGTGGTTAGATCTGATATACTTCTGAGTCCTGTCATCTGGGGTGGAAAATCCCTCTTGGAGGCTTATATCTGTATCAAGGACTTCCGAGCACAGAGGGATCCCGAGTACCTTATTGTATTGACAATGCACAGCGGGCACACATATAAGATCAAACAACGTTGAAGCCATTCCTTTGAACTCAGTGTGCTTATAGGTTTAGTGGAAAAGGAATGTATGTGTAGAAACAAAGATTAGCTTAAATCCACTTATGCAGTGTCCTTATATTTCTTTGGAAAGTTTGTATCGTTTTTAAAATTCAACATTTTATTAACTTGTATGAAATCAGATAGTGCCAGCCAATTATTACTACTTTTATTAACACATTAATTTGAATTGGTGTCTCAGGTAAACTGGCTCCCTCCAAATTATTTTTTTCTGTATAGAAATAGGTATTGCTACAGTAATATTTTTATGGTTTCAATTGTGCTTATTGGAATGCTCCAATTATTTTTGATAAGAAGGAGGACGAGGGAAAGATGAAAGATCATTAATTCTGTACAATGTCCAAATAAGCTGCTTAACTGGGTAAAGGAAAATATTTAAGATCGATTTAACTATTTGGAGATTGAAACTGGTCCCGATATTATAATAGAATGCATCCATTAGGGTGAAATAATAAATTATTAGTGAAACATGTTTTATTTTCTGGAATCTTTGGATTCTGCCTCATGGAAATCTGCAGCTTTTCAAAGATCTAAAGGAGAAGGTGGCAGCAATGGAAAAGGGAAGTTTTACTTCTAGCTATCTCTAGCCCCGCACCTCAGAGCCTTCCATTCCTTGCTAATTCTCAGAGACCCTCAGTTGAAACAGGACCCCGTGTTTCATAAATTCCACATAAGTCAGTGTCACAGTGTAGTTTGGCTGTTCAGTTCTAACAGATCAGGTTGGACCTAGCAACTGTGCTGTGTTCCCCATGTAACCAAAGATAAGCAATGGAACCGACCTTGAAAAAGTTCACATGCTTGGGTTTAAGTGAAAATTGTTGGGGGAAAAGTATTAGAACAGTTCTTGTAAACATCCTCCTTAAAATTAGGCATGAACCCTTCACTATCGCAATTCTGTCTTCAGTCCTTAGAGTCACAATTGTTACAGAATAATATGCAGAACTGGATATTATTTCTCTAAGGACAAACATATTCAACAACATATTGTGGTTGAAGGCTAATTCTAAAGGAAGAGTTTAAGAGGATAAAATGCATATATTGAAAGAAGAGGTTAAATATATATCATCAACTGAAAAGTACGGAGTAAAAAAATTAAAAGGCCATGTTTTTAATATTGAGTTTACAACTTTAAGCAGATGGGAGACTGTAGATTAAAAGTGAGATCGAATGGGCAGTTAGTAGTGACTGAATTTGGAAAACGTTGATAATCTTTAGAACATGTATCAAGAATATATAAACAATGTTCGTAGGCTGTCCCCTTCTCTCACCCAAGTATACATGCAAATGATATGAGAAAAACTCTGATCTATTAATTTTCCAATTACTTGAAATATTCTTCCAATCATTCACTGATTTGGTCATGAAATTAACACCTATGTACAGTCTCACTATTATGGAGTATAGATTAGGGACACAAAAGAAGACAAGGTCTTATGACTTTTAAAACTAATCATTTAGTGACTATTTCACTGTCACTTGCTCTGCTTTTTACTTTGGGGGTTACCCTTTGGTGACTCTGGTATCTTCCCTTGCTTTTTACTCTGTCTCTATTATCTTTCTCTCTTCCTATCCATGTTGTCCTTTGCTATGATGAAATGAATACTTTTGGACTTTCTTTCCAAGTCCATAAATTTGTTTCCTACATAGTTTATTTGTTGCACCTTATTTGCATTATTTCATTTTTAAACATTTTTCCAACTTTTTTTTCATATTAGCACATACATTTCTCATCTTAGTCTTTTCCCAGTTCATAAATTCAGTCCTTTTAAAGCTCTTTATTTTACTTTTCCACCACCATTTACCAGTATCCCTTTATTCTACTTTTCTCCCTCCAGCAATCACAACACTGTTGTCCTGTCCAAGAGTTCTTTCTCTCTCTTTTTTTCTCTTTTTTGCTCAACCCCTCAATGCCTCCACCCCTCACCTCCACCCACACCAGAGCTATCTGCCTTCTCTTTATGGGTGCGTCTGTTTTGTTTCAAAGCTCTTTGAGTGTAAGAATCTTCTAGCAGCCCTTCCAGCAACCATTGTGTCACAAATGTATTTGCTCTTGCTCCACAGACATATTCTCTCTTTTAGAATTACTGAATATCTTTCTATGGCTCGTGCCTTTTATTTCTCCTTGATCATTTTTCCAAATTATAGTTTGTAGCCAATGACATGGTTTGGGAGTTCAGAGTAATTGCACCATATTTGCGACCCTTTTGTCTAGTTGCATAGCCACATGAAAAAAGAAGAAAACTCTTAGTTTTTCTGATGTTTTCTTTATCTGGCATTGAAGTCATATTGCTTCTCTCAGTAGAGTTGAGTCTACCTGTAGTTGTAAGCATCGTGGAAAAAGGCATTATTTGTGGGCTTATGAGTTTCTCTTCCATGTTATTTGTAACTGGCTTTATGTTCCCTTCTCTACCCAGCATGACTATTGTCATCAGGAGATGGCGTTAAGTTCCCACTTACTACAGTAATCTGGTCGTGCCTGGAGTAATTGCAGTGAACACTTTACTAGTAATGTGTTGCCCTGGTCCCCTCCCACTACCACCTTCAAAAAAGGATCTCCAGCCTACTTGTTGGTAGGGCTGTCAAGACCACAACCCTACCAATGAAGATCTATATTCAGTACCTGATTGAATTGGGTTTATAAAGCTCTGGCCATCTTGGCTCACCTTGGGGAAACTCAGACATACCATTCTAGCTCCGCAGTTTCTTCTGGGTCAGCTGAACCTGTAATCAGACCCCATTGCATCTCAACTTCTCCCTTTGCTTAATGCGCTCTCCTTCCCCTCCTTCTCATAGTTGTCCTGAAGGACATTCCCTGATAAATATCCTAAACATTAAACTCTGTCCCTGAATCGATTCCAGGGGAATTTACCATGGAACATTAAGTTATGGAATGACCTCTGGGTAGTTTAGCTGTGTGTGGACTCATTAACAGTGAATTTACAGAAAGCACTTGATATATCTAGATCTCACCCCTTGCCCCTAAGCTAGCAGTTGGCATTGAAAAATCCTCCAGTGGTTTTGCCCCTTTATTTTTCCTCTGGGCTTTTTTTTTTCTTTTTGTAAACAATGAATTGACTGGCCTTTCCCTCAATCCAGTCTTCCTTCTTTCATACTTTGTAGATATTCTTTTTTCCCCCCAAAGGAAAGTGTATGGTGATTTGAATGGGACTATTTTATGGTGTTTCTTTTTTAAAATATATTTTATTGGTATCTTACAGAGAGGAAGAGAGAGGGATAGAGAGTTAGAAACATCAATGAGAGAGAATCATCAATCAGCTACCTCTTGCACACCCCCTACTGGGGATGTGCCCACAACCAAGGTACATGCCCTTCACTAGAATCAAATCCGGGACCCACCATTCCACAGGCTGATGCTCTATCCACTGAGCAAAACCAGTTTCGGCACATTGCAGATATTCTTAAAAGCTTCTGGTTTGAGGATGATATATATATATTTGTCCTCGATTCTCACTATTGCTTGCTTTCTCTATTTATTTTTTATACCATTGGTTGTTTACACCGAACTTTATAAAGAAAGAAAAATCTGTAAGCATGAGCTCAGAAGACAATCTGGAAGGAAATATCCCTGAAATATTTTTGATATCAAAATTAATATATTTTGCATATCCATAAGAGGGGGGAAAAGCAGAGCACTGAAATTTATTTTAAAAATATGAACAAATATTATAGTGTTTTTTCTATACAAACAAATAATATTTGAAGGTGAAATTAAGTTATAGTTACCTTAAAACTACTTTGACTATAAAGATCATATAGATAAAAAAAGGAAATACCAATTTGCTTTTCTAATTGAGGTTGCTGTACTCAGAGAATTACAATTAGGAATTAGGAGCATAAATTGAAAAAAAAAACTATCCAATCTGTGTTTTAATCTTGGCTCTTTCATATATTTGCCTCAATATTGGTGGTTTTGGTGTTGCTGTTCATCTTGTTTGAGTGGGAGTATAATAGCTCAAATATAAAGAAGATGTAATTATTTGGTGTAACATCATTCTCTGAACTGAACCCTTGGGTTCACATTATTCTTTGTCACAAGTGGAGTGAGGCCTTGAAAAATTATTTAACATCACTATCACCCAGTGTTCTCATCTACAAGTGCAAAAACAAAATAAAGCACAACAACACTGGTGTCTTACAAACTGGTTTGACATCCAGTATTAGGAGAATCAGATTAGAAGCTATATGTAAAAAACTGAAAATTATTTTAGTCTTATAAACATAGAAGGCTTTGTCATTATTATTCTCTTTTTGAATCCAGCTTTATTTATTTATTTATTTTTTAAAATATATTTTATTGATTTTTTAAAAGAGGAAGAGAGAGGGATAGTTAGAAACAAGAATAGTGATATAGAAAAAGTGTTTCATAATTAGAATAATAAATTGGTCTAAATTATAAAACAATGATAATAATATACTATGATACTTGTTATGTGAATGTGGTCTCTTGCTCGCTCTCAAACCTCATAATACTGAACTCACCCTTCTTTTTGCAATAATGTGACATCATAAGATGCCTGTGTGATGAGGTGAATTTAGGTGAGTGAGTCATTAAGTAAAATGAGGGTTACTGCACCACAAGCACTACTACACCCACCAGTTGATCTGGTAACACGGTGGTTACTAAGTGATTGGTGGGCAGGGAGGCTATAATGCATGAAGACCCTAGGAGAGATGGATCAGGACACTGAGATTTTATCACATGAGTTTAAATGTTTGTAATTTTTTTATTTTTGGAATTTTATACTTATTACGTTTGGACTGCATTTGATTGCATGGATGAAAAGTGAGCCAGTGGATAAGGGGGGACAGCTGTACTTACAGAGCTGGTGACTGTAGATTTTTCAGTCTAGTCCAGCACTGGCTCCAGCACACATGAATTCTAGAGATGAATGCAATAAGTAAAAACAACAGTACAATTGAGAGGTTTTGTATTTCTCCCTGGGTTTGTACCTTCTTCCTATAACCTTCTTAAAATGAAATTTTTAAGTTTCAGTTTTTTTCAGCTGCTGATTGGTGATCCTTGTATCTTTAGTACTAGTGTGCCATAATATACACCAGTAGACTAGGAATATATTAGTAAAAAGTTTATAATAATAACAATATTAGGAACCATGGCTGAGAAGTCCAAAAGTTAATGGATAAAGGTGCTGGGTGGAACATGTGTAGGATAAACTTCTTTATGGCCCCCCAGTTCAATTTTAGATCCCCTGATTTAAGTGACTCTACCTTAGCAATTTCCATTTATATTACCAACTAGAGGCCCAGTGCACAAAATTGATTCATGGGTAAGTCCCTAGGCCTGGCTGGTGAACAGTGCCAATCTGTGGGATGACCAGCAGGGCGATTGGGAGGCCCCACTGGTACCAGTTTTGGCCAATCTGGCACCGCCTGCTCACCAGCCCTACCCACCACCACCACTGGATCTAAATTTGATGTACATTTAATTTTGTCAATTTTGAAGTGTGGCAACTTACTTTAAAGTAAAAATGTGTTCATTTTTATCTCCATTTTCTCTTAATTCTCAACATATATGTACTTTTACTAAAAAAAACAACAACTATAATCTATATGGTATGTTATATAATATACACTGAGTGACCAGAATATTATGATCTCTGAATGTATAAATAATCTGGCCACTCAAATATATATGAGGCTCAGTGCATGAATTCGTGCATGGGTGGGGTGTAGCCAGCCTGGCCAGGAGGAGGGGACATGGGCAATTAGCCTGCCTGACTGCCAGATTATTATGCATTCAGAGATCATAATATTCTGGCCACTCAGTGTATATTTAGTATATTACATATATCTATATCTATAGCTATATCTATATCTATATCTATATCTATATCTATATCTATATATATCTATATATCTTCTGAGTGTATATGGAAATGGGAAAAAGTAGGTTTATAGTTATAAGTGACATTCTTATGAGTTAATAAAGCTATTGTAATAATCATAACCTACATGCCTTCTTCCATTTGAACAACTATAAACCTATTTTTTCCCCCTCCTATCTATTACAGATATATAGGAAGATATGAATACCGTATTTGCCGGCGTATAAGACGATTTTTTGGCTCTGAAAAATACGTATTTGCCGGCGTATAAGACGACTGGGAGTATAAGAAGACCCCCCTAACATTTCCACTAAAAATACAGAGTTTGTTATATACTCGCCGTATAAGACTACCCCCACTTGGAGGCATATTTTTCAGGGCCAAAAAGTCGTCTTATATGCCGGCAAATACGGTATATTTTACATATATTCAATATATATTTTTCTACTGCCTTTTAAGATTTACTATTTTTAATGTTAACTAGAAAGGTTGATTTTGGATTTGGCAGATTTACCCCACTTTTAAAAAATATATTTTTAAATAATGAGTGCTTTAAAATCCCCCAAGTCAACATTGGGAAATAAAATGGAACAAGTAGCCACATACTTTTATCTCAAATGGCTCTTGGTAATGCAGGAATGCCTCATGAGTCAGGATGACATTTAATGGCATAGAGGAGACAGTTGTCATTGTGCTATTCTTTTCATGGTACACATAGGACAAGTTTGCATACACATTCATGTGGAGAAATTGTTTATTTCACCCAACATCTAAATACAAATTAAAATGCCTTAACTATATGGCAGAACAGAAGCCCATGACATTAAAAAAACAACAACAAACAACACACACACACACACACACACACATACACACACACACACACTCACACAAAACAACAACAAAAACTTGGATTGTAGCCTACTAGCTGATGAAACCTGAATGGCAACTTCCCCAATTATCCCAGAGTAAAAGTTAATTCACCTTGATATGAAACTTATCCTGACAGTAGTATTTTTTTCTATTTTCTTAATGTGATAGGACACATCTTTGTCTTGTAGAACTTTAGCAAGTATCAACCATGATCTGTGGATGTTCCTAGCAGATTTAGGCACAGGCGGCAAAGACATTAAATGTTTTTTCAAGAAAACAAAGAAAATAGAGTAGACTGAGAAAAATAATGAAGGGAGAGGTGCGTAAATTGTGTCATGTCATACTTAGTGTTCTTGATATTTATCCCAGGTACTGCTGAGCTGGCTTGTCTCTGTCTTAGATATTTGCAAATCTGCCAACACGAGCCCAGTTTCATTACTAAACAAGTAAAACCCAATGAAGACATAATTTATACTCAACATGCTTATTATGGCCCCTGGCCATGGTTAATAACTTGAAGTAGATTCTCTGAGAAACTGTTAGATTCGTTCTTGGCAAATAAATGCCAGGTGGCACTGCTTTCTGTCTATACTCAGCTGTAAATAGCAGGTGGCAATGGCTTTATGTCTATACTCCTCCTCCTTTGCTTCCTTCTCCACTTCCTCCACCTCCTTTCTTTGTTTCCTTTCCCTTCCTTTTCTCCTAATCTTTTCCTTAAAATTCTGCTTTGAAATGCTTCAGGAATGTTTCTTCCTAAGTATTTGTCAGTTAGGTATATTCACAGAAATTTTATTGATAAGAGGGAGGAGGGAGTTTTTAGTTTCTATTATTCAAATTCCTCCCCAGTGTCCGTACCATTGACATTTCTTACAAAGTATATATCACAGATTCGGCTGGTCTTTGACAAAATTAAATGATAGAGAAATTTGTGTTTGGCCTTTGACTCCCTTTCTATATTAAATATCACTATTTTTAAGTAAGTTATATTCTCATGACATATGCTACATTGTAAACAATAATTTCTGTTTAGTTAGGATCCTAAATCCAGGTATTTATGTTACTGAACACAAGGCAAGCTAACTTCATCAGTTCAGTTTTATGTATCTAATAGAGCAGAATATCACGGCCAATTAGTCAGTGATGGAAACACTGATGTTAAGGAGAGTTGGAATTTCAAAAGAGCTGGTGTTTCATTCCACTTTTGACACTAATAAGGAAAGTGACCTTGTTTATTTTAACCTTTCTGAGTCTCAATGTATTTGTCAGTAAAATGGGAATAAGACCTACATATGAAAATTAAATGCCTGTAAAACATTTAGTTGGAGCTTTTTTAGCCCAAATTCAATGCATAGGAAAGCAAAATATTTGAAAATGAAACACAAATAATTATCTAGTATAGCATAGTGCCTGACAACCAAAATAATAACTGCTATTATTTTTACTGTGGAAATCTCTTGAACACGTTCCACATTTTAAAAATAGTGCTCAAAACGATGATACAACTCTCAGTCTATCTCAGCCTTAAATAGTAACTTGGAAAACAGGTTTTGTTTTTTAATTTCACCCATTCCCACCTTCCCTTCCCCTTTGTCATCAGCTATAGAGGTCTGTTTATGGTTTGTCTTATTTATTCATTTGTTTGTTTTTGTAGATTCTGCATATAAGTAAAATCATAAGATCCTTATCTTTCTGTCTGACTTATTTCACTTAAAATAATGCCCTCTAGGCCCACCATGTTTTCACAAAGGCAATATTGCATTATTTTTTAATTGCCAAGTAATACACAATTGTATATATGCACCATAACTTTTTCTGTTCATCTTCCAAAGGCAACCTACATTGATTCCATATCCTGGCTATTATACATAATGCTGCAATGAACATAAGGATACATGTGTCTTTTCAAATTAATATTGTATTATTTTCTCAGATAACTATCCAAATGTCAGCTTTAATTTTTATTTATTTTAGATTTTAAATTGATTTTAGAGAGGGAGGAAGAGAGAGAGAAGTGTCAATCGGAGAGTGTGAAACATCGATTGGCTGCCTCCTACATGCACCCTGACCAGGGATCTAGCCCAAAATCTGGGCATGTGCCCCAGTATGAATTGAAACCTTGACCCTCTAGTGCATGGGACAATGTTCCAGCCAACTGAGTCACACAGGCCAGGGCATGGTAACTTTATTTATTTATTTGTTTGTTTGTTTGTTTGTTTTGAGGAATCTCTATACTGTTTTCTGCAGCGGTTGTATAAATTTGCAATCTTACGTACAGCAAATGATGTTTCTCTTTTCTTCACATTGTCTCCTGAAATTATTTGTTGATTTTTTAAAGGTTGATCTTTTTTAATGAAAGCCATTAACTGGTATGAGGTAGTATCTCATTGTGGTTTTAATTTGGATTTCCCTAATGAGCATCTTTTTATATATTTGTTGGCAATATGTATGTGGTTTTAGGAGAAATGTCAATTTAGGCCCACTGACTTAAATAATCCAAATTATGAAATGAAAGACTAATAACTTTTACCACCCTTGAGAGAAGTATATTGACCTTTGGAAAAACTGAACAATTGAATAATGTGCACTTCTTAATAAAGTTAGTGAATAATACATTAAATTATACTCCTGTTTTGTGAAATTCAATAAGTCATCCCCTCTAACTAATTTCCCTAGTAATAAATCCATTAGAAAGAAGTGATACACATTAAAAACAGCTATGACAAATTACTCATGTTCTTGGCCCTAAGCCACAATTCAAACCTTTGTGTTCCTTTTCATAGTCTTTGGATAGTAAACATGGATTGTTTAGTATATAACAAACTGAAAGCTTTCCTTAGCAATATTTTCAGGCATAAAATTAACATTACTCAAAAGAAAGGAAAATTTGTTTTCATTGATAGTTTTAGGCCTTTGTCTTTTTCTCTGTCTCTGTCTCTCTCTCTCTCTCTCTCTCTCTCTCTCTTTCTCTCTCTTTCTCTCTCTTTCTCTTTGTCTCTCTCTGTCACACACACACACACACACACACACACACACACACACACCCTTTAGAATATGAAACAAAAATCCCTCTTTCTCACACTTTCTAGCATGTGGTTATTTGCTCTACTGTTAAAATTATACCTTTCATGGTAGAGAGATACATTAAAGAACAATGAAGTGACATATATGGAAAACCAGAGAGTGCTTTGAGGAGGATTTAACTGTTAACACGCTCTGTAGCTCTGAAACATATGGGAAGTAGAAAGGCCCCTGAACTTGTTTCCAGAACATACACAAAGTTAAGATTTCTAGATTAAAAGAATTGTGAACCTCGTTTCTCAATTTTATTCTCATTTGTAAACTAGAAGCAACTAGATTAATCACGTAGAAAATATTGTGCTTAGTCTTAAATACACTGAGTGGCCAGATTATTATGACCTCTCGATCTCCGAACACATAATAATCTGGCCACTCAATATGTGTGTGTATGAATTCGTGCATGGGTGGGGTCCGTCCAGCTTGGCCAGGGGGAGGGAACATGGTCAGTTGGCCAGCCTGCCTGCTGGCCGAACTCCTGGCCAAGGAGACAATTTGCATATGAGCCTTTTATTATATAGGATATACACTGAGTGGCCAGATTATTATGCGTTCAGAGATCATAATAACCTGGCCACTCAGTGTATAATTGTGTTACTCAAAAACAACTGAAAAGGATAAAATGAGACATATTAAAGAGATTATGATAATTAACTGCCTTTTCTGGAGGCAAAATGATTAGTAGATTCCAAAACTTACAGAACAATTAAATACTCTAATGAACAAGAACCGCCAAAATGTGATATTAGAACCTTTTATGGAATATTACTATATGACAGGCATATATCTGTGATTATTTATGTTGCTGCAATTTGAATTTTATCAATGACATTTCAGGATATTTGAGATCATTGATAACCATTCTGGGCTGCTTTCTTTCATGACACTTATATTACCTTAAAGGAGAAGTCACAGGTTTTCACTTACTAATGAAAGAGTACAATTCTGTAAAAGCCCTCAGGGTTACACCATGCTGGCAGTCCCTTACATGATATATACAAGGCCATAGTTTTGGCAATCAGGTTTACATAGAGGTTTTTTGGAAGCTTTGCGTAACTAGGATTATGCTATCAGTGGAGGAGAATTTATCCTCCCCTTTATGATCAAGGTTGGGTAAGTCGATCCTTACGCAAAAGGAACAAATGTAGCACTTCTTCAGTAAAGCCAGCAATCTAAGGTAGGCCACAGGTTCGTTGGGTCAGACAACTTCTACTGGACATAAAAATGTTTGAGAGAACCAGCTTGAATTATGAAGAAAATGTATGCTAAGTAAAGCTAGGAAGGCTTGTGTCTTATCATTCCTTCAGAGAGGCCTTTTGTGTTTGTACTCTATGTAGTTCTGAGTTTACACTGTCCCAGACCTAATTGATTGGTTTTTGTCTTCCTGGCAGGAGTTGTCTAGACAGTTGAGACACCCACCTCTGCATTACAAGCATTTATTTGTATGGAGGATCCGAACATACTGTCCTTCCCTCACCTTTAACCAGAGGGATGCTTCATGTCTGCTTTCAGTGAATGTCTTGCTGACTCATTTTGTGAGGCCACCGGAGAATCAAGAGCTCACTCAGTCCTGTGGGCTGTGAAGAGGCATGGAATGTGGACTGTTCTTTTGTTACTATTATTACTTAGTTTGTTCTCTAGATTAAATCAATGCTATTTGTGTTTAAATTGGGTTTTTTTAGAGAGAGAAGGATGAGGGAAAGATAAACAAAAATCAGTGTGAGAGTGCTGCCTCTTGCATCAGGGAATACAACCCTAAATCCAGGCATGTTCCCTAAGAATTGAACTGGCAACCTTTAACACACACACACAAACACACACACACACACACACACACACACACACACACACACACACACACAAATTTTTATTGATTTCAGAGAGGAAGGGAGAGGAAGAGAGAAATAGAAACTCAATGATGAGAGAGAATCAGTGATTGGCTGCCTCCTGCATGCCCCACACTGGGGATCCAACCTGCAACCAGGGCATGTGCCCTTTGTCCGGAATTGAAACAGGGACCCTTCAGTCCACAGGCCAATGCTCTATTCGCTGAGCCAAACCGGCTAGGGCAAACTGGCAACCTTTTGATGTTGAGGTGATACCCAACCAATTGAGCCCACCAGCCAGGACTAAATCAGTGTTCTTATTAGTGGCCCATGGCTTAGAGCTGGATTCCTGACAGCATACTGTGAAAATTAAAAGAAGAAAAAAAAAAAGGAAAAAAAAAACCCAAAGGAGATTTAGAGACACAAGTATGTTTTTTGATTGGAAACACCTATTTGCAAGGAAAATCAAACATGACATGAAGACAGATATGAAAAAATCAGAACAATTTTCAAGTAAAATAATGTTAGCGCAATTCTCCTTTCTCATTATAATGAACAATGGGAACTCTTTTAACTATAAGAGAGAAGCATAGGTTTGGAAAGGTCTTATATGGTGTTACCAGCAGGATTTCTTGGAGCATTTAATTTACTGAGATTCCATTGGGAGTGGATGTAATTGTCACAAATACATAGGCCCAAGGAGATGAGTAGGAAAATACTTTATCTTAACTCTGAAGACACACTTCTTAGCATGTGTTTGTAACTTGCAGAATTTCATATTTCATGCTCTGTCATGGTTGTCTTAGAACTCTAAACCCAGATGTCAAACTTCTGGTGAAAAAAATCAAAAGTTTACCAATTGCTTAGAAAAGGAATTTAATATATATGAATTTTTGATTTCTGAGTTTTTTCTACTTCAAAGCAATACATTTGTATTAGCCCAAAACTCAGTGGCTTAAACAACAAGCATTTATTATCTCACATAATTTCTGAGGCTTAGAAATCTGAGGGCTACTATGTTCTGTGGCTCTGGCTCAGTGTCTCTCCTGAGATTATAGTCAAGCTCTCCGTCAGGGCTACTGTGGTCTTTAAGGTTTAACGGGAGTGAGAGGATGGGCTTTAAGACCACACGTGTGCATTTTTACAGGAGACATCAGGTTTTGACACATGGATCTTTCTATAAGTTTATCTATAATGTTACTTCCCCCAGAACAAATGATGAGAGAGGAAGAGATCAATAAGGATGGAAGCTGCAGTTTTCCTATAACTTAATCTCAAACACAATCTACCATCATTTTTGTAATATTCTATTGGTCACACAGACCAATCCTATATAATAAAAGGCTAATATACAAATGGATCAAACAGTGGAACCACTGGTAGCCATGAGGCACACTGACTACTAGTGGGCAGATGCTCAATGCAGGAGCTTCCCCCTGGTGGTCAAGTGCACTCCCAACAGGGGGGAGCACCACTCAGCCAAAAGGCCTGAGCTGGGCTTATGGCTGGTGAGGGCAGCAGTGGTGGTGGGAGCCTTTCCTGTTTCCACGGCAACACTAAGGATGCCAACACTAAGGATGTCCCTGTGTGTTGGAGATCCCATGAGGACTCCCAGACTGTGAGAGGGCACAGGCCAGGTTGAGGGACCCCTTCTCCCCTGAGTGCACAAATTTTGTGTATCAGGCTTATAGTTCTAGTATAATGTGGAATGGATATCCATGCAGGTGAATAGAAAAAAAAAAAACACACAATGTGGATCATTGTGGGCCATCTTGGATATTAGCTGCAATATAATTTATTAGTTTATGGGTTCTTAGGATGTTTTTTATTAATTAATTTAAGTGGATAATTTGATTAGTTTATTCAATGTATGTTTGTTAAGTGCATAACATGGGCTATAGGGACTTAAATGACAGTCACATAGCAGGAGATGGAAAAGGAAGTGAGGAAGGTTAGAGATGGCTTGGGCTTTGAGAGCAATAAGGCTTGGGTGGCCAACCATAGAAGACAAACGTCTGTGTGCATGACATATAAACTGAGGAGAAGAGTCAAATAACAATATTGGGAAGGTAGGAAACCATGCATATCTTGTAATTTTTTCATTATATTTAGAGAGCAATAAAAGATTAAGTGTAGGAAGGAGAGAAAGATGGATTTGTGCATAAAGAAACTATAGAATTCTTCAGAAAACCAGTGGTAGAACCAAAAATAAATTCCAGAACCATTCACAATTATAATCCTTGGCTTTGCATAATTCTTTGGAGCTCTTTGAGATATAGAAAATGAAAAGGTGGGTAAATATCCTTGAACTCAAAAGAATACAGGCCTCTCCAGGAAAAGCAAACAAACAAACAAACAAAACAAAACAAAAACAGTGATGCAGCACCTTGCAAGGATTTAATGCTTTATTTTCCATTTATCATCCTGATAATATTCAACTACTTTGCTCTTATACTTTTAGGTAATACTAAATCAACTCCCAGAGTACCCTATTAATAGCTCCAAATCTTTCCAGGAATGACCTGACAAGACCCCCTTTGTCATTTCACATTTCTCTCTACATCCCACATTTCACTTGTAGGATGAGAAAAATCCATAAAAAGTGAGTTTAGAGAATTGATTTCTCATGAAGGAAATCTATCTTTCTTACTTCTAATGGAATCACCGTTTTACTTACCTCTGGGATGCTGAAAGCAGAACCTTTTGCTTTCATTACTCAAGGAGACTTACCACACTAACAGCAAGGAGAAGACATAATAAACTAGTGACCGAGTGCACAAATCTGTGCATATTGAAAGGAAATTAATTAGAAGGTGGCCGGCAGGGTGGGACTGAAAGAGATGGCTCGGACAAGCCCTGGATCCAATCTCTGTGGTCCCTCCCCAGCATCTGTGGAATGAGCAGTGTCCCTCTGGCAGGTGAGGTCTCTCAGCCTGACCTGAGGGATTGGGCTGGAACCAGCTCTCCGACATTCCCTGAGGGTCCTAGAGTGCAAGAGGGCACTCTGCTAAGTCGCTGTCATACAAGCTGTGGAAAGCAAATGCAGGTGTTCAGTAAACCAGATTTGGGGCTGACGTTACCCCAGCAACAATATAACCCACGGCTGAAGGTGGGATCATGTGGACTCACGAGGAATTGGGATCCCTCCTCTCTGGTTTCAGAGTGCATCAACAGAGGACCGCCACTGTCAAGTCACTGCAGCTTGGCAAATCCTGCATTGACGCCTGCCCCCAATGGTCAGTGTGCGTCATAGCGATGGGTCCCAAACTTGGACACTTAGCATATTAGCATTTTATCTATACAGATGAGACAATAATCTACACTTCCCCAAGCTTTTTCCCCCTCTGCTTCTCTTCATTGTACTATACCCATAGGACCAATATGAAGTTCTTATATTTCTTCCCTTATTATCATGTCATTGTTAATAATGCTTAAGTATAATCTTTATCTCTCTAATTTTCAATTATCTCTAAGAACACTATTTATTAATGCATTTCTTTATTAGGTTATGTCACTTTGAAATAAACAACAATGAATAGAATTTAACATTACAACATAAAGGCATAGAGTATTTCAGGGGGAAAGAAATTGAATGTGGGTTAATAACTAGAATTCTATGAATGCAATTGGCTTGTATCTATAGAGAAGATAACTTAGTTATGTAAGATCCCTTTTTAATATTAGTTTTATTTTAAGCAGTATATACACATATACATGTATATAGGTTATCCAAATATATATGTGTACATATATATGTGTATATATATATTTGTATCCAAATATATATATATACACACACACACACACACACATATATATATATATATATATATATATATATATATATCCCATGTGTGTGTACACATACATAACTATACACATTTTTTTAAATCTATTTACACACAGACAAATATGTGTGTGTGAGAAATCTCTTACATGTTTAAATCACTGGAATCAGAAATGTTACTGGCTTCAAATGAAATTTCTATTACTCAGAATGGTTTTACAAATCACATAAACTAGGAATGAGGCTCTCATATATTTTTTAATGTAGACACTTACAGTATTTATGTCTTTATGACTTTCTTAAATCATAAACACACACACACACACAGGATATATAAGAATGCATATATACATCTATTTTACTTGTATGTAAGCAATAAATACTATAGTAATTTGTAGTTATTTATTTCGAGGACCTCCAGTTAGTGAAATTGATAGTGGAGTAATTGACACACTTTTGCTACTTAGTTAATGAACTTCAATGGAAATCATTCATGGTGCCACCCAAAGTGTTCTACTCAACCAGACCCAGAATGCGGCAAAAGCTACACATTTCTGCCTGCTGATGCTGAAGATGCATCTGCAAGACATTCTAGACAATAGAAATGTTTTTAAAAAGTCAGCACAGTATTATGTATTGACTTGAAGAAGGTGGGTGTCATGAACTACACCACAGTAAAAAAGAGTCTTGTCAACAGAATACCTTGTCGCCATATTCCATTGTCTGAAACACCTATTCCAATAATCTGTGCTAAATGCATTATTGAATCAGAAGTATTAGCATACCATTCAGGAAAATGGAAACATGGAGAGTGACTTCAGTGTTGCTACTTAAATCAATCATTGACCAAGAGCTACAGAGGTAGCCTTGATCATCTGGTGATGTCTGTGCTTGAATAGAAAATACATATCCACCCTGCCTTGTTGAAATTTTTCTTCTAATACAAAAATTGGCTCTTGATACTCAATTAAAATTATTGAATTCATTTGTCTGGCATTCTATAAAATAAAGAGGTAATATACAAATTGACTGTCACACTCTCACAAGATTGCTGCCTATGACCTTGCTGGCAGGGGGGTTAGTGAGGGATGACAAATGTCTTAATGGCAGGATACCTAGGGTGACCAGGCCAGTAGGGAGGGGAGGCAGAGTGAGACAACCAGGCCAGCTTGGGGGGAGAGCAATAAGGGGTGACCAGGCTAGAGGGGGTCAGTTAGGAGCAACCAGGCTGGCAGGGAGGGAAGTTAGGGGTTATTAGGCAGGCAGGCAGAGGCAGTTAGGGGTGATTAGGCCAGTGAGAGGGGGAAGTTAGGGGTGACCAGGCAGGCAGGCAGGTGACTGATTAGGAGCCAGTAGTCCAAGATTGTGAGAGGGATGTCCTGTATTGGAGAGAATGCAGGCTGGGCTGAGGGCACCCCCAACCCCATGCATGAATTTTGTGCATCAGGCTTCTAGTTGGTTAATAAAAGTATATAGATTTCAGATATGCAATTCAGCACATATCAACTGCTTATTGAATTGTGTGTTACCACTCAAAGGCAAGTCTCCTTTCACCATCTTTTATACCCTTTTATCCTCTTCTAAGTTCCCTTACCTTCTTTCCACTGGTAATCATCATATTGCTGTCTGTGTCTATGAGGTGTTTATTTTTATTTATTTTTTCTTAATCAATTTTTGTTTTATTCTTTCAACTCAGTGTTTATTTGTGTCAACATTTCTGATCTATTTTTTTTGTCCTAAGGTAGGAAAATTAAAAAAAAAATGACTCTTTCCATGTCTTGAATGTCACTGCATATAGAAAACCATCTCATTCTGATTCTGTCCACTTTGGCATTGTCCTGAATGTCTTTAATGTGACCTCATCTCTTGTTGCTCTGCACAAGCCCCAGACCCTTTCCACCTTCCACCACCCTTTGCCCCTTTCTTCTTGTTCTGATGTCTTGGTTCCTCCATTATTTATCATTAATTCCTCCAGATATAGGGCTCTTATTTGAACGTTCATGATTCTCTTATGGCCAAGGTTCTGCCCCTGAATTCTAATTCCTATGGCTTCATTTTCTTTCATGTCCAACATCCCTGAGGCTGTGTATAGACAAATTAATAATTCAGTTCTTTACCTGCCAGTAAGCATTCCTTATCCTTGGCTTCTAATCCTTTATATTAACACTATAGGCCCAGTGCACAAATTCTTGCACAGGTGGGCTCTCTCTGCCTGGCTGGCTATTGCGGCCTACCAGGATTGACCGGCTGTGGGGAGGGACTGCAAGAAGTTGGCAGGCCCTGGGAGGTTGGCTGTGGGAGTGCACTGACCACCAGGGGGCATCTCCTGCATTGAGCATTTGCCCCCCCACCCCTGGTGGTCAGTGCGCATCATAGCTATCGGCCAGTCTTCTGGTCATCCAGTCCTAACAGTCACTTAGACTTTTAGATATAGATATAGATAGATATAGATATAGATATATAGATATATAGATATATAGATATATAGATATATAGATATATAGATATATATAGATATATAGATATATAGATATATAGATATATAGATATATAGATATATAGATATATAGATATATAGATACATAGATACATAGATACATAGATACATAGATACATAGATACATAGATATATAGATATATAGATATATAGATATATAGAATATAGATATATAGATATATAGATATATAGATATATAGATATGGTGGGGTTAATTGCCTTTCCAATTTCTAGATCTCCCTTATTTCCACTGTATGATAGCATGCAAAACCACATAAAGTGTGTTATTTTCTCCCTCCCTCCCCAAACCCAGGAAGATGCATTTATGTCACTCTTACAGTTGAGGCAGAATGAGTAACAGGTGAAGCCTCATGTTAGTATTTTAACTGAAATACTGGTATGCATGCCATATAAATCATGGTGGTGACAGCCAATATACACTTATAGAGCAAATATTGACCCCTAATGTTAAAATAGATTTTTTTAAAAAGACCAAACCCTATATTTTGTATTAACTAGGTAATAGTTTCCATCATTTTTCCTCTACAAGGCAAAGAAATACGAGACGAGTCAGGATTTCCTAAAATAGAAAAAACACACACACAGCTTCTCCCCTAAATTTTAATGCAGGATATGTTTTTTTCCCTCTTCATTTATATTAATATGTAATATGATAATAAGTTTAGATGTTGGATTCATGAACTTATGCCATTGGGATGCTTCCTTCCCATTTGTGTTTATCAATTCCACTGTTCTTTGCAAAGGCCCCATCCCGCACAAAATGCATAGAAATTAATGAGCATGGGAGAAATGCGGCAGCATTGCCATTTAGGATTTTACACAGTTCAGTTGGGGTTTCCTTCTTCTTTTTTTTTTTTTTAACTTGAGGCTGTAAGCCAGAGCACAGAAAGAAAATATTTAATTAAATGGAGTTCAACAGGAAAGTTAATTTACTTTAGTGTGAGCATATGAACAGCATGCCAAAATACAAGTAAAAAGAATGAATTCTGAATTACATTTCTTCCTCCCTCCTTCCCCTCTTTTCTCTCTATGTGGGATTGGACTTTTATCCAAGACTCTGATCATATTCTGACTGTTAGAGTGGATACATATAAAACTTGACATGTCCTCAATAAATAAAAGCCTAGAGAAAATCCAAGGGACTGCTGAGTCACTTGGGGTGATAGAATCACACTAATAATATTTTCAAAACTCATCATTTCTCACTCGTTACGAATTGCTGGATTTTCGCAGTTTCACCTCTCCTTGAACTTATTGTTCCTTATTATTTGAGAGTAGCTTGTTACTTGGATCATTTTTGATCATTTATTCAATTAAGACGGTGAGCAGACTCCCATGGGGAAAAGTGGACATTTATGAATGGTAGATGGCAGAGCTATTGACTAGAATATTAATATCCAATTGTCCAATATCAAATCTTCTGAGCTATAATTATGCAAATTGCTAGAATTTGTTTGCCTACTCAAAATATGTCATCTAAGATATATATATTGAATCCTACAGCATGTGGGCTTTTTGTGAAGTCAGCTATTTGAAAAAGAAATCCAAACACAAATATTATTATGAGAACTCATTACATTTATTTTTAAACTATACAAATATTTTAATGTACTTGACATTGCACTAAGGCACATAATTTGATTCATGTATAATATTGGATGTGAATCATTCCTATTGAGCTGAAACATTTCACTCAGGAAGTGTTTGTGCAGGTGCCTTTTATGAATAGTTCTTTAAGATCTCTAGTTTTGAATATACACCTGTTAAAACATATTTGATATTTAAGTGCTTATAAAATAATATATACTATATGGAATTTATGTATAAACATAAATAGTGTACCTGTCTATAATTTCTAGAATAATAATAGTGTCACCAAATTGAAGAAAAATCTCCATACAGATGTTCCGTTACTTACAATAGGCTTATATCCTAATAAACCTCCTGTTTACTTGAAAATATCATAAGCCAAAAGATATATGTAGTACTTTTAAACTATTGAACATCATGGCTTAGTCTAGTCAGTGGTTGGCAAACTCATTAGTTAACAGGGTCAAATATCGATAATACAAGGATTGAAATTTCTTCTGAGAGCCAAATTTTTTAAACTTCTTGTAACACCACTTCAAAATAGACTTGCCTAGGCTGTGGTATTTTGTGAAAGAGCCACACTCAAGGGCCCAAAGAGCCACATGTGGCTCGGGAGGCACAGTTTGCCGACCATGGGCCTAGCCTAGTTTAAACATGCTGAGAACATTTACATTAGCCTAAAGTTGGGCACAATCATCTGACAGAAAGCCTATTTTACAAAGAAGTGCCGAATACCTTGTGTAATTTATAGTATACTGTTGTGAGCATAAAAAAATCCTGACTGTCTGAATAGGCATTCATCATTAATGTATACAACCGAAAGCTCACTGGCACACAGAGGGCATTTTTTGGATGTGATGAGATGCAAACACACAAAACACATTATCCAAAAAATGCTGGTGACACAGTACACTGTAGAGTGTGTGTTGTTCACACTCAGGATCCCGTGGCTCACTAGGAACTGTCACTGCTCATCAGCACCAAGGATTATCATGCCACATATTAATAGCCAGAAAAAGATAAAAATAAAAAATCCCAAGTATGATTTCTATTGACTGCATGTTACTTTCGCACCATTGTAAAGTTGAAAAATATAAGTAGAAAATCCAGGGACCATCTGCAGTCATCATGAATCCCTGGTTGTACAATAACACTACAGCTATTCTCCTGTGGACACATGTTTGTACCAGAGCCTTCTATCATTTCTAAACAATTTTATCATTTTAAAAATTTCTGTAGCATAACGATCTTTATTGTTAAACTAGAGTTCCGGCACACAAAATTTGTGCACAGGTAGGGTCCCGACGCCTGGCTTGTGATCAGGGCCAGTCTTCTCTGGCTGCCGGCAGCAGGTCCCACCACCACTGCCACCGCTCACCCTCTGTGTGTGCAGCTGGCCCTGCCATCAGCCCCACCACTGCTGTTGCCACCACAGGTTGCCCTCTGTGTGGGGGCGACCAGTGGGCAATCAGGGCCTGGAGCTGCCCATATCCACTAACACCGACCTCCAGTTCTCAGTTCCCCATCAGGCTATCGGAGCTGCAGGCGGAAGGGTGGGGGGGAGTGACTGAGAAGTTGGCGGGCAGGGCCTCCAATAGGGCAATCAGGGCCTGCGTTGGGTGTCTGCCCCCTGGTTGTCAGTTTGGGTAATAGCTGACCGGTTGATTTGCATATTATGCTTTTATATATATAGAAAAATATTGTCCTCCTTATAAATCCAAATATTACAAACTTTTTGTAATATTTTTGTTTTAAAGTTTTAGAAGTACATTTTTTAAATGCGAAGTATTAAAATAAATATCCTTAACACTTTTTTTTCCTTAAATTGAGGAGAAAACACCATTTATCCTCTGTCTTGGAGGGGTAATTTATTGTGCTATATTCTTATTTAAATGTAGTTCAGTTTTATTGAAAAGATATTCATATCGCCCTAACTTGTTTGTCTCAGTGGATAGAGTGTCAGCCTGGAAACGGAAGGATTCTGGGTTTGATTGTGGTTAAGGGCACATACCTGGGTTGCATGCTCGATTCCCAGCCCCAGTTGGAGCACAACCAATGGATGTGTCTCTCTCACATCAATGTTTCTTTTTTTTTCTCTCTCTCTCCCCATCCCTTCCACTCTTTTTCTTTTAAAAATGTCATTGGAAAAATATCGTTGAGTAAGGATTAACAAATGTAAAAGAAAAGAAAGGATGCTCATATTGTTATAAAATTGAGCTAATAATAAAATAATCAAAAATTGCTTCACACATTTTCTCTCATGTAAATAAAATTCAGTGATAAAAATGCAAAACTGAAGCTGACTGACTTCAGACACAACGTGAGAAGGCAGGGTTCTTGGGTAAGACAATACTTCTGGGAGAAATGCAAGGCAGCAGGAAAAGAGAAAGACCAAACGTGAGAGCGATTGACTCTGAAAGAAACCATGGGCATGAGTCTACAGGAACTGACAGAACTGTGGAGGACAGGACCCTGGAGATATCACCCATTCAGAGTAGCCAGGAGTTGGAGCCAACTCAACTGCACAGGCATATAGCACACAGCTGTGGGAAGTATGAAATGAAATGGAGAGTTTCTAATTTGCCTTTTCACATTTTTCCCATCCCATTTAAAAAAAAAACACACTAATTATTTTACCTAGACTTGATGGCTTGACCCTAAAACTCTGTCTCTTGGCTTGTTTATCTCTCTTGTCATTATCTTCCAAACAGTACTCCCCCACACACATAACCCACCCACAGACACATACATCTCCTCTGTTGTTGTTGTTGTTTTTTCGAGATTGGTTTCAAAATCATTCTGAGCACTAGAGGTTCTGCACTTAGAGCTGCTGCTAGAAAGACAAATTAAATTATATGTTCACAGATTGTCAAAGAACAAGAAATGTTGATAGAAAGAAAGTTTTTCTCCATTGGCACAATCCCATGCATCAGTGAAGTAAGGGCAATGTTTGGCTCAATCGGAGATGCCAAAGATATTATTTACATGTGCAAATTTTTTATTTTCCTACCAAGACAAATATTGTCCTTTCTATAAAGAAAATAAAAGCTATATTTCCCTGCACTGTTGAGGCATTTCTAAATGGACCCGAATCTAAGAAAGTGAACTTACAAAAGAGAGACGCTGCAACCTAATTTTGAAAATGAAGCATCAGAAGCATGAAATTACATTATTGACCGAGGAAATTAGTGAAGTCTTTGAAAACCTTATGCACCTCAATTTTCTGAATCTTTTGCAAACACCCATTTCTATACTCCACTTTATATTATTGAACTAATATTGAGGGAAGATCTCTGCTTTAAATAGTAGTGATACATTATGAAAACATTTCTTCATTCTTTTAATAAAGCATATCTTTTGAAATTCTCACCATCACCCTTCACCTCAATTTCTGATCTAGTCGTAGACTATTGGTGTCCGCTCCCCATGATAATTTCTTAAGTAGCTTTCAAAATCACTTGAGAAACTTATAGACTCATGTGGCCAGTACATGTGCTGCTGGTCTAATCAACATATGCCCCCCTACACATATTCCAGCCCTCTTGCAATCATTCAGTGCCAATGCGGTGTGAGGAGTAATGCAAAACAAATCGGGAACAAAGCTAATTTTCAACCTTCTAGCACTTCTCTTTCTTTTTGGCAATAACTGTGATGGCCAATGTAGAGACTGATCACTCAGTCACCGTTTGGAAGCTGTTCTAAAAATTAGGCAGTAGTTACCGAAACCGGTTTGGCTCAGTGGATAGAGCATTGGCCTGCAGACTGAAAGGTCCTGGGTTCGATTCCGTTGAAGGGCATGTACATTGGTTTCGGGCACATCCCCGGTAAGGGGTGTGCAAGAGGCAGCTGATTGATGATTCTCTCTCATCGATGTTTCTGACTTTCTATCCCTCTATCTTCCTCTCTGTAAAAAATCAATAAAAATATATTTTAAAAAATTAGTCAGTAGCATATTTTTCAATAGTAAAGAGTAAATGTATGTTTGTTAAGGCACTGAGCTCTGAGGTTTGCATGAATTCAGGTTATCCTTACTAATATATGAGTCCTAGATCTTCAGACACAGGATGTCCTCAATCAACTATCCCGGAATATTCTCTGGCTTCAGTTCCAGTCTTGATGTAAAGAGTAGAAAAGAAGCATGGAAGAGAGAAAAAAAAAAAAACTTACTTAGAACAATGATATTTAAAATGCTAGAGATCTAAGCCAACCTTCATTTGGAAGTTCTGCTATAAAAGCAAACTTAAGTCATTGGCCACCTCTTTTCTGAAGATTACTGAAGCACTTTTGTTGTATTTTGATTTTATATTTTGGAAGTTAGTTCCAAGGGGAAAGGCCTACCTCATCATTGCTCCATCTATAGTATCTGCTCTAGGACTTGGAGTAGGCAAAGTTAAACATGGCTTACGTGAATGAATGGTAACTTGATAACTATACCTATAAGTAAAGACCCTAGGGGAATGGGTAGGTTGAATGTTGATTAGTTGTTCTTAGATCAAGATATTTTCAAAGAAGTTTTGATCTTTACATATCGAGTAAATAGATAAAAATTAAACTAACATTAAATTTTGCTTATGCTAATTAACACTTGCTAGGTATCAAATACTGTGCTAAATGTGCTTTTAACATGGAATAATCATATGCCCCACTTGATCAGAAAGCATTATTTTATGTGTGTTATCCCAGGATAATTATTGATAGCTCTCTTTCTCAAAGTGTCTTGATTAGAATGAATACTTATTTCATCTACCTAGCCCTTCAGGATTTTCTCATTTGATCCTCAAAGAATTTCTATGCCATCATTATCCCCATTTGAGAGGTGATAAGACCAACTTATGTGTCCCTGGTTCTCAAGTAATTAATAAATGACAAGTCAGGAGCAATGCTTCAATTAATGCATGTTCTTGACCACTAAGCTTTACCACTTTCAGCTTCCAGGAATATGTCTATTGTATTCAGTCACAAACATTCACCTTGGTTGATACAGTTCTACCAGATTTCAAAAATTATACTTTATCAAAAGCTGAAGTTATCAGCAATAAATGTGTGTAATGATGCCTCAGCAATGTGGCATGATCTATACATCATTGAGCAAGTAGGATGGAAAGAAATAAGCAAGTAGAATGGAAAGAAACTCCTTTGTGCCCATGCCAATTAAAAAAACACAGCAAAAAATGAAAATGAAGTTAGGTTGTGACTTATCAGCTGCACCAATGTTACCACTAATCCTATAAAATAAAAAGTTAATATGCAAATAGACCGAATGGTGGAACAACTGAACAACCAGTCACTATGACATGTGCTGACCACTAGGGGACACAACTCAGAACATGGGGGGTGTCAGCCGTGGCAGGATGGTGGAACAGGTGAGCAGGGTCCCAGACCAAGGTGGGGCACCAGTGGCTGTCATTGGGGCAAGCCTTTGGTGGTTACTGAAATTTTTTTGCTCCCACACACTGAGGTCCTGTCCAGTGCTTGTGCCCACTGCCTGCGCTGATCCCATTCACACCTGCTGCTGGTGCTGGCCTGAATCCCTAAGTGCTGTCAGCGGGTGTGAGCGGGAGCCTCTGCCATCAGTGCATGGGAGTGGTGGCGGTGGGAGCAGGGCTGCTGCCAGACAGGGTACCTAAGGTCATGGTGTGAGGGGCCTGGTGAATGTACTAGGATTGGCCGAGACCCACTCCTGTGCCCACCACAGCCTTGCAGCCCACCGTTCCTTTCAAGGTGCACAAATTCATGCACTGAGCCCCGAGTAAGTATATAATTTTCCTTCATGAAGAAAGAAGATGTGCTACTGAGTTTGTGGTTGTAGTTTTTTCTTGGTATTGCATTCATATTACTACTCCATACTGCTAAGTTAAGTTATAATTTATAGTGTTTGGAAGTAAGAATATCACTTTATTTTTTAAGGATATTTTATCTATTTTTTTATAACCACTGTAACATTATATGGGCCTCACTCTCAATGGCAATGTCTTTATGAAATCTACCAATTTCTAGCAGTGACAATATTTGATAAAAATGCTAGCCTTTTATCTATTATTCAGATCACGATGATGAGGAGAAACCTTTTCTGAAGGCAACAAAGTTACTCTTAATTAAAATATGGATTGCTAAAGTCATTGAACATGGAAAATGGTAATTTAAGTTGTGAAAAAAGCTCTAGTTTTAGATAATAATAAAAGTTCTTTGTACAGTGTGGAAGATTTGGACTTTACAGTGGGAGCTGTGCAGATAGAAATTAAATTTTTCCACAGTGCTGGAATCCTCTCTTTCCAACAGCATACTTATACTAAATTTCTCCATTATTTTTTTATTTTTCAATTACAATTTGCATTTAATGTTATTTAATTTCAGGTGTACAGCATAGTGGTTGAACATTTATGTAATTTACAAAGTGATCGCCCTGCATAAGTCAAGTACTCACCTGGCACCATACATAGTTATATTATTGTTGACTCTATTGCACTGTACTTTACATCCCTGTAACTATTTTGTAACTACTGATCTGTACTTCTTAATCCCTTCACCTTTTCCACCCAGCCCCAAAACTTCTCATCTGGCAAGTGTTTTTTGTTTGTTCTCTGTATCTATAAATTTGTTTCTGTTTTGTTTGTTTAAAGTGAAATCATATGGCATTTGTATTTCTCTGTCTGACTTATTTCAGTTAGCATAACATAAAAAATGATGAAATCTTGCCCTAGTCCATGTGGCTCAGATGGTTGGGCATTAACCCAGACACCTAAAGGTTGCTCATACGATTTCAGCTCAGGGCACATGCCCAGGTTGTGGACTCAATCTCTAGTCTGGGTGCCTGCAGGAGGGAGCTGATCCATGATTCTCTCTTCTCATTCTCTCTCTCTCTCTCTCTCTCTCTCTCTCTCTCTCTCTCTCTCTCTAAAAATGAATAAAGACATATATAAATAAAACTAATGAAATTTTACCATATGTAACGACTCTTTAATTCTTAATGCAAAAATAATCTCAAGCACCTAGGATAGGTCTAGAATCCATAAATGTTTTTAGAGTTTGAATAAATTAAACCACTTATGAGATTTAAATAATACATAAGAAAAGTATACATTTATGTGTGTTCATACAAGTGTAAAATCCCAATATGGTTAAAATTTTTTCTAAATTGAATCAACCTATTTTATTTTATGCTCCAACTTAATAGCATAAATAAGTTTGGTTTGGCAAAGTTATTTATTTATTTGGTCATTGCTGAAATGAAGAAAGGCTACTTTGCATATTTCCCACACTCCTATGGAACAGATGGTTTATGATAAAAAAGGAAAGAACCTTGTTTCAAGAAACAAAAGCACAAGGAGATTTGTAATTGAGATTTCATTTAATATATGATATATTTCATCACTTTTCTTGAATAAAAATGAATACATGCATTATTAACATATGTTAAAAGTAACATTTAAACAGCTTTTGGAAGTTTTACAATGAAAGTGTCTCTATTGAGTCATTTAAAAATTGTATGTATTAGAAAGTTTCTACTTAATCTTAGATTAAATTACTTAAAATTTATACAGATATTTGAAAACATATATTGAAACAAAGATTTATTCAGGAATGTTCATAGCAGTCTTATTTATAACAGGAGAGAAAATCATTGTCCACTAACTGATGAATCAATATATAAAATGACCCTTATGCGTACAATTGAATACTATTCAGCAATTAAAAGGAACAAACCATGGATTTATGATACAACATGGGTGAATCTCCAAAACATTATTCAGTGCTCTGTGAAAAAAGTCAGAAATAACATTACACACACACACACACACACACACACACACACACACTAGAGGCCTGATTCATAAAATTCATGCACTGGGGTGGGGGCGGGAGGGGGGGTACCTCAGCCTGGCCTGCACCCTCTCGCAGTTCAGAACCTTTAGAGGGATGTCCAACTATTGGCATAGTTTGGTAACTCCGGGGATCAAGCCTAAGCTGTCAGTCAGACATCCCTCTCACAATCTGGGATCCCTTGCTCCTTACACACAGCTTGGTGCTCCTTACCTGCAGGCTCCTTACTGCTTGGCTCGCTACACTTTAGTGCTGCTGCAGAGGAGGGAAACACTCCCACCACTGCTACTGCGCTCTCCAGCCATGAGCCTTCTGGCTGAGCTGTGCTCTCTTTATTGGAGTGCACTGACCACCAGGGGGCAGCTCCTGCATTGAGCGTCTTTTCCCTGGTGGTCAGTTCCCATCATAGCACTGGTTCTGCTATAATAGTCACTTAAACTTTTATTATATAGACTACGGGCTCAGTGCATAAATTTCAGGCATGGAGGGGGGTTCCCTCAGCCCAGCCTGCACCCTCTCCAATTGGGGACCTCTTGGGCAGTCAGACATCCCTCTCACAATCTAAGACCATTGGCTCCTAACTGCTCACCTGCCTGCCTGATTGCCCCTAACCTCTCTGCTTACCTGCCTGATCACTGCTAACAGCCTCTGTCTGCCTGCTGACTGATCTTAACTGCCCTCCCCTGCCAGCTTGATCTCACCTCCAACTACTCTCCCCTGCTGGCCTGATCTTGCCAACAACTTCCCTCCCCTGCTGGCCAATTTGGTTTTGATTGGTTGGTTTCTATGCCAGTCAGCATAAAAAACTCTGCCTCATAGGCAGCCATTTGCTCCTAACAGTTCACCCAGATTTGGTTGTGATTGGTTGATTTCTATGCCAGTCAACATCTCCTCTGGGCCTAATCAGAGAGGTGAGGCTGAGCAGCAGCCCATGCGAGGCCTAGAGAGAAACAGAGGCACGGCTGCTGGAGAAGCCTGGGGAGAGGAAACAGCTGACCAAGAGCTGCCATGAAGGCTGCACATCAGAACCTGCCTCTCTTTTTGGGCCTTTCTCTGGGCCTGATCCATAGCCTCCTCAGCAGTCAGTGCTGGGTTACCACACATGCAACCCAGCACTGATTGCAGGACTGAATTCCATGTTTGGTCGATCTTTTGGTCAGTCATTACAGACCCTGGGTTTTTATATATTAGGACTAGAGGCCCGGTGCACAAGATTCTTGCACTCAGGGGTAGTGGGGCCTTCAGCCTGGTGTGGGAGCACTTGGGAATATCTGACTGGTGGGCTTAAGCAGGCATTTGGATATCCTTAGTGCTGCCACAGAGGTAGAAGAGGCTCCCGCCATGCCACTGCACTCGCCAGCTGTGAGCCTGGCTCAGGGCTTCTGACTGAGCAGCACTCCACCTGTGGGAGTGTACTGTCCACCAGGGGGCAGCTCCTGCATTGAGCATCTGCCCCTGGTGGTCAGTGTATGTCACAGTGACTGGTAGATTGGTTGTAAGGGTAGCTTAAACTTTTTTTATATATATATATATGGTTTATTCAGATCGTTTTACCTTATGAGTAATCTGCCAAATGTCAATAAATGCACAAAATAAGAGCATTTTAGTATCTTCCAAGTGATTTGTCACTTTTATTGTTATATAAAAATTATCTTGATATCTAGTACGTTTTTAACCTTAGAGTACTTTTTCTTGATGTTATAGCCCTACCCGCTTGTTATTGATTAATTTTGCCTGCCATATATTTTCACCTCTGCTTTCAAATGTTCAGTAACCCCATGACTTTGCTGTTTTCTTTATAAATACTATTATAATATGTATATGTAATTATGTTTGCATACAAATTTTATAGTTTGAATGAGGTCATAAAGTTTTTATTTTTAGCTGAATAGGTTAGTCCATTTATCTTAAGTTGATAACTGAAATATTTGAAATTATTTTTATCACTTGTATGGGCTTTCTATTTACTTGATTTTCTAAGCTTCATTTTATATTTTAGAATTATTTTTCCTATTATATTAATTAAAGATTATTCAATTTCTTCTGAGAAACACATTGATTTTTTGCCTTTTGCAGGTGCCCCTACCAAAGCCCAGGCTAGGGCGGAGCCTAAAACCTAGGTATGTTCCCTAGACCAGAATCGCACCTGGGACCCTTTGGTCCTCAGGCTGATTATCTATATCCTTATAGATCACTGGGCCAAACTGGCTAGGGCTGGCTTGATACGTTTAAATAATGAGCTCAGGTTCCCCAAGATTTACTTTGTGAGGATCGTGTTTAGATTGGTTTGGCATGTGTATATCAGAGAGCTTGTGGACTTACTTCAGCCAGGCCTCCTAGGTTACTATTAATCTGAGAGAGAAAAAACAAAAGAAACAAAAAAAGAACAGAACAAAAAAAACAAACAAAAACAAAAACAAAAAAACAACCAAAGCAACAACAAAAAAATCCACTGACGTTTTTCTGGGACCATGCAGGAATTGTAAAATCAGAATCTTAATTGCTAAGAGCTGCTGTGATTATGAATTTTTATGGGAGAGGTTTTTTTTTTTTAAATCAAATCCTAGGCCAAGATAGATATGTTAACTTATGATTTTACATTGGGCAGCATTAGAATTCCTCAATCCGCCAATTCACTTAGGATATAAGACATTGTGATTTCAACTTAATTCTGTGTGCAGCCCCCTCTTTTAGGCCAAGGTCTTGCTTCCTGCATATAGAGCCATCATTAAAACCCAATATGCCGGCAACTAAGCTCTTGCTTACCAGGATCAGCAACTATAAACTGGTTGCTTAATTTTACTATTAACTTATAATTCTCACTTTTTTAGAAATTAAATTTTACTGATTTTAGAGTGGAAGGGAGAGGGAGACAGAGATAGAAACATCAATGATAATTATCTGCTTCCTGCACACCCCTTATTGGGGATCCAGCCCACAACCCAGGGATGTGCCTAGATTGATAGTTGAACCAAGACCTCCTGGTTCATAGGTCGATGCTCAACCACTGAGCGCACAGGCCAGGCCTAACCTTTTTTTTTTTTTTAACTAAATGTTGGGGGTGACTTTGGTTCACAAACCATACGTGTTTCAAGTGTACAACTCAACAAAACACTGTCTTCACACTGCATCATGCACCCATCACTCCAAGCAAAGTTGCTTTTAGCTCCCATTTTCCCCCACTTTGCCCACCTACCCCTCACTCCCTTACCCTCTGGCTAACACCACACTGTTGTCTTTCTCTCTCTCTCTCTCTCTCTCTCTCTCTCTCTCTATATATATATATATATATATATATATATATATATATATATATATATTTTTTTTTTTTTGCTTATCCCTTCACTGTTTTACCAGTCTATGTTTAATTCCCTCTTTTTTGGATACTCTGATGTTTACAATGCTACTGGAGGCCTGGTACATGAAAATTCATGCACTGGACGGGGGTTTCCCTCAGCCCAACTTGCCCCCTCCTTCAGTCTGGGAGCCCTCAAGGGAAGGCAATGTCCCCCATCACACCTCTGCCAGGTGTTGCTGACACTGCCAGCAGCGAAAGTGTCAGTCAGCTCTGGTTACCTGAGCCTCGGGTGGGCCTGAGTGGCTGAGCAGCCACCATTTGAGGCTTGCCCTGGGTGCATGGGGGGCTGAGGGGCCTGAGGGACTCCAGAGGCAGACACGAGGAGCAGTTGGATCTGCCTGGGGTTGGACTCAACCATGCTGCACACCTGCCATCCTGGCAGGGCTGAGGGGACTGGGTGCTGGCTGAGGGGACTGGGTGCCGCCATCTTTATGAGGGTGTGATGGTCAATTAGCATATTCCTTCTTTATCAGATAGGATATTGTGAATTCAGGTACAACATTTACAAAGGTGCATTTTTATATTTCCTCCAAACTGCTTAGGTGTGCTTTGTTAGTTTTTTCTCTGGGTTTATTTAGATAACTTTGCTGCTAGAAACAGAAGTCTGTTTTTTGACATTGAGTTATGGTGCTAATTCACTGTGCTATGGCTTAACAGACTTGCACCAAGTATTTTTTTTTTTTAATTATTATGAATGGATTCTCATCTTAAGTGCTAAACAACAAAATAAAAAAATAAAAAATAAAGAAAAAAAACATGAAAGCGTGCTTTAAAATCTTGAAAATATTCAACATTGAAGAGGCAACAAAATATGTTGGTGAAAAACATAAACTGGAGGCACACAGCCTGCACTTGACTTGAGGCTCTATGGCTTCTGTAACATTAGACCTTGCGCCAGTTGCCATTGTCTGTGACTCACTTCTCTTTTCTACAAAACATGAGCACTAATAACAGCATTTACTTCTTCACATGGCTGTGATGATTAAATGAATTAGTTTAGAAGACGTGCCTAGTACTTTAAAATGAACCCTTCCTATTATTATTGTTGCTTTATTACCAGGGCTGGGGAATCTTTTTTTCTGCCAAGGGCCATTTGGATATTTATAACATCATTCAAGGGCCATACAAAATTATCATCTTAAAAATTAGCCTGCTATATTTTAGTCAAACATCTAATTTAGTCAAATATCCAATTAACTCACCCTTAATGCCTTGGCAAGGCCAGATTGAATGGTTTCATGGTCTTTATGTAGCCCGCGGGCTAGACATTCCCCACCTCTGCTTTATAGGGTCCACCTTCAGGGCAGTTCTGAATTACTTAATTAATATGGTCAAGACAGCATTTTACAGGATTTTTAAACCTAAATTAAACTCTCATGCATTTTTCCCTTTTTAAAAATTGGCTTACATTACTGCGCAGTAACAATAGAATAAAAGAGTTTGCTCCCTATGGCCCTTCTCCACATAAATTTTCTGAGGATAAGCATATGCAGGCAAACGGGAGAGATTTAAGAGTGGGAACTGAGAACATTTAGAAAGCATTTTAGATTCATATATTTTACATTGGCTAATCAGTGTATGATAAGAAGCTATATTTAAACAAGCAGAAAACCCATTATCTGATGTACAAAATGCTGAAAAGAGACAAGAAGAATACGATATCAATTTGAAACAGAAAATAATTTGAATGTTCTCTTTAGTTGATCACATTTTTTCCTTGATAAAAAATGAAGGAATTGTGTCAAGCAGAAAATTGTCTTTCATAGAGTATTGGCTGAAAATGGACAAATGGCCCATTAGTTTCTCCCCAAAATACAAAGCCAGACTACTATACCTTTTTAATACATAATTCTGTGTATTAAAGTGAATAGGAAATTAGATAAATCTCTAGTAATTTTTAAGTTAATCTATCTTTTACTGGGAAAAGCATGTCATTCTTAAAAACGTCAAAAAATTAAAACAGAAAAAAAGTGTGTGTGTGGTGGCGGGCCTGTTTTTTCTTTCAATTCTTCAAATAGTGGTTCTTAAGCTATGGTTACTGTATTACACTTGTAGGTTAAAAATATAAAAGTCTGAAAATAAAAAGCTGACTATGAAACTATTTTCATTTATTACTGAAAAAGTTTATGTGATTTATTAACTATATGTATATATTAAAGTAATAAATATATTTTAAAGGGAAAAAATTCCTATACAGGGGTGGGCAAACTTTTTGACTCAAGGGCCACAATGGGTTCTTAAAGTGGACCGGAGGGCCGAAACAAAAGCAACCTGACCATGCTGGCACTCTCATCTTGGGCTTCTGGTGAAAGAGCAGAGGGGAGAGCAAGAGAACCCTCCGCTCTTTCGGCTCCGAGGGCCGGATAGAACAGCCGAACAGGCTGTAGTTTGCCCACGGCTGTCTTAGAAGCTTAGGTATAGCTAAAATTCTTAAATCTAGCTCATCTAATTCATAAAAATATTTCTTCTGAGCAATAAAGTGAAAGGTTTGCTTTTGAAATGATATAAACCAGATCAATTTTAGTTGATGTATAAGCATTTATTGTTACATTTCAAGTATTATAAAATATTTATTTTAGAAAAGATGACAGCCTTAAATTTTACAATAGATATTTGTGAATTTAAAATTTATTGTGTATGCATTTGTATATATAAAATTATCACTGCCATTATTAAGTATTAAACTCTAGCATACATTAATTTTCCATTAACTTGTCCTATAGCTAACATCTCCAAATACATATAACTGTAATTTTACATATGTATATATCTATACTAACAAAAAGGTAATATGCTAATTAGACCAAACATCTTCTGGACATCCTTGCGGACAAAGACACAGTGGCAGGGGCCAAGGCAGAGGCAGTTAGGGACAATGTGGCCAGCAGGGAGGAACAATTAGGGGGGTGATCAGGCTGGCAGGGAGGAGCAGTTAGGGGCAATCAGGCCATCAGGGGAGGGCAGTTAGGGCCATCAGGCCAGCAGGGGAGCAGTTAGGGGCGATCAGGCCAGCCAGGGAGTAGTTAGGCATGATCAGGCAGGCAGGCAGGCAAATGGTTAGGAGCCAGCAGTCCTGGATTGCAAGAGGGATATCCGATTGCCAGTTTAGGTTTGATCCCTGTGGCAGTTGGACATCCCCCAAAGGGTCTTGAATTGCAAAGGGTGAAGGCTGGGCTGAAGGACACCCCTCCCATGCATGAATTCTGTGCACCGGGCCTCTAGTCTATAATATAAATTTTAAATACTTCATATGTGTTCTCAGCTAAGCTAGCCCCTTATAAACAGTATTAAAATTATTTCTCATGATAATATTATATAGTAGGTACTATTCTTATAATTATTTATTATTAAACCAGCTGAGCCTTGGTTTAATCTACCTTTCCATAAACATGGATAATTACATCACATGTTTGGCTGTCTTACTGGCTTTCAGTGTTGAAATAATGGATTCATGAAATGTGTGTTAAATTGTCTACTGGACACAACTTTTGACTCATGGTACATCTTAAGTTGTTTTGGTTCCTGTGTGGATAAATCATTCAGAGTCTCTGGATTTAGGATCTCAAGTAAGCATAAAAACTCCTTCAGTCCTGTCACATGTAGCCCACCTCACAGACTCTGCTATTTATGATCTCCTTTGCCCTATAGGGTGGCTAATTTGGGATCTGAGGAGCTGAACTGCATCCCAGCTATGCTTTGTTTCCTTTAGTGTACTACACAATTCCCATTGTTGTTTGACTCTTGTTTTATGGAAAATGAAAGAGCTTGGGATTTGCCAGTCTGTTCATAGAGAAAATAATTAATATATGTACCAAAAAATACATATGTAGAAATGTAGCATTTTTATATCAATGAAATGAGAGTACTGGCATGTTTTTTGTTTTTTGTTTTGTTCTAAATACAATAATAACCCTCAAAATATCAGCACATAATAGTTATGTTTTTTTTTTCTCCTTGAGGATATTGGCTTGGAATTATTTCATATATTAAGCAAGCTAGTCTCTTAAGACAATAGGATAGAAAACAAATAAATGAAAATGATGGAATATCACTAATACTATACCATGTATAGTATTTGCAATAGGACATTTCTGTTTCTTTAAGTGCAAATATGCAACATAGCATACGAAGTAATGAAGTTCTTCTAAAAAAAGAGACAAATATGCTCAAAATAGAAATATATCTTTTCTCTCATAGTATCTCAGAATCAAAAAGATGTAATTTTATATTTCTCCACTTTATATGGATATTTAAAAATGAGGTGAGAAATACAAATATGTGATTGTATATGTGTCCACACCTGTTAAACTGAGAACTGGTAAAGATAAATCAGGTGTGAACACATATACATGCACATATTTATACTTTTCACCTTATTTTAAAAATAAATATAAAGAGGAAAAATATAAAGTTACATACACCTTTTTGATATCTGAATGGTGCCCTTTTGAATGGATTTAATTTATTTTTTTTCCTGTTACATTGACCAATAATTGATAAACATCACTGTTTACATGTATGGTATGTGACATGATGGTTTATATATATGTATTGTGAACCATCATAGGTTTGGCTAATATCTAACTGCTTATATAGATACAACAAAAAGAAAAGAAAGAAAAATAATGTCTCCTTGTGATGAGAGCTCCTAGCATTTACTTTCAATAACATTTCTATATACGATACAGCAGTGTTATCTCTAGTCATTAGGCTATACATTACATCCCTAGTACTGATTTGTCTTATAATTGGAAGTTTGTACATTTAGACCATCTTCTTCCAATTCCCTCTACCTTCAGCCCCTTCCTTCAGCAACAAAAGTCTGATATCTTTTTCTATGAGTTTTTGTTCTTATATATAAGTGAGATTACATAGTATTTGTCTTTATCTTTATGGTTTATTTCAGTTATCACAATGCCTTTAAATTTTATCTACCGGTATGTTCTTTCAAAACTTCAATTTTCCTCACTTTTTATGTCTGAACTAAATAAAGGCCCAGTACACAGAATTCATGCATAGGTGGGGTCCCTAGGCCTGACAGGCTATCAGGGCCAATTGGGACCAGGCCAATCAGGACCCAGTCAGAGAGGAGGTGATGGTCACTGGGCTGGGTGCAGAAGGAATGGATGTTGGATGTCAACGCTGCCATTATTGGTGCTCTGCCACCATGTGGTTCCCCACCTTCACCCCTCACCCCACTTCTTCCCTCACTGCTGTACCGTCCTAGCGGTGGGCAGGTGGTGGGCCAATCAGGGACTGCTGGCCGGGGGGAGGGGTGGAGCAGAGAAAGTTGGCCACATGCCTTGAGGAGGGAACTGGCCCTCAGCACCCCTGGGAAAGGGGCTGTGTCCCTGTCCCAGCCCAGGACCTGGCCGGCTGAGGGGAGGGACTGCAAGAGGTTGGCCAGCTGGGGGAGGTTGGCTGTGGGAGCACACTGACCACCAGGGGACAGTGTGTGTCATAGTGACTGGCCATTCTTGTTTTGTCATAACAGTCACTTAGGCTTTTACATATGTAGATAATATGCCTGTGTGTGTGTGTGTGTGTGTGTGTGTGTGTGTGTGTGTGTGTGTGTGTGAAAACTTCTTTATTTATTCATCTATCCATGAACACTTAGGTGTTTCTATATCTTGGATATTATAAGTGGTGCTACTATGAACATGGTGGTGCAGATATCTTTTGAATTAATATTTTAGTTTCCCAGAATATGCCCAGAAGTGGGATTGCTGGATCATATGGAAGTAACGTAATCTTTAAGTAAAGCTGTAAAGTTGTCCTTAGCAGTGGAAGCTGTAAAATTTCACAGTAAACATTCACTTGCAAATGTATTTGAAATTAACAGCTGTTTCTATGATAAAATTTGTTAAAAGGAGGAAATAAAACAAGATAGTAAGTTTTGGGATCTCAGTTCCTCTAAGCATGTATTTCAAAATTGGTGAAAGAACACAAAAAAACAATCCAAAAACAAGGGAATCGACACAGAGCAACTAGGAAAAACATGAGTGACCTTAGGGTCAAAATCCAAACGGACACATCAGTATTGCTGGGATTTTATATGAAGCATAAAGATAAGTGAAAATTACTATAGAAAAGTCAATGTGAAAAGGCCAGCAAGAAAACAGGTACTCTTCTGGTTTTATGATCTCCCTGAAATATGGCAAAAATAAATAAACAACAAAATAAAAATAGATAACAAAGTCAAGCATAGGAATAAACTAAGGTTGTTAAACCTAAATCAGACGATATGTATGGATTATACAACTAATCCAAGTAGGATGAAACCTGGAGGACAGTTTTTTTAATTTATTTGATTATTTTTAAAAAACAAAACAAAACAATACAAAAAGCTGACTAAATATGTCTTTGTAAATCTCCTAATGGATCGTGTGGCTGTCCCCATTGGAATATTGCTTTCATAGATGAATATATCTGATTGGTGTAGGTCCTAGGAGAATATTTATTGACTCAGTAATCGCCTATGGAAAGAAAGTTGAACAGTTTTTCATGGTGCAATATTATCAGAAAATTAGGTCTAGAACATTTAAAAAACCTATCCATAGTGTACTCCCAAACTGATGAATTGCTAATAAAATGTAAGATTTGAGAAAAATATGTAAAATCCCAACCTACAAAATATACCTGGTATATATTGGAAAGCAAGTAAATTCTCTACACTATAATGTTTATAAATAATGAAAGCCTATATTCACTTGTTGTGAAGACAGTCATGTCAACATATGTAAATATAAGTATTCACTTACACATTTACATCTGTAAATGCATATTTAATTAAAATGAAATGAGTTCTCATCATAGAAATTACATTCAAACGTTCCACAAAAATTGGAACGTACAGGAAACTGGAAAGAAGTAAATAATGGAAATAAAACTGCCATTATTCTATCATTCAATAAACAGTACTGGCCTAACTTTTTTTAAAAAAATGTTTAAATATATTTTATTGATTTTTTGCAGAGAGGAAGAGAGAGGGATAGAGAGTTAGAAACATCGATGAGTGAGAATCATTGATCAGCTGCCTCTTGCACACCCCCTACTGGGATGTGCCCGCAACCAATGCACATGCCCTTGACCCGAATTGAACCCAGGACCTTTCAGTCCGCAGGCCGGCGCTCTATCCACTAAGCCAAACCAGTTTTGGCTCTGGCCTAACTTTGAATCAATAATTATTGTGCTTCATTGGACAGAAAGACAAAGAATTATAAATTTTAGTTTTGTAATGGAGATCATAGTAAGTACTTTAAACTTGTATGTCAGGCAGTTACCACATTAAACAGTTCTGAAGTTGTATGTTGAAAGCAACAACAAACAATATGTAAGTAATGAGCAGAGCTGTGTTCCAATAAAACTGTATTCATAAGAGCAGGCGCTGAGCTTTTCTAGCCTGCCTGCCACAGTTTGCCAGCCCCAGTGCAAGACTATCATGGCATTTAAAACTCCATCCTCTAACTTTAACTCCATAAAATGTTGAAATGGCCCTGGCCAGTTTGCTAAGTGGTTAGAGCATTGGCTCTCAGACCAAAAGGTGGCAGGTTTACATTTCTAGTCACCGGCACGTATCTTGGTTGCAGGCTGGATCCTGGGCCCCAGTCAGGGTGTTAGCGGGAGACAATCAATTGATGTGTCTCCTCTCTTAGGAGTCTATGTTTCTCTCTCTCTCTCCCCTTTGTTCCTCCCTCCTCACAACTCTCTCTTAAACAATCAATGGAAAAAATATCATCTAGTAAGGATTTAAAAAAAAGTTGAATGTTTGATATTTGTAAAGTCCAAATCCATTACTGAAAGAGAAGGTAGTTTGTGTGTGTGTGTGTGTGTGTGTTAATGTGTTTCTCTTTATCTATAATGTCTATAATGTATTTTTTTCATCTTTTATTTTTTTTAAATTTCTTTATTGATTAAGGTGTAACATATGTGTCCTTATTCCCCTACTTATACCCTCACCCCCTGTTGTCTGTGTCAATTGGTTAGGCCAGTGGTCGGCAGACTCATTAGTCAACAGAGCCAAATATCAACAGTACAACGATTGAAATTTCTTTTGAGAGCCAAATTTTTTAAACTTAAACTTTTTCTAATGCCACTTCTTCAAAGTAGACTCGCCCAGGCCATGGTATTTTGTGGAAGAACCACACTCAAGGGGCCAAAGAGCCACATGTGGCTCGCAAGCCATGGTTTGCTGACCACTGGGTTAGGCTTATATGTATGCACACAAGTCTTTGGTTGATATCTCCCTCTTACCCCTACCTTCCCCTACTTTCCCTCTGAGGTTTGATGGCCTGATCAATGTTTCTCTGTAATGTACTTTAAAACATTTCTTGGACAAGGTTGATGGGGATATGTAGAAAATGGAATTCTTTTACATTATGGGTCAGATATAAACTAGGGCAGTCATTATGGAACACTGTAAGGAGGTTCTTCAAAAACTTAAATAGAAAATTACAATTTGAACCAGCAATCTAAAGTTGGATACTTATCCAAAATAATTGAAATCAGAATCTCAGAGATATTTGCACTTCCATATTCATTTCAGCATTAATGACAATACCCAAATTTAGCAACAGATGAATGGATAAAGAAATTTTGGTATATCCATACTGGAATATTATCCAGCTTTTAAAAAGAAAGAAAGTCTGCCATTTGTGACAACATGGATGGATCTGGAGGACATTATGCTATGTGAAATAAGCCTAACACAGAAAGACAAATACAATCCTGGGTGATCTCATTTAGATGTGGAATCTAAAATAGTCAAACGCAGAAGAGAATGGTGGTTTCCAGGCACTTGGGTGAGGGAGAAATGGGGGAGATTCTGGTCAAAGGGTACAGAATCTCAGTTATGTAAAATAAATGTGTTCTGGAAATCTACTGTACAACAAAGGGCCTATGATTAACACTATATTGCATAGTTAAAGATTTGCTATGTGTAAATGTTATATTAAGTTGGGAATGGTGGGAAGGGAACTTTTGTAGATATTGGTTAAATCAATGGCACTAATAGTGATGATGATTTCACAGGCATATACTTATCTACAAACTGCAAATTGTGTACATTAAATATCTACACTTTTTTTGTATGTCAGTTATACCTAAATATGATTAAAAATGAAACAGTTAATTTTAGAGCAAATCATTAACTGTTTTATTTTTAATCTAATTAGAGGCAATTTTAACAGAAACCTGAACATTTTTTTCCAAAGCCTTTAGTTGTTGTATAAGGTTTGCACTGTCTTTATGTGGGTCAGATAATCTGATTTTTGCCAAAGTCCCTAAAGATAAGTAGCTTTCTAAAATAATGGCAATTGTTCTACTATATATTATGACAGCTCATCCATACAGAAGACTTTATGACTTGCTAAGTTAATAAAATATTGATTAGAAAAAATATACTTTATAATAAATAAAGCACAAGGGCAGCTCATGCAATATTGTTATATTTTCTGCTTCATTGAAAGTTCCTCTGTCTTTTACCATCTGTGGGACTGCAGTGCACTACATGATAATATATGTACATATATTCTCTCTCTCTCTCTCTCTCTCTCTCAAATACATTGCAACCTGCGCATAATATGTACTGCTACAAATTAGAATATGTATATTCTTCAATAAGAATGGTGTCTTTCTGTTTTTATTGATGTTTTAGAAGGAACTGGATATGAAATGAAAATAGTAGCAAAAGGAGCTAACACTCAGACCCAATTCCACTTTGCTCTCCCTGTTGAATTGGTTTGTGGTAGATATAGAGATGTCAGAGGACAGGATTCTTAAAGAAATCTCAGATGATTCATGAGGGTATATAACAACAACAAAAAAATTAATCTCAATGTTGCTTATCGCCGTATAGCAAAAAAGCAAACACATAAAATCACTAAGGAACACTTGCTTTAGGAGACTTGAAAGGGTACCTCAACTACTTCACAAAGGAACTGAAATCTGGAGTTCATGGACCGTAGGTCCTGGGAAAATGGGATTAGAAAACCTCTTGAAAGCAGAAGCAAGCACATCATTTTACTTCCTTGTGTCTCTTTGTCTTCACTTAGAAATGCAGTGCTCCCTGCTACGGGGAGCTGTGAAGATTAATTATTTGACATATACTAACTACTATGAATGTGCTCCATGTAACTTTCTCATTAATCAAAATGCAAGCTCCTTCCATCTTGGTCAATGTACTGTTTTTAGAGGATACGGAGACATTATACAAGTACAAAGACAGACAAAGAAACTTTTGTTTTTATTCCCCAAAAATCATACCCAGAATTCTGACTAGGCTGGTCATCCCAGTCTTTAAAATCTCACAGGAGCCAGGATAAGATGCTGGTGGCCCTTGCAGATCTTGTGCACTGGAGGGTCTGTGTAACTTCCAAGATCATGGCCTGTGATTGCAGAACACATGGGCACAGCATGACAGTTGAATTTTCTACTCTGGTCCACAGGCAGTTTTGGAGAGTTAGAAATGCCAGATGTAATGTCATATTGGAATTTTCTAAATTTTCTGACTGAATCCCAAATGGTTCCTGGAAGAACTGGGAAATATTTATGACGCATCCCATCTGAAGTATCTCTTAGGATACAGGAACCCTAATAATGTTCCTAGCCTGGGAATAAGCTAGTAGTGGCCAAGTTTCCTCATCTCATGTTGTCAGGTTAATTATAGTTATGCAATAAGTGTATGGATTTAGGTCACTTAGTGAAACCTGTGACACAATTTATTGATTCTAAGTAATAAGGCAAGTTGCTACATATTTGGAAAGAAATCCTTGTATTAGACCCATAAATCAATGTAGTTATAGCCTCTTATTTTTCCATATAATTTTTCATACTGTGATGTATTCTCTGACCATATGAATGCATTGGAAAACTCATTGTGCTTTCTAGAGGAACTAGATACCACTAGTTTGTAGAAGAGAATGAATTGCAGTAGTTGCCATGACTGTGTTAGCATTGCTTCATTTTTGTTGGTGGTGTTCAAGTTATTGTTGAGAGAGGAGAGAAAAAAAAATACTTTCTTGATAAAGGGATAAACTGATGCAAATGTTGGTATATTCAAATCTGGCACACAGTCTCTGTTTTCTCAAACGCCACTTTTACAAAGAAAGTGGCCATTCATGGGTAATTTGGACAATGAAAGAGTTATCTCAAAATCACATAACTTAAAACTAGAGAACATGGACAACATAATCATTACGTTTATTTGCATGGACTTTTATACTTTCATTTCCACTAATGTAACATTTTAGAGTCAGTTAGACACACTTTCAATGGCATTACCCATGCTTCATTTCAATCTACCAAAAAAAAAAGAATTAATACTATTCCCCCAAGAAACACAAGAAGATATCCACGCTCATTTGTTATAAGTAAGCAAAAACACTGCAATGTTTCCTTCTCATTATCATGGATAGTTGTTACTATAATATCCGTTTTTCATGCACTGCTTGTTTCATTCGCCAGCTATACTTCAAACATTAGGAGAGTGACGGAGGCTGAGACTGTTATCCCATTTTTCAACTTGTGAATTAAATTATATTCCATCAGGGATTTACTTGGTGAAATATTCTTTAAAGTATTTAAAAATATGCAAATACATTGCAGCCTGTGCATAATATGTACTGCTACAAATTAGAGTGGTTAACTCCTCAAGTGAAAGCCAAGCACTGAAGGCATTTTTCTATCTTTCAAGGACAGTGTGAGTTCTGCTAAGTATTGTAACTGGGTGACAAGCCATTTCTGGTAGATGTGCTTGTAATTAATGTTTTCCCTTGCTGCTGCAGCTTTCTCTTCGAAGAATGGCTCTGAGAGAATGAAAATGCCTTTTTGCTTCATGTAAATGTCAGAAGCCTCGCTGATCAGCATAGCCCTAAAAATTCTGCAATAAATGAAAATACTTTTTAGAAAGGAACCTGCATCCAGTTTCAGAATGACCCCAAGAGACCCCAGCTTAGCTACACATCCCACGCCATTTAAAACAAAGTTGAGAATCACTTTTAAATTGTGATTCTTATGATCACATTTGAGTCCTCTTTGCATGTATGAAGAACAGCATATAGCTTATTTTTTTCTGATAAATTTATAGACAGATCTTAAGTAGTACTTAGTATTATTGCCACCATAGCTAGATGCTCATTATCCCTCTGAAGCATGTCACACATTTTTGTGACATAAACAATACATATAAACCCAGGGCTTTATTGAATCTGAAGAGATTGGAACAATTTAACTGTAGATGTTCTTACTAAGACCAATAAATAAACTGACAAAACATCCAGCCTATTTGTGATTCAGCCTAATTTATACAAGTAGAAAAAAATATAATCAAATGATTTGCCTCTTTTTGTAAACACTACTAGTATTTCTCCAAAACTCAATCTCTGAATAAGTTTCAGAAGGATATCTTATCTACTCCTTATGCTGGTCTGTTTCAACTTCAGATTTATCATATATTAGAAGGGATATCCCACCTACGTCTACTCTGTAGGAAAACGTGACTGATAGTAAAAAAAAAGTATATGAATCTTTAATTTTGATGTAAAAATGTTGTTCTGGTTTCCATGATCCAGAGATAGTTTCTGGTTTAAATTCACAATTAGCTAGTAGTCTGAAGTTTTGTCATCTATTTTTCCACTGAAATACTAACTAAAACAGCAGGATTTTATAAAGGTCCAAAAGAAATCAAGCTTAAAGTCACATTTCTGCTATTGTTTCTACTTTTCCTTTAAATCATACTTGATGGATTTTTAAAAATTATTATTAACTCAAAATGCTGGCATACTTTTGCAATACCAACCTGGAATTGTAGGAAAATCTATTCTTCGTTTTCCCACCTCTGTTAAGAAAGGGCAGGTTTGTAAAAAATGATCTCCTGTCATTATAACCTTGAACAGCTATGTACTAAATTTCTAAAACAGCTAATTTCTAAAACAGCCCTCCTTTCCTCTGTTCCACATCCAACCTTCTCTTTCCACTTTCAGTTGTTGACCATACTCCCATAACCATATCACCCATCCATCCATCCATCCATCCATCCATCCATCCATCCAGAGAGAGAGATGGCATATCAAGTGGGTAGGACAAATTCAGGAAAATGCAATTTTGGAAATTCAGTCACCAAATGTAGAGTGCAAAAGGCTTAATAAAGGAACAATGAATCTAGGAATGCTAAATATTTAGCCCTGGATTTTCATAATTCCAAGCAGTGTGCGGGGGGGGGGGGGGGCATGACTTTTTATTACTGATAATTCACACATGATGAAGTCGATGCCAACAGTGGGGAGTATTCCAGGAACTGTGGACAAAAATGTACCTTTTCAGCTACAGCTTTGAAGATGCTGATCAAGCAGGCTCAAGGACACAGGCTGTACAGACAAATGCAATCCACCTTCCCACAGGTTAGCAAAGGGTGATTATAAGCATAATTGTATGCTGGAGGACAGCATAGAGGTTGAAATAATCAGAAGGCAAAATAAAACTAAAGTAGAAAGGGTAAGACTAATTAGGCACAATTAAAATATCTATTAAAACATTTAAAATTGCATCGAGGACAATGAAACATAAAAAGACACAATATACTATTGAAGGACAAATTTGCAAAGGTTTATGCAGAAGAAAAGTACAAATGCACACAATGATAAGAAAAATAATGTAGAGCTCCTGACTAGTATGCTAGTCTGTTTTCACAAATGTAAGCTGCTGAATCCAAAAGAGATGGCTATAGTACAACATTGTTCTGCTTTGAAACGCTGTAGCTTCTTTTACCATCCTGGATGGACTTTGTAAAGATTGTTAGGCTAAGTAAAGATTGATTAGATTCCATCACACATAAACACACATTTATTAAGCACTAGCTATGTGCCTAGAGTTCTGGTAAGTATCTCATGCATGTGATTTTATTAATATAAAATACATAAAGCTGACCAATATAAAAATGGAGGATCAGAGTTGATGTCTACCATGCAAATGGTTGATAGGCGAATTGGGAATAAACTCCGTTCTGTTATTAAGTGGAAAATAATCAAATGATGCTTTTAAAGGAGGCTCCTGACTTTGACCCAGGAATTTATGGCGCTCCAGCCAAATGTTTTGTTCCTTGTAACACCTCTTTCTTGATATTGAGTTTGTGTCTCCTGAATCAGGCCCCAGGCTTTTCTCAGCATCACGTGCAGTTTCATTTCATGTAATCCAGAATGTTATTCTGTCAGACTCTGTTGTGACAAAATGTGATTTAGTAGCATATAGTAGTACTTATTCACTCTCTCAATAAAGTATTAAGCATCCTCTCTAGGAAAGGGGAGATGAGGAAAGTAATGAGACCCAACGAAAACGGGTCAATAAAGAGCTAGACATGCATTGATTTTACATTGCATTTTAAATATATTTTTCATAATTAATCTCTATTATTATCATGTGAGTTCTCTGAGGGCAAGGACTGCGCTTTTATTTCTGTAATTGCTGGGCCAATCATTGCACGGTAATAAAAATTGAGAAAAAGTATATGGCTCCATGTCCAGCAGATCTGTGTGGAAAAGCATTTCTGCCACTCAATTAAATTCAGCAAGTAATAAACTTTCCTGTTGAATGAGAATAGTAATACTTGAAAGGATTTTGAGGATAATTAAGTGAAACAATATAACACTTTACACATGATGGTTTTTTCAATAAAAACATTAATAATATTAATTATTATTACAGGTGTTACATTAATATGTGTAGAATGAACCAGAGCAGACTGCAATTGGTGTTATAACATTAATCAACATTATAGTTTTATCAGATCTTAGAATATTGAGGGACTAGTGCTTGAATGGACAGACTTTAGAATGTAGGTGATATCTTAGAGAGGTTTTCCAAAAGAGTGTTAAGTCTGTCAGTCGGAAAAGGAAGGAGGAGGAAGGTACCAAAAAAGCATAGCCTGACGAGAATATTAAAAAATTCTTGCCTCGCTGGTGTGGCTCAGTGGTTGAGCGTTGACCCATGAAACAGGAGGTTATGGTTCGATTCATTCAGGGCATATGCCCAGGTTGTAGGCTCCATCCCCAGTTGGGGGCATGCAGGAGGCAGCTGACAATGATTCTCTCTCACTATTTATGTTTCTATCTCTCTCTCCCACTCCCTTCCTCTATGAAATGAATAAAAAATATGTATTTTAAAATTAGCCATCAACCTTTTTCAATCCTTCTAAACAACCCTCTGCACTTAGTATCATTACAATTCCTAGCTATAAATAGGGAAATGAAGCACACAAATTACTATAGAGGTCCATACAAGGAATTCACAAGGTCCTGGAGTTTCTAACACTACCCCAAGTTGGGAACAGGCGTCATAGGGGAGGTGGTAAATATCAAGTATTAAATGATCAAAAGGGCCCAAGCCAGTTTGGCTCAGTGGACAGAGCATTGGCCTGCAGACTGAAAGGTCCCGGGTTCAATTCTGGTCAAGTACACATGTCTGGGTTGTGGGTTCAATCCCCAGTAGGGAGCATGCAGGAGGCAGCCATTCAATGATTCTCTCTCCTCATCGATGTTTCTATTCCTCTCCCTTCCTCTCTGAAATCAATAAAAATATATTTCAGTGATCAAAAGGAGCTGAATAGTGAGAGAAATGAATCAAGGTATATTATGTCTCTGACAAAAACTTCCCCAAGGTGCTGGATTATGTTATGGACCTATATTCCTTGGAGAATATGAAGAAAAGGCATCAAGCATATCTAAAATATCATTCATCTTGTGGGAGAAATGTGCTGAGGGATACACTCTGGACTGAATGACCAACCACTCTCTTGCTTGAAGATAAAGTGGACCCCACTGAGATAGGCACATACTTCCCTGATCTGAAAAATGTGTCTGAGAGGTGCTCTGTGAAATTATTTTTGGCAGGTGATTTTCAAAGGATCTATAGCTGTGTCTTCTGTCACGATTTTCCTAAAACACTCAATAGGGAGAAAATGTCAACTTTGAAATCTACTTTTAAATTAAGTTATTAAGATACCCTTTTCTGCTTCCTTGTAGTGCTCAATGCTTTATCTCTACTATATATACTCCAGCAAGTGGGACAATTATTATGTTGCCCACTGAAGGCCTATTTTAGGTAACAGATAATCATACTGTTGTAACACATCGTGTTCTAGTTACCGGTACCTATTACTTTCTTAATCTTATGCAATAATATCTAGGATAGGAGTACTTACTGGATAAAATTAGAGTTCCCCAAACTTATTTTTTTTAAAGCTGAAATGTGTTTTAAGATAAAAATGTTAAGGTTTTGTTTCCATGTATTTCTTCTAAATTATGTTTCCACCTTTCATGAGTTCATTAAAAATCATATAGTATGATACACACACACACACACACACACACACACACACACACACTTAATGTTTCTTCCTACTCACATTTTTACTTTTAATATAGAATCTGTTTTCCAAATAGCTTTAATCTCCTTCAGAAAAAAAAATCCTGGCCATTAAAAATCTTTATTTTAGTATTAGACTTCATGTAACTATTGAATGAAATAGATTGAATTGTGGACACATAGAAAAAATATTAAATGTACAACAAATTCATAATTTTTATTTTATTATAGAAGACATTTGACCCCCCGGGCAGCATATGGAAATGATTGCTTTAAACTCTGCTCAATTTAATTGTTTTTTTTTTTATTAAAAATAATGGACAATTGTTAATGTTATTCAAGTTTGGAATGTTATAAAGTGGGTTGGTTTGGTTTTGAACTTGAATGACCTTTGCCCTTTATGTTCAATCACATCTTTTAAAGACTTCTGGGAAAGAAACAAATAATTTGGATGAGACTACACACAGATCTTCTGTTGATAGAAAAATTGTCATCAATAAAAGAAGACCACACTTTCCTGTCTTATATATTTTTCTTCCCAAGAAAGTAATGGTACATATAATTTGGTGGCAACATGGAGGCATATCATGTAATGGCCTCATAGCTAACAAATACCAAAGACATTATATTATTCTAAGTAGAATGAACTCAACAGATGTAAAACAAGCCTTTGGAAAACTTACTGTGACTTAAAATGTGGACACAACAATGATTATGCTATCAGAGAAAGAACAAGGTGGAACTAAATACAGCAAACATATCAGAAGAGTGCCTGAGCCTTAAAATTCACACTGACAAGAATTAAGGCCCACCTCTACCTTCCTGCATCTGTGCTGAGAACTCTATAGCGTGCGCCAACATCACAGAATGCTGGAGAGTGATTACTCTGGAGATCCATAAGCCACCTGCCCCAGATCCACTTTATTGACTTTATTGGTGGCAAGAATATGACACCATGAATAATTCAAGAGTACGTTGTGTTTGGAAGAGAGGAAGAGGAAGAGAGAGAGAGAGAGACAGAGAGAGAGAGAGAGAGAGAGAGAGAGAGAGAGAGAGAGAGAGAGAGAGAGAGAGAGAGAGAGAATACTCCCTTACCATTATTCTTCTACTCCTGGGTTCAAAGTATCAGCATAATCCCTATACACTGTGAGTAGGCAGAAGAACCAGGTCATTTTACAGACTAGGCTTTGTCAAATAGGGAAACTCGCCATAATTACTAGATTATGTTACTCATCAGATTAATCGCAAATTATTAGTAGTTTTAAACTGATTTCATCAAATTACAAGTACTAGTTCCTCTTCTCTAATCTTGGGTTTTATCATTTAGCTGCAGAGATTGAAATGCTACTGCTAGGTTTGTAGGACTCTAGTATCTTAAATGGAGAAATTCTTATCTGCTTTTATTTCTGCCATGTGCTTCTTGATTTAGCTAGCTTGGAAGATTAAATAAATAAATAAATAAATAAAGCAACAAAAAATAAAAACCCTGCAAATATTGATGTTTCTATTTTGTTTAGATCTTGAAGTTATTGTCTAATGCACCCAGGAAATTACCAGATTGGAGATATGTCCAACAATATATCTGCACAATATTGTTCAGAAAAAAAAGTGTGTATTTTCACCAGTTAATTCAAACCAAAGTTAACCAACAATACAATGTGTTGGGCCCCTGCCACCTCTCTCTTCCCTTCAAACATTTCCAGAACACTATTTTCATTGTATCATGCTTGGTAAGGTCACTTATGCTTTACACATTCTCAAGGAGCCTGCATAACACATTTTGTTTAATTGTCTCATTAACAGCTATCAACTATTAAATACTGTGCAGATGACTTTGAAAGTCAACTTGGGTTCAATTTATTCACCAGGCAATGAGAATAACACAGTGAATAATTGAGATATGTGTAAACCGAGGGAAAGATAGTTCAATTAACTCATGAGTGTACACTGTTGACTCATTGCTTCAGGAATTTAATGGTAGATCACTCAGAATGGTGGATAATGAATAATCATATTTGGAAGTTGGTTTCACATATATAAAAGTATGATATTTCATACTCATTTGAAAACTAACAATGCTATGGACAAAGCAGGGTAAATTATACCCAACTTTCTCCATGCTGAACTCTCTTTTTGGAGGAATTAGAATGTTTGTCAGAAACCCTCAGACAGATGCAGTAGACCAGGCCAAAGCAGTACCGGGTTTCCTTTGAGAGCTTCTGCATCATATTAAGTGAAGAAACAATTAAAGTGTTGGCTTTCAGGTTTTCAGCAGGTTAATTGTTCATTATTTTGATTTTCAAGAACACTTGTTTTTTCTTCACATTTTGGGAGAATAGAGTAAATTAAGGAATTATGAGGGCAGCTTATTATAAAACCCTGTCCTTAACATTTGGATTACTGACATTAGCAATACAAACTTACTTTTAAAAGTTGTCAACTATAATCATGCTAATTAAAATTGCTGCTACTATTTATAATCTGAAGGATATTGCATTAGCTAATTTGCTTCTCACGATGACACTATGATATGAGGACAACGAATATGAACTCATTTTATAAATTTAAAGAAATTGAGATGAAAAGAAATCTAATGATGTTTTCCAAGTTATAAATCAATGAAGTGGTAAAAATAAAACCTGAGTTGATGTGGGTTTTTTTTTTACTCTAAGGGACACCCTTCATTTAACTTTCTAGTAAACTATGGTTTGCTTCTTAATTATATAATTTTATGATTTGTTGTTGTTTCTATTCAGTACTTATACTGCAAAAGAAAACCACATACATAAAATAAATTTATATAAATTGTGCTGATTGATAATTAAACATTTATGTGCCAGGCATTGTGCTAAAATCTTTCCAAGTATTATCATACTTCTCCCTCAAAACATCCCTATTAAGAAAATATTACATTTTCTTGCATTTTGGAAAATAATAAGTAAACAGAATCTTTAATTGCACTTATCCAAGTTAAGATATATTAAATGGCAGAAGCCAGTATGAAACTTAAACTCCTGACCTAGAGCTGTTTAGCATTTATAATAGTGTATATTTCATATAAAGATATTTCCTTTTCTTAATATTGCACTCTATTTAACCTTGAATTAAAAAATAATTGTTAAATTATATAGTACAATCCTATGTGTTCAAGCTTGATTTCCCCAAAATATTTGAATCATTTTTGATACAAATAAGAAAATATATACCTATGTTTCCTTAAAGCAATATTTTAAAATTCCAAAATCCATTTCCCAAATATGCTAACATATTTTCTCAAAGAATATTTAATCTGAACTCTTTCCATGTACTGCTTAATAATTTTAAAAAATAATAATTGCATGTTTACCATATAAACTTTTGAAAATGCCTTTCTTCCCCCCAAATTACATGGAAAATAGAAAAAGTCATGAGTAATTTTTTCACCAACCACTATTATTAACATTTAGTCATGAGCCTTTACATTTTCTCTCTCAGCATACCTGTTGTGAGAAAGTTAAAGCATAGAGAGATTGCATAACTGGATTAAGGTCATATAGTCAAACCAAGATGCAGTTCAGAAAAAAAATGACTCAACCTTCCATATCATCAAATAGATTGCAAATATTTACCTGTAGAAAGCACTCTTAGCTCAACGACCATATTGAGCCCATGGACCATAGTTTGCCTGCCTGTGCTCTTGACTACTATTCTACCCTACCTCTCAAAAACAAAACAAAACAAAACACCAGACAAAGAGAGAACAAAGAGTTTGTTTTGACTGTGTAATTCCTTGAGATGCCTGTTTGTCAAGCCAATTGGAAATATCAATTCTGGCATTCTTGAGAAGAATTGGAAATATAATTTGGGGTATAATAGAATGGCATGAGGCAGAAAAAATACATCTATCTATATAAAAGGCTAAGGGACCATCCGACCATCCAGTAGGTATGGCATGCACTGACCATTAGGAACAGATGCTCAATGCAGGAGAGCTGCTGAGCTGTGGTGACTTGGCAGTGGCAAATCTTGGGTGACGAACCCCAGAACCAGAGAAAAGAGATCCTGATTCAAGGTTGTGTCACCCAAGAACCACCCTTTACCAATCCAGGACCCCTTAGAGGATGTAGGAAAGCCTGTTTCAGCCCGATCCCTGTAGGCCAGGAACCCCACTCACTCAGCAGATGCCCTTCGAACCTAGGCACTATCCCAGGTGTGGCCAGCTGGTGAGGGACAGTAGGAGGTTGGCTCCAGGGCATGTCCGGCATGGCATGTCTCCCCCAGTTCCACCCTGCTGGCCACCTTCTAATTAATTTCCTTTCAATGTGCATGAATCTGTGCACTGGAGCACTAGTTTAATATTTTTTAAAAAGTGGCTTTAAGGTGTGAGCAAAATGTCTTTTGCTTTACATTTCACTTCTCCTGAAAAGGAACAAGTATAGTTCATTGAACAAAATTATTGGCCTTTAAGGTTGCCTACTGAAGGGCCACTGTGTGTGGGTTAATCAATCATTTGGGGTAGAACCTTCTCATAAAAGTAGCATGTCATTCAGGCTTAAGAAATCTATTGAAAAACACACACAAAATTATTGGGTCTCCTGCCATTGACTTGATTCTAAACAAACGATGCTGGTCAGACATATGGGTTGTGTTCCAAATGATTGAGAGGAGCTGGCACTTCCCTGACAGAGGTTGTGTTGATTCAAGTTCTAAATATAAGCCATTACATTTTGTTTCCTGCTATTTCAATACCACCTAAATGCTGATGCTATCAAGTGGGGGGGGATAGTAAAGAAAAAGAAAAAAATAAAAAGCTTGGGAATGTTTAGACAACTCTTCTGCAGGAATTATCTACTCTGACAAGATAATGGTTTATTACTGAAAGACAAATAGTCTTTCAAATCTCAAGTCATTTGTCAGAAAATAAAAATTGAATGGACTACAGGATATTTATTTTGAAGTACATTCTTTTAGGATGATAGTCTAATTCTTTTGATTTAAGAATGCTGTATCACTATATATAAAATATTAAATTCAGTTTCAGATTCTGAAAACCATTGCCAAATTTGACACATTAAAAACAAAAAAGACTATCTGACAATGTTTAGAGAAAGAAGAAAAATACTTTGTTTGTAAAATGACTTTTTGACTGATTTAAGTAATGAAGAAATTTGTAAAAAGTTGCTTAGAAATGCTTATTTCAATATTCACTGAATCTGAAAATTCTTGTTTCTAAATATATTTATAAATATTCAAAGAAAAAACCAACTAGTAAAGGCCAGGACTTAATATCTTAAGAATTAAAGGAACTAACAGTCCACTATTACCTATAGTATTGAGTTTATACAAGAAACCTATCTATAATGATAAAAGTGTAATATGCTAATTAGACCGGACAGCTGAATGACCTTCTGAAGGAAGCCGAGGCTGTAAGGGCCAAGCCCCTTGCATGAATTTTGTGCATTGGGCCTCTCTCTCTCTCTCTCTCTCTCTCTCTCTCTCTATATATATATATATATATATATATATATATATATATATATATGTAATTGATATATAATAATATATATAATTGATTTTAGAGAGGAAGAGAGAGGGAGAGGGAAGAGGGAAGAGGGATAGGGAGACAGAAACATCAATGCTGAGAGAGAATCATTGATTGGCTGCCTCCAGCACACCCTCACCCATTGGGGATGGAGTCTGCAACCCAGGCATGTTCTTTGACTGGGAATCAAACTGTGACCTCCTGCTTCATAAGTTTATGCTCAACCACTGAGCAACACTGGCCAGGCAAATCTCATTCTTCATTTTCCATGAACTTTGTCTGCCAAGTCAATTAGCAGGTTCCCGTTATTAATTAATTAGAATTAAGATATCTCCTGCTTGTTGAACCTGCCTGTACATTAGAAGAGCTTTGAAAAATTACCAATAAGTTTGATTTAATGGGTTTTGGGTGTGGGAAGGGCACTGGTATTGTGTTTGAAAGTTCCCAGGTGAGTCTAATGTGCAGCCAGATGGAGAACAGGTGGACTAGCTTGGTTGGTGCTTAATTTCTTGAAATCAAAAGAGCCACAAGATGGCCAGCAGGGAAGGGCAGTTGTGGGCAAAGAGGCCAGTAGGAAGGACAGTTGGGGGGACCCAAAACTTCAGGGAAGGGCAGTTGAGGGTGACCAGGCTGGCAGGGGAGGGCAGTTATGAGCAATCAGGAAAGCAAGGGAGCAGTTAGGCTTCTATCAGGCTGGCAGAGGAGTGGTTAGACATCAATCAAGCTGGCAGAGGAGTGGTTAGATGATGATCAGGCTGGAAGGCAGAAGCATTTAGGGACAATCAGGAAGGCAGGCAGGTGAGCAGTTGGGAGCCAGCAGTCCTGGATTGTGAGAGGGATGTCAGACTGCTTGTTTAGGCCAAATCCCTGTGGTACAGCCCTCTAGGGGTCCGAGATTGAAGAGAGTGCAGGCTGGACTGAGGGACATCCCTACCCCCATACACAAATTTTGTGCACTGAACCCCTAGTATTAACATAAAACATTATGTAGTAAAACAGGTGTTAGACCATATTTGGCACATGGGTTGTAGTTCACCAAATGCCCGCGTTATGCAAACTATAGTTTATCTATATAAAAATTTTTTGTCCTATAATCATTATCTTTTAAAACTTTAGATACAATGAACCTGTCTTGAGATATTTAGCTTGTGCAGCAAAATTAAATAACCAAAATGATTTTCACCCAAAATAGGCAACCGTTCGTTTTTGATTGGAGGAGAATCTGATTTTTTTCTTCCATCATTAGAATTCAAAACTTAGCCAATTATATACCAAGATATATACAACTTTGCCCGATACACAATAATATAAAAATCTTACATGTCTATTTAGTGAGTGACTCTTTACACTTCTTAATGTATTCTTATATTATGTATCATTATTAATGACAGTCCTTTCATGTTTTATATCTACTTTTTAATCTTTTATATTTTTTCCCATTGTTCTTGACCCTTTGCTTAGGTCATTTATTGCTTTCTTTTACGGCAAATCTGCTCTCTGTTGCCTACTTTATACGTTAAATTTGTGTTAGTCTTATATCTGTAGTTGTCTTTTGTGGTGGTCCTGTCCCAAGTACACCGGATGTTCAAGGCCACTTTACCCTACGCGTGTGCAAAGGCCATGACACAGCAGCTGTGCGCACTGTGCAGGCATACCTTCCCATAACCCAAATGGTAACGCCACTATTTGGCAAAAGGCTTCTTTTGTATAAAGATGTGTTACTGAACTCGCCTGTGCGTGATTGCTTTGTAAGGCTGCTTTGTGCAGCTCCTTTGTAGGGCTACTTTGAAGAACCGTTTTGTCTGATGGCTCCTTATTAGCAGTGGCCACTTGGTCTGTAATCAGGTTTCTCCTATAGGCCTTTGACTTCTCACATCTGCCCCATCTGATACCCAGAGAACAGGGACCTGTACTCCCACATCTTCGCTCTCAAATTTTGATCACTTCATTGTTCCTAGCTCTTAATACACAAGGTGTGATGCTTTTGAATCTAGAGTAAAACGTAAAATCTGAGACTTCTTTCAAATAAACTTCTCATTTTTTTTAAAGTAAGTTGATTTCACAGACGGGCATCTCAAATACCTTGGCTGGTTTTCCTTCCTATAGAACGCCTTATCTTTCTGGATACCGCATGATCATTCTCAAGGTGGTTTCACAAATCAGATCCGTGTGCAGAAAACAGAGCACAGCTGGTTTCTATCAGCAGCTGGGTGTGTTCATCCTGGAGATATCTGGCTGAATCACAGAGAAAAGGAGCAATTTAGATGTTAGCTTTTGCAGGCATCTTGCTGCCCAGGCAGGAAGAATGGGAAAAGCAGAGCAGGAGGTAGGTATGGCAGGCTGCTCACCTCTGTGCTCAACAGTTCCTTTCCTGTCTCTCCTATGGAAACTCTAAGCCAGGGGAGTCCCTGTCCTCCTCCGCTGCCAGCACTGCCCCTTTCCTGGGAGCCAGCTACCTCAGGGCCCAGCCTTGCCCCCGGGGCAAGAATAAATACAGCTGCTCAGTTTCTACTGTGTGGAAAGCAGGCGATCTGGTTGCAAGTAAATTGTTTGTGGGGGGAAATGTTGCAAATGAGTAAGTTGAAAACAAAACTTGTTGAAATGATAAATTGGTCAAAAATGAATTTTTCCAGTCACTGGTTTTGCAATTTGTCCAGTCACTGATGCCTGCTTTACTTTTAAAAACAGCAATTACTCAAACTAAAGAAGTAGCCTGATTGTTCCCACTTTTAAAAACAGTGACCAACCAATGGTAGCTACCCTTATGCTTACAAGCCATGATTATTTAATCTAAAGAAAGAACCTTTTCTAATTGTAAATGGGTACACTGAAGGCCAAGGTTCTAATAATGTCTATAATTATTAGGAACTAGAGGCCCATTGCACGAAGAGATTTGTGCAGTAGGCCTTCCTTCCCTTGGCTTCAAGTACAAGCTTTCCTCTGGCACCTGGGACACAGGCCTTAGCTCTGGCCAGAGTCTGCCATCTTCATCTTTGTTGCAGACTCTGGAGACTGTAGTCTTGTCTTCACTGAGGCACTCCACTCCTGTAGATCCCTTCGCCCACTGCCCCTCATAGCAGGTGTCCTGCCCCTCCCGGCCACTCCATGCCTGGAGCAGCTGGGTGGCTGCCAGCTTTGGCCTTCTAATTTGCATACTCACTCTGATTGGCTGTGGGAATAGCAGAGGTATGGTCAATTTACATGTTTGTCTTTTATTAGGTAAGATGACAAATTAATGAGAAATTAAAAATGTCCCCTTAATAATACCTACTTTAACTGTTTAGCTATGTATGCTCCTTTTATCATTCATAGTTTTTAGATATTTTATTAATATATAGCTTCATTTTAAAAAATAAATGTCTGTCATGAACATGCATTCTTTCTAATTGGTGTTTCATGGTTCTTGGGATATATTCCAAGAAATGAAATCACTGGGTCAAAAAGGCAATATCAACATAATTTAAAATAGCTAAGCTCTGAAAATAGCTCAAGTGCCTATAAGCAAATGAGTGTATTAAAAAGCTGTGGTACATTTACACAATAAAATACTACACAGCTATAAAAAATAAAGAACTATTAATCCTTTTCAACAGCATAAATGGAGCTGGAGATTACTATGCTAAGCAAAATAACCCAATGAGAGAAAGATAAATACCATATGATCTCATTTATATGTGGAAACTAATGAACAAGATAAACTGAGGAACAAAATAGAACCATAGGCATGGAATCATGGAACAGACAGACAAATGTCAGAGAGGAAGGTGGTGGGGGAGACTGAATAAAAGAAGGTGTAGATATTAGCCCAAGAACATATATGCATAAACTATGGACACAGACAACAGTGGTGATGGCCAGGGGAGGGAGTCAGGGGCTGGGGGAATGTGGGAAAGTGGGGTAGGGATGGGGGCATCTGTAATAGTGTCAATAATAATAATTTAAAAAGTCTCTTATAAGGAAACAAATTTCCAATGAGGCAAATAAATATGAATTTTTGTCTGAGTGTGAAAAAAATGTATCTAATACCCTTCTCATTGATCAATGTATCAGGTAGTCTGAATCCCCTGATTTGCTTAATTATTTGCAAAGTAAAAATGGACACCTCTGGAAAAATATTTTTAAATCAATGGACAATTTACATCCTATTGATCTCTAATTTTGAACAATGGGCAATATACTGTGTGTGTGTGTGTGTGTGTGTGTGTGTGTGTGTGTATATATATATATATATATATATATATATATATATATATATATATATTACATTTACTTGGAACCATTCCTTGTGTTTCTAACCACTTGTCCATTTAGATGGGAACTTGTAGGATGTATGCAGCTACCCTCTTGTGGCCTTCCCTCTTACTGACTCCTCCAAAGAACCCCCACAAGTGGGTACTATCCAATCCCATTCTATAGACAAGGAAACTTAGACAAAGTCTCACAGATAGAAAGTAGGTAAACACAGAATACATTTGAAGGCATGCTGACTCAAACTCAGAACTCAGAAACTTACCATACAGTAACTACCACAGGAAAATGTTTTGTAGAAGTCATTGAGTACATTTTAAACTCAAAATCACTTATATTTTAACTAATTCTTCCACCACTTATATTAGCATGAGATGATTTGAAGATGAAACTAACAATTTATCTTATTTCCTTTGCCATTGTTTTTGTAACATGCCTATGTATAACTAAGTAAATTAAAAATGACCTTATATAAATTTTTATGTCAAACATTTTATTTAATGTTTCTTTATGTTTGTTTGTTTCTCAGTCTCATATTGTGACCTAATTGTGTACTTCATGTTCCTGCTGTGTTTGGCAAAGGGACTCATTAATTCTATTACCCCTAGCAGGATAAAAGGGGAATTTTGAGATGGCTGGCAGCTACAGATCAATATCCTAACTCAATAGAGATAATTATTGAAATCACTAGGAGACTAGGAAGCTGTCAGCTGTAAGCAATCATTTTTTAGGCCTGGGATAAATCTGCAGAAAATACAAAACAACCTTTAAGTGTATTCTTTTAAAATTGAGAGTCATATGCCTATGGTTGTTTTTCTGTTATCCAATTTCATAGATTTGTTGTCCTTGCTTCATGGTGATATATATTGATTTATAAATAATTGACCCCCTAATATTATCTGACCCCCTAATATTATCTGACCCCCTAATATTATCTGACCCCTTAATATTATCCATATTATACTGACCCTCAGTTCTTCTGTTTTTCTCATTGACTATCCCTGCTTTGCTGTTTTACTGAACTAGTAATTTTGTTCACTTACTTTATTTGTTAAGTATGGATATATTATTTGAACTTAAGTAAGCATTCACAGTGATCACCTATAGAAATATAGAAGACAGAGTTGCCATGCTTCCACAAATTAAAATAAAATTCCTTATAAACATAGCATTTGTGCAGTATCTGAATTCTGTCTGGATGATACATTTGCATTTTGTCTTCTAGTTATGGTGAATCAGTGAGGTTGTAGGTTTCACTAAGGATTCTCATCTGTATCTCTCTCATATTTAACACAGCTTTCTGTTTCTTCTAAACTATGTTCATAAATATCTCTTTATCTCCATCTTACTTTTTCCCCCTTGTCTACCCTAGGATTCCTAGATCCTTTTCAAAAATTACTGAATGGGGCCTGAAACCTTATTATATTCCTGAATTCAAATGGAAAGCTATTCTACTGTATATGCCCCTGAAAAATAATCAATGAGGCTAAACTTTACATCAAGCACATTTTTCACTTTGTTTTTAATTTCAATGTTGCATTCTTGGTATTGTAAGAAAAGAAAATAGAAAATTAATGGAAACTTTCACAAGGATACACACAGAGAGACAGACACGTTTTATTATACAGAAGTACATGCAATGTTTATAAAAAATACTATAATAAAATGTATTGTGTAGATTTTGAGCATACTATCATTATAAAACCTGGAAGCATATAACTTTATCCAATTTGTTTTTGTTTTCTAAAAGGTAAAAAACGAAAGGAAGCTTTATAACTTATTCAATGGGTAATATGGACGTAGATCTTTTAAGAGCATGATTCTCTCTTTTATGATAAAGGAGTTGGAACCTGATTTCCTTTATATGCCTTTTCCCAGGTCACGTGAGGGCTGTTGCTTCTCTTTTATTGATCTCCTTGTGATCAACAGTTAAGCACGTTTCTTACCATAACCTACCTCTCATTTACAAATAAAATACATTTTTTTTAGCATTTACTGCAGGTCCTTGAAGAGAAATGGAAATGAAAAGCATTTAGGATCCGAGAACAAATTACATTTCCTAAAAACAGTAGCATACTGCAGGGGAATGGTTGGTTGGTTTTCATAGATGCTTCTAGTGTCATGTGAGCACCCACTGCTTTTAGCTTCCTATTTGACAAGGTGAGACAAAGAGTGGGGGAGAAAAGTATAGTCTTTGTGCAGGTGCTCAGATGGCAAATTTGATAATCAATTTAGTCTTTATGTAAATAGTTAACGCTAACAGATGACAGCCTTGCATAAATGCTGACTTTATAGATGTCTGGGGACCTTTAAAAGGTTGGTATATTATCTGTTCTGGAGAAAAAGTGTGGAAAGTAGTTGCCAGCCACGACATTCCATGTATTAATTTTAGGAGCAGACTCACACACATGGCTAATGATCCACTGGGGGATTTCATTTATTTTTGTTTCAAGAGCTTAGTCCTGGGCATTAAGATGATAGATTTATCCTGATCCTAAAAGCTTTCTTTTGAAAGTCAGACTTCAGTAGTCCAGAGAAGAGTCCTTAACTCATTTGACAATACAAACTTCTTTGAGTAATTTCTGGTGGGAATGGGAACAGTTTCTTAACTCCCACTTGGCTTTTAAAAAATATATATTTTATTGATATTTTACAGAGAGGAAGGGAGAGAGATAGAGAGCTAGAAACTTCAATGAGAGAGAAACATTGACCAGCTGGCTATTGCACACCTCCTACCGGGGATGTGCCCACAACCAATGTACACGCCCTTGACCAGAATCGAACCTGGGACCTTTCGGTCCGCAGACTGACGCTCTACCACTGAGCCAAACCGGTTTCAGCTCCCACTTGGCTTTTCTGTAGACACATCCTCCTTCTCTGATGATTTTCTTTTTCCTTTGTCATAACAGTAATTATTTGGTTTGTGTTAGAAAATGTCTCTAACGTTGAGTTCCTCGATTTGCACACTACTACTGTTTTGTTTTCTTTGCGATGGGGGTTTCAAATGCACTGAAGGATATTTAGAAGCATCCTTGTTTTCTACCAACTAGGTGGCAATACCATACACCCCCATTCTTACCATTAAAAAAAAATTTGCAGATATTAAAATGTCCCATCCTGAGGGAAGGGGCAGTGAGGCAAAATCACCCCAGGCTGAGCACCATTGCTCTAATATGCAATGCTGATTATTGCCTTTGTGTGGAGTCTGCTTGACCTAGATACACACAAATAAAGTTAATTATCCATTTGAGTCATTTGAGACATTGAAGAATAGAGAATGGGTAAATGGGTAATCAAAACAATTGATGTAAAAAATAATAGTAGATAACAGTCCTTATTCTGGCAAATGTAATTTTAGGCAGTTAAAGTGTGTTAACTTTTTAAATACTCATTTAAGCACATGAAATAAATACAAATACTTTTTCCATTTTCTATAAGTGGAAAATGAGGTTTCGACAGGTTAAATAATGCCAAAATCACACAGTTAGCAAAAAAAAAAAAAAGAGATACAGTTTTGGATATTCTGGATATGTTTAAATCTGAGGCCTATTTGTTTCTAACAATGCAAAGTAGTGAGTGACACTATCTTTGATTGAATGCATACATGAAGAAACCTCTGTGGGCTTAGGTTCTTGGCCTTCATGATGATGCCTTATTTTTTTTTTTGCCCTGTTCCTTATAAAAGTGTTCTGACACCTAATGTTGTTCTTTGTGGTTTTGTTGTACTTACTTGGTTTCCATCAATTAAAGTTGAGATGGTAAACCCGTGCGCTCTCTCCAGGGCAGTAAGATCAATGGAATTGGGGTAAGTTAAACCAAACCAACAGGAATAAATGGCATCTAGCATTAGGCCTCAGTGAAGAAAACTGGCAATGGTGGAGCCCACTGAAAAGGGACTGACTGTAGTCAGAAGGACTAGAGCTTTTGAGCTTCAACTCGTGTTTTCCACACAAGAATAAGGGGTCAGGGATCAATCCCAAGTTTGCAAATTTCTGAACAAAAGCAGACATCTCCAATTTTTATTTATTTTTTATTTTTTTATTTTTTAAAAAATATATATTTTTATTGATTTTTTTTACAGAGAGGAAGAGAGAGGGATAGAGAGTTAGAAACATTAATTAGAGAGAATCACTGCCTCTTGTACACCCCCCACCGGTGATGTGCCCGCAACCAAGGTACATGCCCTTGACCGGAATCGAACCTGGGACCCTTCAGTCCAAAGGCCGACACTCTATCCACTGAGCCAAACCGGTTTTGGCGATCTCAAATTTTTAAATAAAACATTCTTATGTTTTTACTTATAATGAATTAAAAAAATACAAAGGAAGTGTTTGACCAAGCAAAACAAAGCTGTAGACAAATGCAGTCCACTGGGTACTGTTTCTTACCTTTAAATAAGTCCTTAAGTTATAGCAGAGGTTCATTCCTTTCTACAAAAACATGGGAATATGTCTGTAACAACTATTTATTACTAAATGTTTGGTCATTTTGCTTTTTTTCTCACTTCTAGAAGAAATGCAAGTCTAACAAACACTTTTGAAACTATCTCATTAAATTCTCATGAATGATTGTGCCACTTTAAAGGATGTTATGCCCATTTTACAGATTTACTCAAATAACCTAAATCTGTTATATTCCTTGTCAGAGAATCATTGAGTAAGAGATATTGAGACTACTTGGCAAAAAAAGTGTCTACATTTCTTCTTTTCACCTTTTCCAAGCAAGCAAGGGATATGATGCCCGTCATCAACATTTAATATGAGAAACTCTAAAACATGGTTTCCAAAAGAAATGCACACAACCAGGGAACTTTTTGTGTTCAAATGAATGGAATTTATTTAGACTTGTCTTTGGAAGTATAGTTTTAATCATATGCATATAGAATTTCTGCACAAACAAACTTTGTTGTAAATTTCTAAAAATGGACTTCAGATGGCAAGTGCTTTTATTTAATAAAATAATTTATGCCAAAACAGGTTTATATCGCCCAAATATTTGTATATTTCCACTTCTCTTGACTCACTTGACCATAAAAATATATTTTCCTGCCAATGCTTAGTAAGGCACATCTGAATAACACACACACACACACACACACACACACACACTATACACACAAACACACACATTTATCTAGTTTAAATCATGATTGTTCTATACATACACAGAAGTATATGATGCTTTATTGTTCCATTTTAACCCAGAACCTTCCATTACCTGCATCTGACTTCATTTACAAATAATTTCTATGAGGTGAAAATAAAAATGCAGAGATACAGGATGAGGCAGTAGAGATTGTTATTGCTGAGTGTAATAACAAGGATCAACTGTTTCTGTTTTTATGATAATTTTCAAGTTTGGTGGATATACAGAAATAACTTGAAAACTATTTAAATGAAAAGTGGTCCTGAACTTGGGCTATTTTGCCCTCCATGAGACATTTGGTAATGTCTGAAGGCATTTTTAAAAATGTGTATTGAATTTATTGGGATGACATTGTTTAAAATAATTGCCTAGGTTGCAGGTGTACAATTCTATAATACATCCCCTGCACATTGTATTGTATGTTTATTACCCATAAAAGACACGTGTGATTGTCATGACTGGGGTGTGGAGTTCCTATTGGCTGTCATAGATACAGGTTGGGGATACTGCTAAAAACAATCTCCTATAATACACAGGACAGCCCCAAACCCAGATTTCAACAGAGTCAGCAGATCCAAAATGTCAATAGGCCAACAGTGAAAAATCTTAATAGTTTATCATCTAAGCACAGCTAGTCTATTGGGTGTTATGGGTTGAAATATATCCCTCAAAAATACATATATTTAAGTCCTAATCCCCAGTACCTCAGAATGTGGACCTTTGAAAATAAGTCACTGCAGATGTAATTAGTTAAGGTGAAGTGACACGAGTAGGGTGAGGCCCTGTGCCAATGACTGGTGTCATTCAAAAAGGAGAGTTTAGATACACACACACACTCTCACACACACACACTCTCTCTCACACACACACACACACACACACACACTCACACATACACACACACTTACACACACAATGTGAAGATGAAAGCATAATGAAAGTGACGATTCTGCTACCCAAAGCCATGGTTGGCAAACTGCGGCTTGTGAGCCACACGTGGCTCTTTGGCCCCAGGAGTGTGGCTCTTCCACAAAATACCACGGCCTGGGCAAGTCAATTTTGAAGAAGTGGTGTTAGAAGTTTAAGTTTTAAAAATTTGGCTCTCAAAAGAAATTTCAATCTTTGTACTGTCGATATTTGGCTCTGTTGACTAATGAGTTTCCTGACCACTGACCCAAAGAATATCGAAGATTGCCAGCACATCCCAGAAAGCTAGGGGCAGTCATGGAATGATTCTTCCTCACAAACTCCAGAAGGTACCAATGCTGCTGGTAACCTTGGTCTCAGATTTACTGCTTTTGGAACTCTGGGACAATCAGCATAGGGTGCCTTCCCCCCCAAGAAAAATGTATACACACACTTTGAATAATTATAAAGGCAGTGTTTATTAAGATACAATTCCTTTTCAAAATTGATCCATCAGCTGTTAAATTGTGTATACATTTTTGGGGACGTCCTATATAATGTTGTTGAAGCCACTCAGTTTTCGGTACTTTGTTATGGCAGGTCTAGCAAACTAATGCGTCCTGCAGTGAACGTCTCTGTACCTATGCTGTTTACTTAAAGATTTTGCTTTGGAACAGCTGTGAAAAATAAATAATAATAATAATAACAACAATACGCTGCACCTGTAGTAACTGCCTGAGGCTCACTTCATGTAGCGATGCGCTCACCTAAATGAAGCCAATGTGACATGTAAAACCAAAGCAGGGACAACAAATATTTTTCTAAAGAAGTGCCAAGACACAGCAAGGGTGCCAAGAACAGGATTTCTCTCTGTTAAGATTTCTCCCAGGCTGAGATGTAACGTATTTCTGGACCACTAACCACATTTGAACTTCTGAATGGTGACAGAATGTGTCTTCTTCCTTGGATGCTTGTTCTGAAACAAGAGCAGGACATCATGCAGACAAAGTAGCAATCAAAACACAGAACTGGAGTTCAGGCCCTCTCCTCATTCCACAAATCCCTCTCTGCCTTGTGAACACATTTCTAAATATCATGCTTCTGCTTCCCTTTCATTCATCCAGCCAGATTCAATTCACCTGATTTGGTTTAACAATAATTCTGATGTAAATAATTCATACTTCAAAGTTATCCTGTTTTTTTTGTTTGTTTGTTTCTGTGTGTTTTTTTGTGACAGAATCTGTGTGTGTGTGTGTGTGTGTGTGTGTGTGTGTGTGTGTTTGTGTGTGTGTGTGTGTTATACCCTCAGCTTTTATTTAAAAATCCTTTGTTCCTATGCTTTTATTTAAAAATCTTATTCCTTTTACCATTTTCACAGTGTGAATGAGGCAACTGTTTCCATGGAGAAAATGGTAATTTTGTTCTGCAACCCTAAGAGTTCATGTACCAGACACATGGATGTCTCCCTGCTGAGTGGTATCTACTCTAGTCCTTCTACCAAAGGCTCCTACAGAGACTTCATGATTGAAATGGTCTGCCAGGGCTCGGTGTCAATTGGATATCAGATTATGTTGAGTGTCCTAGGTGGTGGTAGAGTAGAATATACACAGGCTGACATTAAGCTTCCATTTACCCAAATTTATAGCTATTTTTAGAGGGGAAAGTATCTGCCTATTGCACATCTTGGCCTTTTGTTGGCCTTTTGTGTTAACAATTGTTCCCAAAGATAAACTTCATAGGCTAATGTGAAGGGAGGTAATATGACATATGGGAAAGAGCATCATTTTAGAATCTGATACCCTTTCTTTTAAGATCATAGGGTCTGTTCTAATGCAATGTGTAGTACATAGGGCCACCTGTGAATTATTTCCCCCCCTAAGTATTTGAGTTACCACCAAATCAAGAAGCTAGACTTAGGTATATTTATAGGTTATATGAGAGAGGAAAGGGCCAATTTAATAATGCTAAAACAAATTAAACATAGAGAACCCAGACTGTAGGACATTCAGTAGGACAACTAATTCTAACAAGTCAGTGTATGAAAGAAAAAGGGAGGAGGCTGTTCACTACTGCATAAACTTGAGAGGCATGGAGACCAAATGCAACGTATGAATTGGATCTTGATTCAAAACAATTAAAACTATTTCAAAAGCAGTCAGGGAACTTTGATCATGAACTATGTATTTAATGAAGCAAACATTTTGTCAATTTTATTTTAGGTGAGACTATGGACTTATTCTTAGGTAAGACAATCTATATTTTTGAAAATATGAATAGAGATATAATTTTCAGGTGAAATGACATGATGCCTAGGGTTAGCTTTATAATACTTCATTAAAAACCGTAAAAATAAATGGGGCAAAAATATTGATGGTTACTGAAACAGAGTGATGGGCATATGGGAATTCATTTGTGATATTTTCTCTACTATTTTTGTGAGGTTTGAAAATTTGTGGAGCAAACATATAAAATATAAGAATATCCGCCTTTGAATCCCATAATTCTACGTTAAAATTTTACCTTTCCCTCCAGATTTACTAGCTTTCTGCTGGGTTCACTTATTTACTAATTTTTCTAACCTAATTTCCTATTCTGATAAAAAAACACCATGTTAACTTTTTATGTAAAGACGAAGTTTAACATATTTAATGGATTCAGGTACAGTTGGATTATTATATTTACACCATTTCCAACATTGTAATATTGTGTGTCTATGTTAAGGCCAAAAGAAAGATTACTCATGAAATGACATCAAATAAACCTGTGTTCATGTATAAATATATCTCTCTCTGTCTCTCAGTCTCTGTTTCTCTCTCTCTCTCTCTCTCTCTCTCTCTCTCTCTCACATACACACACACACACACACACACACACACACACACTTAACTAATATTTGCATTTTTTAGAAAATCCATTATCATGAGATTTTTTAATGTCAACTTGAATATCTGTATGAAATTCCTCTTTCCAAAAATCCCCTTTTCAAAGAGAACAGGATCAAGGCTAACATTTTTAGACTTTTCATACAAAGTAACATTTGGGCTGTTTGATGTAATTGGCAGAGTTTCTAATAAATATTCTAAGCACCATATTGTACAGATAATCTTCAGTTGAACTACTTTTTATTTAAGTAGTGTATGTGTAATTCCAATAAAATAATATTACCTTTACCAATTTCATACGTATTATATATTCAAATGGGTTCAAGGCACTCAAGTGTAAAGGACAGCATGTCCTTTAGATATGCGTTCCCATTTATGAGCAAGATATTCTAACTCCTACAGCAGTCATTAAAATACCTACTGGAAATTCCCTAGAAAATTTAATGCATTTACAATGTTATTATCTGGGAAGATGAGGTAGAAGAAAGCAAACAGTAATGAAGGAGGAAATGAGGAAATCTCCTTATTGAAGCATCACGCATCTTACAGTAAGTAGGATGTGCAGGCATCTCCTTAGTTGGGATGCTTACTAATCTCCTGCTGAGGATGCGGGCTGAAAATTGTCCTTGCCTGTTTGTGGGCTGCAGAATTTACTGTTTTGCTATTTTAATTGCAGATAAATTATAATTTATTTCTTTTTTAGCTGACATCTAGAAATTAACATCCATTAGTTATTATTCCAGCAGAAAACCTTCATCACTTTAAGATGAAGGATGCTTGCGAGAGGAATTCTGCCAGATTATAGGATCATTAGACTGGTCCTGATTCATCATCTTTCAGAAAGCTTGGCTGTAATCTGCACATTTATATGATAATATTCCCGTTATGATTAAATGTTCCCATATTATACCTTTTGAAGAACACGGAACTAGCTTAACTCTTTCTCTTCTCTCATGCTATATTCAGAAGACTATGTGAATTTAACACAGTAGCATTCATTTAAACATCTTAAAAACCCTTGTGCGAGTATTCCGGGAAGACCCTTCAGGGAATCAGAAATCACTCAGAAGTACTTCTTGTTGCAAGGTTATGTTAGGTTAGAATTGAAGGGTGATGCGTGTTGAGAAGCTAGGATGCCTGAATCCTTGTTTTGTGTCCTCCTACAGACAAAACGTCTGACAAATACTGAGAACATTTAAGCATATAGAAGGTCAGTTGTCAGTTGGAACATTAACCCAAATCTGAAAGACTAGAATACAGACTGCCTATGACCTACAACTAAAATAAAGTGCCCTATTTTCATCCCAAAACCACACACACACACACACACACACACACACACACACAGACACACACACACACACACACACCAGATTCAATGAAAGGTGAGTAATACAGGAAGTTAGGCATCAGGAGTGGAAAATCAAGGTTCAGAGCTGGCCTAACAAAACCACACATAAGCTTTCATAGACGTGAGTATCTTTTTATATAACCACATCTTTTGGTTGTTGTTTTTTGTTAATCCTCTCCTGAGGATATACCATATGTTCTCTATTGATTTTTAGAGAGGATAGAATGGAGGGGGAGAGACAGAGAGAAACATCCATGTGAGAAAGACACAAACATTGGTTGTCTCCCACATGCACATCACGAATGGAGCCTGCAACCAAGGTATGAACCCTTGACCAGAATTGAACCTGGGACCCTTCAGTATGAGGCCTGGTGTGCTAACCATTGAACAAACAAGCTAGGATGAACCAGGGTATCTTGATAGAAGAGAAATAGAGTCCAACAAAGACTCCCCCTGATCAAAACATCAGCTGTAGCTTTAATCTCATTGCTTACCTCAGATAAAGTGCTATCCTTCACCCACATGGTCCATCCAAAGACTTTACTAAAGGGAGCTGGAGGGGTCCGAGGAAGGAGAGGAGGAGAAGAAGGAGGAGCCTACTGTCTCTGAGGCTACAACTGCTATTATTTATATCTTTAAAGTTCATTATTAGAAGAGCTTTTTATGTATATGTTTATAAACCTTGCATTGGTAATACATAAATATTTTATACATGATTATAAGGATTATATACATTTAATTTTATTTAAAAATATTTCCAATGTAATAGAAAGACCCCATATTTTATTTTATACTCTATTACACACATAAGTTACATTCTTGCTATAATTCTGATTTTGCTGAGTAGCCATAATAACAGACTTTAAGGCCCTAGCTGGTTTTGCTCAGTGGATAGAGCATTGGCCTGAGGACTGAATGGTCCCAGGTTTGATTCCGGTCAAGATTACATGCCTGGTTTGCTGGCTTGATCCCCAGTAGGGGGCATGCAGGAGGAAACCAATCAATGATTCTCTCTCACCATTGATGTTTCTATCTCTCCCTCTCCCTTACTCTCTGAATTCAATAAAAATGTTTAAAAAGGACATTAAGTAAAAACTAAGTCTCATATATAAAATAAAATTTCATGAAAGGAAGAGATGTTCTTAATCATAACTTTTTAAAATTTTAACTTTATTTTGACATAATTTGAGATTTATAGAAATGTTGAACAATTTTTACTCATTCTCAAAAATGTTGACATTTTTTCATATCAGTTTGTCATTTTCCTTCTTTCTCTCTAGTTTTTTAAAACTATTTGAGAATAAATAGAAAAATAATGATTATTTGCCTCTAAATACTCTGATGTATATTTCTTATAAAACAAAGGCATTGCCTTATACATGTATAGTATAACTGTCAAGATCAAGAAATTAAAAGTGACAGATTACTAATATTTAAACCACAGACTTTCTACAAAATTTTCCAATAGTTCTAATAATGTCTCACTGAGGAGAAATTATGTGTCACATATTACATTCAGTTGTTTCATCTCTTTGGTCTCATTTTTAACTTGCAACATTCCTCTAGTCTCATTATATGAATAAAGAAAGTCAACTTACACAGTTTGTCTTATCTAGGACTACAAAAATAATTAATAACTGAGATAGTATCCAAATATTTATTCCTTTGCTTTCTTAATTCCATTATTTAAATCATGCTACCTCTCTCTCCTACTTTATATACTAGAAATGCATATGTTTTTATATGTGGGTGTTTCATGTCTGCAGTCTCCACATGCCAAGATTCCAGAGTAGTTTGATCTACTGAGAAGCCCATTTAATGGTGCTTCTAAGTAGAACCACGAAATCATGAGCTTGTTGATTTTTTTTAATGTTTTATTGAACTTACTGAGGCTTAGCTAAAATTTATCAATTTGACAATCTCTTTTGGCTTCATGTGTTGTGACCTTATTCAAGCTTCATTTAGAGTTTCAGTAGATTAAACAAGACCTGTTTATTTTTAGTTATTATGTGTGTATCATTTGTCAAAATCTCTGCAAGCATTTTAGCAAATGACGTGCTGTAATTTGGATACCTAATGATTCCATATAACACATACAGCATAAAGAAGATTCGAGCTGTACATCTTGTTCAAAGGAAGAACAATAATATGTTAATTAGCATAATTCCAAATTTAAAAGAGCACAAGACAATCTCTATATTTTAAAATATTTAAAGGATTTGGACTACAATGAAAGCGGGGGTTGTGTAAATCAGATCACACTGATTTTGTTTTCTGTTGCCCTGCCCACCAGACAGTAATACCAAGCAACACCTCAAGGTAATGTAATTTAGCCAAAAGGCATAACCAAAATCCAAATAATCTTGCTTATAATGAGAGTTTAAAGTTATTTTAACTAATTAAAAGGTAAGAAAATACTTCTTAAAATAAGTTATTAATATTATCTAAAGATAAAATCACTATTTGAGTTTTGTTCCTTCTGCAAAAAAGTATTGTTATAATAATATAAATATAGTCTCCCCTTTTGTGAGCTCAGCTTTATACTAGTGGGTTTTCCAAAAGGTTTTGGCTTTGTATAAACTAAGCAAATGCAAAAGCAATCAAACAATGTTTTTTTTTTTTAAATAAATAACATGAAAAAAAGAGAGATGAGCCCTAACCGGTTTGGTTCAGTGGATAGAGCTTTGGCCTGCGGACTCAGGTGTTCCAGGTTCAATTCTGGTCAAGGGCATGTACCTTGGTTGCAGGCACATCCCCAGTAGGGAGTGTGCAAGAGGCAGCTGAAGATGTTTCTCTCTCATCAATGTTTCTAACTCTCTATCCCTCTCCCTTCTTCTCTGTAAAAAATAAATAAAATATATTTTTAAAAGAGAGAGAGAGATGATCCTAAAGCAAGAATCTAACCTGTGCAAGTAAACATAAAGGACATTAAATAATGACATTTTTAAAAATGATATTAATTAATATAATGATATGGCATAAAAACCAGGTTTTCTTATGTATTTTAAAATATATAATTTCATAAAAATTAAAGACAGATTTATATGTATATATGCATGTGGGGGTATTGTTTTATAGAAATCCAAATACAATAACTTCAAAATTGCCTCTGACTGCTAATCCTAATGCATCTACTCAAATTGAATAATATTTCAGTGACACTGAAGGAACTGACATTAATGCTTAAAAAACAAACAGCACTTGAGTAAGACAAATACACCTGACCCTTCACTCACATTATTCTGTGGCTTTGCTTCATAAAAACAATATAATAATTTTATTTAGTTATTTTAAAAAATATATTTTATTGATTTTACAGAGAGGAAGGGAGAGGGATAGAGAGTTAGAAACATCGATGAGAGAGAAACATAGATCAGCTGCCTCTTGCACACCCATTACTGGGGATGTGCCTGAAATCAAGGTACATGCCCTTGACCAGAATTGAACGTGATCCTTCAGTCCGCAGGCTGAGGCTCTATCCACCAAGCCAAATCTTATAATTTTAAAAACATTGGTTAGAGGATGTTTTGGTCTCATCTCACTATGTGTCCCTGGCTTGGTCTTAAAGCCTCTATCAAATTTGAAAACTTAGTTGCTATTAGTCTCTTCAACCACTGAAATTATTTTGTGATGCCCTCGTTCTAAGATGACAGATCAATTAAATTGTATATAGGTAATATCTTTGTTTTGTTTTGTAAACCATTTTATATATTACTTCTCTTGTTATATTTGAACAAGGAAATATTTTGATTTATTTTTTTAAATTAGTTGGATTCATTGATGTAATGAAAATATTTATAGCCTAAATGAAATTCCTTATGAATTGAAAGGGTTTTGGTTTTTTTTTGTGTGTGTATTTTTTTTAATCTATTGACCTTCCGCAGACTTCTAGCTTTGCAATTTCTATCTTCCTTTCTTTCTTTTTGTTTTTATGTTTTTAAAGCACTCACTGTATGACAGAAGTGATCCCCCATGTGATGTAGTGTCTATACTCAATTGTTGTTTAGTCTGATATGGGAGATGATTGTACAAAGAAATAAAATACAGTAAGAAATGGGTAGGCTAATGGAGAAAGAAACTCTTCAACAGACTCCCCAGTTAATATTGTACTGCATACTAACTTGTGGCAGGAAGAAAACCCTTCATTAATTGTATTTTCAGAATGAGTTTTTGCGGATGGTCTATGCAAAAGATAGGAAGAGAGTGAAACCAGTGAGGAAGATATGGCTTTGCTAACAGCTCATTTCTATCAGTAGCATAAATCTTATGAACGTCATGTAGGTGCTTTGAGAACAATGGTAGAAATGAAATTATAAGGATACCAGAATTTTGCATAACTTCAGCATTTGACATGTGACTTACTATATAATGTTGAAACATATTGTAATTTTTATAAAAATTAAAGCTTAGCCATCAGAATATAAGGGTAGCTTATGAAAACCAAAAAAAAAAAATACATGCTACTTTAGGATTGCTGTTAATATGCCTAAGGTCAAGTGAATTCTAATAGCAAAACTGTGCCTGACTATGCATGGCAAAGAACAGTCTATTAGAAAATTTAAAATGATGAATTTTTAATGAAATATGGTGATTAAACCACAGTCCTAATTTGCCTCTTTTTAAAGGATTTGCAAAAAATTATTGAAAAGCTTAGTAACAATATTGAATTAGTCCTCACATTTTAATACTTAAAAGCCTATAGATATTTTTCTTGGAAATATAGTGTATATTCATGAATAAATATTCAAGAAGAAATGTAAGTGCTCTGAAAATTAAACAGATAGATACCTCGTTGGGAGAAAATACCTTACTCTAATTATATGAATACTTTGGAGACCACTAGGCTCAGTTGGACTCAGCAAAGAAAATGAGCCTGTGGATGCTGATAGTTTTAATGGCCTCAGGCTTCCTCCGGGCATTTCTAAAATCTTTGGGATAGTGGCCAGATGAATGAGTACACCCCACCAAATAATATGAAACTGATTTGAATTGTGAACTTAAAATGGAGAGACCATTGTCCAGCTGGTGTAGCTCAGGGATTGAGAGTGGACCCCTGAACTAGGAGGTCACATTTCAATTCCCTGTCAGCCATGTGCTTGGGTTGTAGTGCAATCCCCAGTAGGGGGCCTGCAGAAGGCAGCTGATCAATGGCCATCATTGATGTTTCTCTCTTCCTCTCCCTTTTAGAAATCCATAAAAACATTTTTTTAATTGAGAGATCACTTCAAATCTATAACAATTTTATTGTGGGCAAAAGTAAACTAGTTGTAAACACTCCAAGCTAAAAACAAACAAATAAAATTTATCCATTGTGGACTCTACAGATATATTTAAATTGTAGGCTTATGATACAATTAAAGTGTTTCTTCCTGTGTTAGAGTCCTTACATTTCTTTTAAATGGAGAGTTGTCTTTCCTGTCTGCAGGAGACATGATGTGTTAAATGAGTATGAGGCTTTCTTTGACTAGTCTAGGAATAAGGAAAACAACTATGAAAGCAGTCATTGGCAAGGTTATATTTGTAAGTAATGCCTCAAGCATTGAGAGACATACAGAACATTGAGTTTATATGTAATGTTTGAAATTGTCAGCAAGGCAGAAATAAACAATAGTTAAACAGGGAAATATTATGACATTTAGATATTAAGTGAGTGAATTAATAATAAATTAAAGACTCTCAAAAATACAGGAGACCATATTGTTTGTTCACAATATTAATTTCATTTCTAACATCTATATATATAAAAGCCAATGACCAGAACACCATATCAGCTGGAATAACCAGTGACTATGTTGCTCACTGTGGCCAGTGAATTGCCCAATCAGGGGTGTGGCTGGCAGGAACAACCTCCCACAGCCCCCCCTCCTCCAGCTGACCACACCCCTGATTGCCCCCCCTCCCTCAATAGGGTACAGGGCCATCTGGCAAACTGCTTATGGCCCCTCCCCCCAGCTTGCCTAACCCTCAATGGGCCCCCACCACCCCAATTGGCCCATGGACCCTCCATTCAGTCAGCTTCTCCCCCGATTGGTCCCCCCACTCCAATCAGGGACAGGGATGGCTGGCCAACTATCCATGGACTCTCCCCCAGGCCACAGGCTCTTGATTGGCTCCCTCACCCCATCTGGGGATGGGGCCAGCCCAGCATCCACAGCCCCTCCCCCAGCCAGCTCCACCACCAATCAGCACCCCCACTCCAATTGGGAGCAGGGCTCACTGGCCAATCGCCCTCAGCACCTCCCCCTAAAGAGCATGACTCTGATTGGGCCTGATAGGTCTGGCTTTGATCCACCCCAATTGGGGCTGGGAAAACAGGATCCCACCTGTGCATGAATCCATGCACTTGGTTGGCCTCTAGTAGTTTGTATACATTACTTTAAAACTCAGTGAATTGGATGAAGACCTTATTGGGAAGCCAGGATCCTTGAAGTCCACATCTTCTCTTTCTATAGTGAAGAATATACTAGTCAGTTTATACTCCTGGCCTCCATCCCATTGTCATGGGGGCCTCATTTTGGGGAGAGAGAAATGGTAAAATTAATGCTCACAGTTCCATCTAATTGAAAACTACCTATGGGAAATGCCAAGGAATTGGTAGAGGGAACAGCAGGCAAGGGTTCACCAAGAATTATAAGCATGTGAACAACCACCAGTTTCTGCAGATTTAAATAAGGTTCAACCACTTCTACAAATATTTAGATTACTCCCTCACAATCACATTTTTATTAGTTAATAAAAAAATTCCTAATGCCCCACATGAATCAATTGAATATTTATTTTTAAATTGAAATGGAAGGGTTATAGATAAAACATCTCTCACCATCTTTCTTTTTATTATTATTATTATTGGGTCAACTGGGAAGGTTTCTTCTGCTAGAGATTCAGCAATGTCTATGCTTAATAGCCTAAAACCAAACTTATCACTCTAGTCCATTCAGTATTTGAAAGTCTCTATACTGAGTGCATAGAAATTTGTAAAAAAAAAAAAAATAGTATAGATACTCCACAATATACATAACATTTTAAGAGATAAATATGTGTAAAAAGAAAAAATACAAAATTTACAGAGTGCCAAGAAATCAATAGATGATAAGGATTGCAGGGGCATATGTCTTGGTAGAGAGACCCACATGAGCTTGGCCAGTCAAGAATGAATACTGAAAATTAGCTATTCTGAGCAAGAACCTTAAATAATGAGTTTTAGAAGACAAATCTTTGTTTGCTGGGAGAACTAATAATGGTTTAATCATTAAAAGTTAGCCCAAACAACAGAATTTATATTGGGACTAGGGTCCCAGTACACAAAATTTGTGCAAATTAAAAGGGAATTAATTAGAGGACATATTTTAATATTGCTATTTGCCCTTTCTCTATAATAAAGGTGTCAGAGATTAAAGAAAAATTAGTAAAATGTATATGAAAATCTTCCTCCTTTCCAAGTCCAGGGCACACCATGGGAACCACAGTCAAGTCCCCGCACACCCATGTGTGACTGCAAATTGCATGAGACCCAGATCCAGCCAGCCCCACCCCCATTGGGCTAGATCCAGACTTGGCTGGCCCCACCCCCATCAAGCCCTGCCAGGTGGGGACACAGCCTCAGAACACCTGGCCTGCACCAGGACAGGGGGCACATCTTGAGGTCGCCTGACCTGGGCCAGGGAGCATGGCCTGAGGTTCCCTGTCAAGCCCCTTCAGGTGGGGGGCATGGTCTTAGGTCCCCCAGCCCAATGCCAGAGAGAAGGGCACAGCCTGAGTTCCCCTGTCAAGCCCCATCAGGTGGGGGACACAGCCTCAGGTCCCCTGCCCCAGCCCAGCACCAGGCAGCCTGAGGTCCCTGCTGATTGCTCATTAAGTCTCCTTATGAGAACTCAACCACCTCTTTGGGCACAGCCATCTTTTTTATGATGTGATGGCCAATTTGCATATTCCATCTTTATTAGATAGGCTAATAACACGTTAGTCCATAAAATTATGTAATCTGTATATTAAATTATGGATAGAGCCAGAAATGCTATGTCCAATAAAATAAGCTTTATTTTGGAATCATTTCAATTTTCTATCTTCTCCCATACCCACAATTTTCTCTTCAACATTTTCCCTCACTTTGGTTTTTTCATGTCAGCTTAAAGCTTTCCTCTGATTTACATTTCTATTATGGTCTTCATTATTTTTTTTGAAGCATGTGATTCATTTTTACATGTGAATAAAATATCAATTTGTATTCTTTAGCTTTCATATAGCAACATCTACATCACTATGGGAATAATATGTCTTAATTAATAAAGGTCCAAACTAATTCTTTGAGAGTCAGACACTCTAACACCCTGGGGAAGTGTGGTTGAAGCCTGGAATCTTAAAACCATTAGGCTGTTCCTTAGAGCATAAGCCAATCAAATTATAAAGGGAAAGACTTTTGAGAAAGCCCCCTGATAATAACTATTGTTGATTAGATTCAACTGCTAACAAGTACTCCGGATTCTTGTAAAGTATTAAATGTGTATGCTGTCTTATAGTAAAGGGTATATTTCAGAGAGTACTGCATTGTATTTTGTTGTGAAAACAGCACTGGGCCATAAATCAGAATACAGAGGATTTAGTTCCTTTTGTGCTACACTGTCTGATAGCTGTCACTCTCCTGAGATTAAAAAAAAATATATCTGGCCATTCAAATCAACCGTGTCTCTTATGGATTATACTGGTATGAGTGTGTGAAGAAATGTGAAAACTATAAAGTTGGAAATGAGCAAGTTATTTTATTTAAAAAAATATATTCCCAATCTCTCAATCACTCTTTAACCTATTCCAAATATGCTTTCCAAAAATATGTGACCACCATATCTAAAGATCAAAGTGACCTTTACCACTAATAAATAGATTTAAAATAATCCCTTCCCACCTCCCAGAACGTGCTCTTGCTAAGGTCATCAATAATCTTTATGTGGCCGAATTCGGTTGATACTTGTCAGTTCTGATTTTACCCTACTTCTCCGTAACCTTCACTAGAGCTGACATTGCTCTCCTTGAAGCCTACTTTTCTCGTTCAGTTCAGATCACCACAATTTCCTGGATTTCCTCTTGTGCCTTGGAAATCAGTCCTCAGTTTCTCTTGCCGTCGCTTCTGTTCATAATCTACCTCTAATTTTGTAGGGAGAAAGAGGAATTCTAATTATTTGGTCCCGCTTTTCTCATTCTTACCTATAATTTCTTATTCAATCTAGTTTTGAAATATTGGGTGATTTATTAGCATATCATTCATGCCTTGATTACATGCTTAATCTCTGAATGGCTGGCAGTAGCTTATTTTTTAATTAAGTATATTTTTATCAAAAGCCTATTATGTATACGGTAAAGGACATGATTTGGGAGATAAAATATTGAAATAGAGTTCAGATTTTGGCCTGCATGTGACATACAATGTAGATACATTCAAAGGGTATTCATGAGGGAGTGAATCTTCATTGGCTGATGCAGTGCAAACATAAACTGGTCAGTGTTTGCCAACAAGTCAGAAGGTGAACAAGATAACAGTTAACCTAATGTCCTATGAAAAGCCTCCAAGGACACCTGGTCAACTTTTTCCCTATTTATTACATATATGTATATATATATATAAATAATTTAAACAGTGTTTTATGCCCACTGGTGTGCTTATATGCATGCATACAAGTCCTTTGGTTGATCTATTTCCCTCGCTCCCCAACACTCCCCACCTGGTCTATTTTTATTAACTGCTATTTTGACACGATTTACTTTTGTTCAAATAGAGTTGTTTTACTTTAACAAAAACTATTTTAAAATAGTTAAATCTTCAACAATTACATTTAAAGAAAAGCCATTGAGATAAAATACTAATAAAACTATTCATGTTTTCCCAAAATGTGATTAAAAGTTATACTCATTTCTTCATTGTATGTATTAATGTGCACCCACACAATACAGGAAGACACAAAGGCACAAATAATAAATGTTAACTCTCAGTTATCTATTGTAATAAAAGAAAGCAACATGTAAACATTTTTAAGAAGTAAAAAATTCCAAAATTAATTCTGAGAAGCACCGGTGTACTTATGTTTGGATGTGAAAAAATAATGACTGGAGAATTTACAGCTTTGATAAAGTGAGTAGAAATCCCACTTATTTTCCCTCCTCTTTAATGGTGAAACACACACACACAACACACACACAATCATTTACCTGCAAGTATATATGTATGTAGAAATCTTTGTAGAAATTCCTGAGATAGGTGTAGGTCCTTGGTTTCTTACTCTCTAGTACTTCATTAATATCTAATTGATTAGAAAACATCAACAGTTAATATAGCATATCTGGCAAGTATCTCATGTTTTATTTTACCAAATCAGAGAACCTGGGTACTCTTAAACTTTTAAAAATAATTATTCAGAAACTCTGAGGTAATTTTAAAATTTGGCAGAACCACTTAACTGCCAACCAAACAATTAAAAATACAAGTGACAGTTAACAGAACCGTAAAATATCTATGCTTCTTCACGGTAATTTACAGAATATGACATGAAATCTTGAGATGACCCGTCATGTTTCTAAGAACTTACAGAATCAGTTTGCTTTAAAAATGTCTAGTTGATTTAAAATTATACCAAAAGAATACAAACACAGCTGTAACAAATAAGAGAGGATTTATGTTTACTAGTCATAGTATGTATTTTGTGACATAGAAAAGGTCCCCTTCTTATAGAATCACATATAAGAGTTTATCACTATTGTACATAAAATCAAATTACCCCATGAACATATCTCATATTTAATAACTCTGGAAGATAAGGTCCATTTTATGCTATCTGATTGAGTGTGATGGGCTCTGGGACTTGCCCATTTTGTTTTGAGTAGTTCTGGTATATATATATATATATATATATATATATATATATATATATATAGAGAGAGAGAGAGAGAGAGAGAGAGAGAGAGAAAGAGAAAAGAAGAGAGAAGATCAATCTGCTGCCTTCTACATGCCCCCTACTGGGGATCCAGGCAGCAACCTCTGCATGGGCCCTGACCTGGAATAAAACTGGTGACCTCTTGGTTCATAGATCAGCACATAAAATTGAGCCACACCAGTTGGACCATATTATATAAACTTTATAAGATTTTGGTCCTTTAAAATATAGTCAATAGCCTGAAGCATCACTGTCATGAAATTTTCTCCTAAGTCTCAAGGCAAGATGAAGAAGGAAATATTGAGTATCATGAATCTTCATAGTTTTGATATAATTCCTCAGCTAACTGTAACTTTATCACTTTACCAACCAATCTACAATTCCACCAATTATGACAGTCTAGATGTTCAGTGCACAAAATTCATGCACTCTGGGGGTGGGAGTCCCTCAGCCCAGCCTGTGTCCTCTTGCAATCCAGGAGCCCTTGGGAGATATCTGACTGCCAAGAGGCAGGAGAGGTTCCCTCCACTGCTGCTGCACTTGCCAGCCATGAGCCTGGCTTCTGGCTGAGTGGTGCTCCCCCTGTGAGAGCACACTGTCCATCAGGGGGCAGCTCTTGCATTGAGCACCTGCACCCCCCCCCAGTGGTCAATGAGCGTCATTGACCAGTCATTCTGCCATTCATTCAATTTGCATATTAGACTTTTATTATATAGTATATCATATATAAAGTGACAAAATTGACTTAAACATATATTTCTATTTCAGAGATGTTAAAAATGTGGGAATAAAGGTATGTTTGAATAAATGAAATAATGCACATATTTTCTTAACACTTTATATTTTTCCTCAATAGAATTTACCAAACATGTCCTAGATTAGATAATTATTTACTTAATGACAGGTGTTCCCCCATGAATGTAAGCTCTATGAATGTAGAGTCATTGCGTCACTCATTCATGATTTATTCACAGATTAATTTTTTACTTTGCAAACCCATTCTTTCGTATAGACCTCAGATGAATCACAGCATCGATTGCCATTTCCAATACCAGTATCCAGTGTGTATGAACGTTAAAGTAAATGAATAGATTTTCACTTATAAAGATAGTCCTCAAATACTCACATTTAAATATAGCAATCTTGTGCCCCATTACACTGTTTTTCTAGCCAAATAAGCCAAATAATTTTCTGTGAAGGGATACATAATAAATATTTTAAGCTTTGTGGTCCATATGGCCTCTAGTAACTACCAAATTCTACCATTGTGTTGAAATAGTAGCCATAGACAATACATAAACAAATAGGTGAGACTATTTTTTAATAGAATTTTACAGAACATAGGTGGTGAGCTGGACTGGATGTATGGGTGTGTTTGCCAAATTCTATTCTAGACCAATAGAGCTAATTTATATATCTATAAAATAGCACAAGCTACTTCTGCCAATCTCTTCTTATATCACATGGTGTTCAGAAATTCTGCTCAACTAAAACCTGTGTTAGCTATTAGATCCCTTTTATTCCCTATTTGTGCCATTCTAAGCATTAATGTTTATATTATGAGTTTATATTGTTCTGCTTATGGAAGAGCACATTAGCATGATAGCATTTATTAAATGTTATTTTTTGTGAACTAGCCTATTAGTTTACTTTCTGCTATCTAAAAATCTGTTAAACCTTGCTTCCATAATTTCCTTGAAATCTTTAATAGACACCTAACACCTCCCTCTAGAGTGAAGGGAAGTTATTAATCAACTCCATTTTGCAATAATTATTGAACCAGCTGTGACACTACATAATCTTACTAGTATCCCCACAAGGCATATGCCTATTTTCACAAAATTAACATGTCAGTCATTGTCATACTTGAATAAAATTAATACATAGTGAACTTGACATTTTTGATGGGTCCTGTCAATCCAGTAATTTCAACAAAAAAGCAAATCTATACCTACTAAAACCTTACTTCTCTTTTGCCTTTATCTGACAGGTGAGTCCTCTCTCAGGAAAAGACCTGCCAAAATGGGGATGATTCCAGTCTTATTTTCTTTATTGTCTCCTTGGTAAAATTATAGGTGTCTGAGAAAGGACTAAAAATGGAAGATGGTGTATCTTCCTTGGGATTCTGAAGGATAATTTATTAACACTTTAAAAAATGTAAAAGTTATCTTGGTTATTGTGAGGAAATGCAGTTTTATATGTGAATAATGCTTGAATCTCCCAAAAACCTATGTAAGAATTAAGAATGGACTTATAAATAAGATGGCTAAATAAAAATTCCATGTACCGTATATCATTTACTACAAAACTAGGTGACAAGTTAATTCCCATTAATCCTTTAATTTAGTAGTTAGAAGCACAAGACCTATTGGCCTTAGCAGAGAAGATTAAAAAATAAAAAAGTAATTAAGGCATCTGATGGATCAATAATAGGAGAACCCCAAAATATCCAACATATATTTACTAAAAAATATAAAGGGGGCAATTTGAGAATTCAGGGTAAAACTGGAAATCATTTCATTTAACCCAACGATAAGTGAGTACAAGTTGCCTGGGTTCAGGTCTACAGACTTTGCAGGGATATAATATTTGTGAATGTTCCACACAAACCAACTTGGACTCCTTCTAGAATATTTTTTGAATTGAGAAAAAAATTTATTGTCATGAAATATAATTCGAGGGGCAATTGGGTGGGCAGGGAAGCAGTTAGGTGTCAATCAGTCTGGCAGGGGAGTGATTAGGGGATGATCAGGTTGGCAGGCAGAAGCAGTTAGGGGCAATCAAGAAGGCAGGCAGGCAAGCAGTTAGGAGACAGCAGTCCTGGAATGAGAAAAGGATATCGGGCAGTGGTACATCCCTCAAGGGGTCCCAGATTGGAGATGGTGCAGGCTGGGCCGAGGGACATGCCCTTGCCCCCACCCCATGCACAAATTTTGTGCACTGAGCCTCTAGTAAAGAATAAATCTACTTATGAATGTAGGCAAAACAATAAAGTTAAAGTGATCTTAAGAAATAATTATTGTCAATATTTTCAGAAGCAATAGTTGTGTGGTTTTTTTTGTGTTGTTGTTGTTTTTTCCCCCCATGAGAAGAGCTATAAGATAATAAAGAGAAAACCAAATATTAGCCAAGAGTTTTATACAGGGTGGGACAAAAGTAGGTTTATAGTTGTTTATATGAAAAATAATACAATAATTAATAAATTACAATACAAGAATAAACTGTGTTTCACATACTCATAACTGTAACTCTTCTTTTGTCCCATCCTATATACACACATCTTGATGTTCAAATGTAAAGAGCATAGTCAAATCATTCCAATATGCAAATCTCAGAATATATTTCCCCAATAAAACTTCCTAAAAAATCTATTAGAGAATAAGCATCAGATGACCAAATAACTACAGGAAAAAAAAATGGCATAAACTGGTGGTAAACATGAAATATAGTTGCTTATAGATTTAAGACTAAAAGAGGGAGAGAGTATAATTATAGTTAAGGACTCTAGATCTACACAAGACTTCTGGGGTCATATGAAAATAATTCAGAATACAACTTAACAAGTCTCCTAATAATTGAAAGTGGAACAATTTGAACTTCATTAAGGGTAAAAAATTGCAATTGATTTGAAATCCATCAAATGTGATTCAAACAATTATCATATTATTTAAAAAGAGATTCCCTCCAAGGAAACTGAAACAGATGTATTTTGCTCTATTCTTTCTATTAATTACAGCCAAAACCCATGGACATTATATATAGAACAAATGTTATCAACATTTAAAAAAAACATTTTAAATTAATTTTTAAAGGGAGAGTGGAGAGAAACACTGATATGAGGGAGAGGCATCAATCAGCTGCCTCCTACATGCCACCCACAAAGGATCAAGTCTGCAAGCTGGCATATGGCCTGAGAATTGAACTAGTGGCATCTTGGTGCAGGGGATAATGTTCCACCAACTGAGCATATGGACCAGGGCAACGTAAGAACGTTTTAAACGATGGAGAGAAGTCACACTAATTAGTGAACTTAGACTCAAGGAACAATGTAGTGATGAGTTCTTCGCCTTTTTTTTCCCCCTACTTATACCCAAGATTTGAAGGTGAAGAAGCTGGTAACGTAGAAATGCCAATAGTCACAGATGAACCAAGACTCAGCAATGTCAGCTCTTTTGAGCCAAAGAACCAGGAAAGGGCCAATTTAGCAAGACGATTTTGTTTTTTTCACAAGATAAATGCTTTATAGTCCATAGCATCCAAACATCAGAGAAACAGATAGCCCAATCCCTACCTACTGCAGCAACGGCAGAGTAGGATTTTCAACTTTTTCTTGTGAGGATGGAATAAGGCACCTCAACAGCATCAGCGGGATGTCAAAGGAAGTAGAATATGGAATCTGTGCTTTACTGTCAGCTGGTAACAAGACCCACTACACCACAATGACAATTGAGATCAGGTGGGCAATGTGGACTTACATGCATACCTAACAATAATTTGGTCTCCTTCTCCTTTCCTGCTGAGATGGTATCAGAAGGAACAAATGAGGAGTTGGGACTTTTACCAACACCCAGTGGTACTAACTTGGTGTCAGTAGAGACAACATGTGTATCTGGAAGTTTATTCTACACCTAGCAGTAATGAGTAACCACAGCCCCTTAGGAGCCAATGAAAACCAATGAAAAAACATAGATTTGTGCAACTTTTGGAATATAGAGGTGGTATTGCTTTCTGTATTCCTTTTCTGAAATATTAGAATAAGACAATTAAAATGGAACATAATACAAAAATGCCCATGTGTCAATTGAAAATCACTTATCCTATCAAACACCAGGGAGATTTCAAACTGAAAGAAAAACAAAACAAAACAAAAAACACAATCAATAGATGCTAGCATTGAGATGACTTAAGATGTTAAGGTTATTGAATAAAGATTTTCATACATCCCCAATAAAAAAAAATACTTCAATGAGAAATTACTGGTATATACTGAGTTAAAACAACTGGAAAAAATACATGAGCTCCACAAAGAAATGGAAGATATAAAAATAAAAATTTTAGAATTAAACAATAAAACTAATAAAACTAGAAAAGCTAAGTGGGTGGGCTCTATAGCCAAATGTAGATGGCAGAGGAAAAAAATCAATGAACCAGAGAATGGAATGATATAAATTACTCAAATCTGACATTATAAATAAAATAAACTAAAAAATAAAATGCAAAAATACTCCAAGATCCATAGGCCTATTACAAATATTTAAATGCTTTTCCTGGAAGAAAAGACAGGAAAGAGCACAGTTGAAAAAGTACCCAAATAAATAAAAGCTGACGATTTCCCAAATTTGGCCATAAACCTATAGGTTCAAGAAGAGGCACAAACAGGAGAGAAACCCAAAGAAACCATGCTAAAAGTCATCATAATTCAACCTCTCCTCCACCCACCTTTCCCTCTCATAACCACCATGCTGTTGTCTAAGAGTCGCTTGTTTGTCAGCCTGTCTTGTCTGTTCATTTGTGCTTTCAGATTTATATCTCACTGGTATAAAACTGAAAGCAAGTTTTATAAGGGGAAAAACCATATTGTTCTTGACATTTTTTTTTCTGATTTGTTTTGTTTAGCATGATATTCTCAACATCCATCCATTTTGTTGCAAATGGCAGTATTTCATCTTTTCTATGGCTGAGTAGTATTTCACTATATATATATATATATATATATATATATATATATACACATATATATATATACACACACACACACACACACATATATATATATATATATATATATATATATATATATATATATCACATCTTCCTTATCAAATCATCTACAGAAGGACATTTCAGTTGTTTCCATGTCTATGCTATGAACAATGATTTTAAAAACCTAATGCTATTTGATAATTCTAAAATGCTACAGGAATTAATAAAAATTTAGTTTGGTATTACAAACTGACACATTTAGGAATTGGGGATCATTTTTTTAAAAAAATAGCAACTTTGTCATAGCTAATAACTGGAATCTCTCACACATTCTTAAAGAGATGAATTATTAAACTCTAGTATATTCACAACATGGAATACTTCTCAGAAATTAAAAAAAATAGACTATTAATACACATAGCCACCTAGCTGTCCAGATAATTGGGCTGAATTTGGGAAAAATAAATTCAAAATAGTTACTTGTATAATTCCATTTTTATAAATTCTAGAGATGACACAATGATAAAAATCGTGAACAGATTAGTCATTGTCGGAGATGATGGAGAGGCTAGGAGCATGACAAAAGTGGCCGTGGCTTTAAAAGGAAAACAAGAAGGGTCGTTGCGGTGATGGGGATGAACTGTGTCTTTACCCTGTGGATAGCAATAGCTTGCTTGTAATGCTGCATGATAGTTTTGTAAGATGTTCTCATTGGAGAACACAGGGCGAAAGCTTCTTAGGAATTGTTTGTATTATTTCTTAAAACTGCATGTGAATATAAAATTATTCAAAATAAAAAAATCACTAAAAAAGGAAGAAAGGAAGATAGGAAGAGGAGAAAGGAGGGAGGGAAAGTGGAAGGGGAGAAAGAGAAAGGAATGAACAAAGAAAGACACTACAGAGCACTGATTAATTTTCTTGAAAAATAGAAAATAGGAGGGGGGAAAGCCTTGCATTTATCCTGCCTTTTATTTATTAACTATAATGGTGACTACACTAGTAGATAAGTGACAGCTTCTCTCGATATGTATTTCAATTAATAAATACAAATCAAAGTAGGAATTAGAATATTACCATTTTGCAACCTCGATTCCATGCATTCCAAAATAATTTTTTACCTTCACAAGCAAGCAGAGACAATATTCTTCCTGCATAAAGAAAACATCATCTATAGTCTTGACCACGTGACAAAAACAGTCTAACTAAGCCTCTGGGGCCTGCTGCCTTTTCCCAGGAATTAGAAGAGACGAGGGACATTAAGCTATACCATGATTATGAAATCAGAAAAACCCAGTTTGTAGGATTTTGTTTTGTTTTGTTTTATAAACAGTTAGGGAACTATAAGAGATGGTGTGAGAATTTGCAGCCAATTAAAACACATTTAAAAACCGAACGAGATTACCTTGTAGTTCTAAGGAAGCACAATCTGATATTAAAACTAGAAGAGTTAATGAGAACACGACTTCTCTGACTATCACGAGGGCCCTTCGTTTGCAGGGAAGGGGGTTGTAATTGAATTAGGACCATTGGAAAAGACTTTCAGGGGGCAGGCCAAGTTCTGTTCCTGGACTTGGGTTATGGTTACAGGGATGCTCACTTCAAACTATTTCAGTAAGCTCTGCATATATTTTCTATTATATTTTTTTTTAAGTAAAGCTTAAAGAAAGGATTTTTTTAATCTAACTTTTTTTCAAATTCTAAAAATGCTTTGAAATCCTAATATGACATAATTTTAATAATATGCCATTGTAGGAACTGCAATATTTATATAACAGCTATAGGCCTGGTGCATGAAATCCATGCATGGGTAGGGTCCCTAGGCCTGGCCAGCTATCAGGGTCAATAGGGACCTTCTAGCTGCTGGCCAGGACCTTCCCTTTTCTGGCTGTCTGCTGCCAGCCAGGGGCCTTTCTTCATTCCGCGCTGCCCCCTAGTGGTCAGCACACCTCATAGTGAGCAGTCTAACTCCTGGTCTCTCAGTTTAACTCCTGAGTGGACACTTTCCATATTAGTCTTTTATATATATAGATTTGTCATAATAGGACAATTGTATTCTTTTTATTTAGTTAGTTAGTTTTTAATTATCACTAACTAAACATACTGTAATTATTAAAAGTACAGCAAGCATGCTTTTTGTTTTATAAAAAAAAAGTTGAAATATTGACTGTGTGACATTTTTAGCATGAGGCATGCTGGTCCTTTGCTTATTGTCACCAACCTAGGGAAAATATAAAGCTGTCATGACCTGAGCATTTGCAATCTAAGTCTTTATTTAACATTTAAGCAATCCCTCTGATACCTTATAGGTTGTTTTTTGGGGGAGGCAGGAGGTAATTAATCTGCTTAGGCATTATTACATTTTGAGTAAAACAAAGCCTGCTTTTTTATATAAAACTAAAGCCCCTGGTTAATAGTAGGTATGACCTGAGGAGCAAATGCAACTGATAAGTTCTAACTTTAATGTTGACTTTTGCAGTGTAGGTTATTATCCTCACCTCTCCCCACCTGCTCAAATATAGGGAAGTATACTTTATTTGTAAATCCACAAGAGGAAGGGTTCTATGGAGATTTAATGTGGAGAATTTCTTCAGCTCTGTGTATGTGTTTGAAATATATGGTGGGACAAAAGTAGGTTTACAGGTATGAGTACATGAAACAGTATATCTTCTTGTATTATTATTATTTATTAATCATTGTATTATTATTTATGTAAACAACTGTAAACCTACTTTTGCCCAACTGTGTATTTGTTCCTTCAGTTACATTGATATTCAGTACACAGGGAAATGGTGATTTAATTTGTCAATATTATTTACAACTCTATAGCCAATATTGTATACCATATTAATATATTAAGAATAAAAAAACTAATTATGCATTTATTGCTTACATACTTACGAACTAATTATACTACTAATGGAAAATGTCTTTTCTGGCTGTTAGACTTCAATAAAGATATTTTTTATAATCTTTACTTGGCATTTAGAGTACAATAAATGTCCTCATAAATATAAATTCAGTGCTTTCCTGAGAGAGCCCATTTAAAATAATAAATGCATTTGACAATGATTTTGTTTGGAAAACATGAGTTTTAAATACTGAATACATAGCAACCTATGTCGGTTCCTTTGAATTATTCTTCTTCCATTGTAACAGAAATTTAAAGCCCCAAGAGACATAATTTTTGTTGCAGCTTTTCAGTTACTTTTCAACTTAAAAAATAGCAGGTAACCATAGATTGTGATTGTCTCAAATGTTCTTTCTTCGTTTACATCTGCATGCTGTTCTATTGTGAGTTGGACATATTATTAAGTATAAAATGTGTTATAAGTAGATCACTCCTTGTACAATTAGTAGAAACACATTCTGTGGCATAATAGGCAATTAGGTCTCAGCAAGAAAAAAACACACAAAAACCATTGTGTGGTATAAATCCCCACCAAAGAAATATGACAAAACTGGTGGTAAAATGAATAAGTAATTCCAAACCTATCATTAGTGAAACATAATTACAATAAACCAATACTATTCCTAAATTAAAGCAATGTAAAAAATAATTAAACAGGCATTACTTAAAGTTCAGATGCAGCCTTAGCACATAATAAGGAATGACACTTAATTATATGACCATAAAAAATACATTAATAATCAATGCACTCCCTAACGACACACCTCTTAGAAAAAAGATGGAAGATGATAGAATCAATCAAATCTTAATGGTTCAGTATTTCTTTCATTTATTCAACCATTTACTTATTCATTCTACAAATATGGCAACATGAACTTAACCGAGTTGTGTGGTCATAGACTTCATAACATAGTGCAAAGAGGAAGAAATGGATAATGAAATGGATAGGTAATAACCCCTATAAGTGGTAAATGCTTGAAGGAACCTGGCTATAATTCAGGAAAAATGGGACAGGGTAGGGAGCTGCTATTTTGCGAAGGATGATAAGGCCAGTATCTCTGACGTGGTGAAAATTGAGCAAGGAGTTTATGTAAATGAAGGAGGGAGGAGCTTCACAAAGGCGAAATGGTAATTAAGGCCCTGCAGCACTTGGATAATGAGAAGGTCAAGGACAGCTGTATACTGGCTGATGAGGCCAAGGAGGGATAGATCACATGGAGCATGGTAGGACAACCTATAGAAGTTAGATTTCACCAACTCAGATGGGAAACTGGCAGAAATTTTGGAAGAGAAGATACGATCTTAACCTGACTTATATTTAAAAAATTGCAGAGTTGCTTCTATGAAGAAAAATACTGCAGAGTTGGGGAAAAAGTACAAGGGTAGAAGGAAATAGAGAGTCTGGTGAGGATCCAAATGCAATGATGCCAGCCCACGATGATGACATTTGCACCAGGGCAGTTGCTGTCAGGTAGTAAAAAGAGATTAAAAAAATCTTGGCATCTTTAAAAAGTACTTTGATTTGCTGAGGTCTGAGCTGTGGGGTAGAGAAGAAGTCAAGTTGATGATCATGCTAAGGTTTGGCACCTGAGTTGCTGGAAGTCTAGAGATGCTGTTCTGACATGGATAAAAAAAGAAGGGGAGACAGTTGTTCCAATAGAAACATCAATAGGCAGATAAAAAGATGTCTGCATTTATTTTATATATTACTAGAAGCCCAATGCACAAAATCATGCAAAGGGCTTGGCTCTCGCGGCTCTGGCCAGCCCTCTCAGCCCCTCACAGCCTTGGCTGGCCCTCACAGCAGCCACCTCATCCAGAATGTGATCCTCACAGTCTCTTCTGCTGTTTGGTCTAATTAGCATATTAGCTCTTTATTATATAGGATTCACACAACACACAAATATGTTGTATATGAAGAGACAGTGAGAGTTATAAATGAGATGGAGTCTGCTTCTTTCTGGAGACACTCATTTAGGGGTCAGCAGCCATATATGATATTTAAACCCATTAAACTTCATGTGATCACTAACTCAGATATACATTAAAAAGAGGCCTGGGACTAACCCTTGGGGCTCTACAATATATTCTGCTCCCTGAGTAATCCATGATTATAATCATGTATAATTTTTCCAATGTCTTTTACTTGAACAATGTCTACTTTTAGTTATGTGAAAAAATTAAAGTATAACTAACTAAGGGCCCTAGAATATTTGTGATTTACTTGAAGAAGAAGTTAATCCAAAAAATTAATTTTGTGTGGAATGAATAATTGAATAAAGATATAAAACCATGGGGCAAGTCTGAGAAAATATTTATTTGATCTTAAAGTGGTAAAAACATTTGAAAATATATTCCAATGGAAGAAATGTGAAATTATTTTAAGTACATAAACACTGAAAAAATGGCATATCAATGAACAGTATAAAATTCAAAGTAAATGGTAAATGTATAAATATATCCTTTGCAATATAAATAAGAGGAAAATAATAATATGCATATACATTCTACATAACATTTCATAAAATTTACATAAATCTAGAGGGAAAAATACACCAATAAAAATATGGGTGGCCCAGGCCAGTGTGGCAAAGTTGGTTGTAGCATCGTCCTGTGTACAAAAAGTTGGCAGGTTCTAATCTAGTTCAGGGCATATACCAGGTTGCAGGCAACAGATTGATGTATCTCTCTCTCCCTTTATCTCTATTTCTTCCTTTCTCTCTAAAGTAAATAAAAAGACATATTTCAATAAATCTCTCAAAACATCTATATTAAGATTTTTTAACAAGTGGAAATTTAAGAGACATTCTACTTAAGAAAGTGGCAATATTAGAAACTGAATAGGGTCTGAGTGTAGACAGTATGTAAATAAAAGGTTCTTTTAAACACTGCTAAGAAAAGTGTATGTTGTATGTTGGTATACATTTTTGACAGACAATTTAGCATTATTGATCAACATTTTAGAGACTCCAACAATCTTTGGCCTAGAAAACATTTTGGGATATTTTATCCAAAAATACAATAAGATGTGTTTTCTTAATGGTGGCAGATGGGCTCATCTAATTTTATATTCATAACATCATATTATTTCATGATAAAGGATTTGTTATTTTGGAGGTTGTTGTTGTCCGTTTCCTTTTAATGATAAAGAGGATGACTTGAGAGTGGTTCCTCATATCTTTCTTTAATATTGTCTCATAGACTCTAATATTGAAGCCACATTTTTGAAGATTTAGTCATGTGGATAATTTTTTTCATTTTATCTTCCCTTAGTTTTCCCAGAGGTCTTTTAATGGAGTGGGGGAAGGTTCAAAAATTGATCTCAAATCAACGTTTTTCCTAGAAATCCTCTGATTAATATTTTTAAGTGGTTTCTGACACCTGATCCCATCCATGCCTTTGGCTTCTGATGTTCTACTTCTGTGTCATCGAACAGCTTTCACCTTTCTTAATCTATGTACCTTCATTTTTCAATGTGTCACATATTACCTGTTGCTATCTCCTCCTTCTTCAAATCCTACTTTGGACTTTAGAATTCCTCCTCCTATCCTTGAATTCTTCCTGCTGGGCTACTAATATAATTGGCACATGGCAGAATAACAGGAGAATTTAGCCCACACTTTATTATGTATACATGGAGAATTAATAGAAAAATTCTCTGAGAGAGACTGGGAATAGGTCATCTAGGTGTACTTTATGTAAAGAAACAATTTTTTTTTTTTTGGAGATTTGACAAGACAAGGAGCATGTATTTTGGGCTATGTCATTGATAAGCAATTTAAGTAAAATGGAGGCTTAGGGTCATAAGTTAGTAAAATTAATAAGGGTTTGTTTACATAGACTTCTTAGCTATGGATTCCCTGTCTCTGGCTCTAAGACTGTCTCTCTTCCTCAGGGTGATCATTGCTCTTTTACAGCAGGGCTGGTGCCTTTTGAATGGAGATTAATTTCCTGCATTTGGAGAGACAGGAAAGTCAGAAAACTTCGCTCACTCCTGCTCCTTCTCAAGTGATTCTAATTCTAAATAGTCAATGTGTCATGGTGGGATATTTTAGGGTGGCCTGCTATGGGCCCCAACATATGTTTGCCTTTTTCTCTTAGTTGAACGCTCAGTTCTTTGTGCTAACCTCTCCTGATCCTTGCAGAGCTTAATAGAGGCAGCACCATAAATAACCATTATTTTGAGTAAAAACTTATAAAAACTGGTGTAGGTGTGAGGTGAAAATTATTGAGTTCATTTTTTTCACAGTATCTATAATGATATATATATATATATATATATATATATATATATATATATATATATATAATTTATAGTTACAAAAAAAGGAAGAAGAGAAAAAAGGTACAGGAAGCAGTTAAAAATTATTTACTGTTAATTCTACTGATAATTTTTATTCTGCTTTTGAGCAGTATTGCTACTTATCAAATAGAAGTTCAGTGAACTTGTCCTTTGGACATTGAAAATAGAATGTGTTAAAATCCACATGGTATGAAGCAGACAACCATGCTAAAGTTAGTGTGATGTACATTGCGATTCAAATGTCCTGATATTTATATTTCCCTTACATGTTATTTTAAGACAGTCAATAAAAGATTAAACTCTAAATGAAGTGAATATCTGACAAGTCACTTCTGACTATAATCATTTTGAAGACTCCCAATGACTCAAAATGCACATTATGCAATCAGAGCTGGTAGGATTGGTATAGACATGCCATTTGTTAAAACATTAAACTGCTTCTATACTGGTTGGTAAATAGCTTTTATTATAAGCTTCCTGAGTGGCTATCACCTATTCTGCCCTTGCCACCTGACTCTTGAGATTAGGAGCACTTCATTGCTCCTAAAACCTCTAAGTTACTGGTGCATGCATATACAGCTAAAATTAATTTTAGCATGCTGTGATTATTCAGTCTATTACATAAGCTAGCTTTAAAAGAATTTATTTCCTTTTGATATTTAATTCATCTTCTCCAATTTTATAACCTTAAAAGTTCCTCAGATTAAAGTTTCTCTTTCCCCATTAAAAATTGAAACTTGCTCTGACATCGCACTTTCTTTAAAATGAAGAGGCTTTGCGCTAGCTGGTTTGGCTTGGTGGAGAGAAGGGTTCCAGGCTTGATTCCAGGCAAGGGCACATGCCTGGGGTTGCAGACTCATTCCCCAGTAGAGGGGTGCAGGAGGCAGCCAATCAATGATTCTCTCTCATCATTGATATTTCCCTCTGCCTCTCCCTCCCTCTCTGAAATAAATAAAACTATATTTTAAAAATAATAATAAAATGAAGAGACATAGGAATAATGACCTTAGATTATGTGTCAGAAAAGGAGCTTTATATCCACTGGTAGCTATAGTCCATAAATAACACAGGGAAAGGCAAGGAAGAAATGGCATGGTGTGTGATATGGGCACTTTAGGGATTACTGTAATTTCAGTAGGTCTTAGAAATATGACAGATATTCCACAAGCGTAATGGGACAACACAAATTTTGTCCCAGAATTATAACTAATAGGAGATACTTTTCCTTTGCTTACTGTTTATTGCTATAGTATACTAGAGGCCAGATGCATGAAATTTGTGCAAGAGTAGGCCTCTGCAGCCCCGGCCACCATCGCAGCCCAGGCTTTGTCTGGAAGGTCATCCGGATATTTGTTCCACCGTTCGGCCATTTGGTCAATTTGCTCATTACACTTTTATTACTATGGATATTTTTCTACAAATAACCTTTTACTAAATATTCACATTTGCATCTAATACTTATTTGCATTGTATTTTTAGCTATTAAAATCTTTTGAATACCTTATTTCCATACAAATCAATATTATATTATGAATTTCTTGAAAAATAGAATTGTGGTTCAGATAAAATTTTTAAAACACTATTCAGGTTAGTGTATGTACAGTGTATAATAGACAAATACAAATGCAAGTAAATCATTCTTCATTCAAAATGTTAATGTTCTGGTTCTTAGGTTTTATAGATTTATATATATTGATATAAGAATTTAAATAGAGCCTGCCTAAAATATTTTTTTTCAAAAATTAGGTTGGTTACTTAGTATTACTTGGGTTTAATTTTGCATGTAATTTAAAAAGGGTTAACACTATTAATTATGTAATCATTTAAATATTTTGCAAAAGCATGTGTTGGACAGAAACTACTCCAATAATCATTGGTTAGGTTAAAAACAATGGTGCAGTTGGTTGGGCATCATCCCATGCACCAAAGGATTGCCCATTGCTTCCTGGTCAGCGCACATGCCCAGGTTGTGGCCTTGATCCCTGCAGGAGGCAGCCAATCAGTGTTTCCCCCTCTCACTGATGCCTCTTTCTTTCTCCCCATCTCCTGTCCTCTCTCTCTAAAAAAAATAATAATAATTAATAAACAAATAACAAGCATTTAGGATCTAGCATATAGATAATTATTTCTCAGCTTCACCTTTCAAGTTGCACTTAAGTGTTTTAATGTCTCTGCACCCTGCTTCCCTTATATATAATATCAAAAAATATAATAGGATGATGCAGGTAAAGTGCTCTAGAACATAAATGTTAGCAATTATTGTAATAAATCAAAAGATTATTCCTCTTTTGCTAATTATTGAAAAGCATTCCACAGAGTATGCTCCAGAGTCATTTCAACCAAAGCTAAATAAAATAAAATATTGCTTCACACAGTGTTTATAATGCATAAGTTAAAATTAGGGATGTATATTTGTTGTTTCTGCACTGCACATGCTATATTATAACTTAAGTAAGAGGGATATGTAGTCATAATTTGTTTACTTAGCAAGATAATTTATTGATGTTTGTAAGAAGTAGTAACTGACTTCAATCTCTGTAATACTGAACTTGCTAGAGTCTGCTATCAAGTATATGCTGAAATGGTTGTTGATGAAATGGCATTAAAATAAGGAATCAAGAAAGGAAGGATCATGAACCAATAGTTGCCATTTCTGAGAACTGCATTGCAGAAACAGAATAAAGAGAATGCTCATCCATTAAGGAGTGGGGACCAGATATGTCATTTTTGCACTTAAACACACACACAGGACCTTCCCAAGATGCTTTCTGTTCATTGGGGATGGAAGGGCCTAATGATATTCAAGTAGGAAAGATTAGATATTGTGATAAACGACAAAAGAAAAGAAGTGGATCTTGTGGTTATAAACCAGCCTTATTCAAGGCATTATTTGAAGGGATTATTATTATTTAAAGAACTCATAATGTCTTTCTAAGAACATAGTTATGATCTGGCAAAGGGGTAACGGGCTTAGCCAGGGTAATAAGGCATTACAGATTTCTTTGTTAGTTGATATATTTAATTTTTAGAATCTGACATAAAATTCCAATAATTATGGAGGGACTGATTCTCTTATCATAATTCAAAATGTGAAAATGCACAGTCTCTGAGTTGCTAAAATATTAGAATTTCAAAAATATGCATCAGGAGTCTCTCACTATATTTCAAACACAAAGGTATAATTTCTCCAATTGATGACATAGGTGAAAATTTAAGAACTATTATATTCTTGCATTATCAGTAAAGAAGGCCATTGAATTTCAAACAAGATATAATCCTAAGTGGCTTTCTAAAGAGCCTTAGAGAACAAAGTGTTAGGCCCAGTGCTTAAATTCCAAGCATGCAATTCCTATTGTCTACTTTTACACACTTTTTGAGTCTGGATATTTTATATTTTTCAGAGTGGTTCACATATCTTCTCTCATTTAATCCTCAAATGGAAAAAAAAATATTAGATGAGTAAAAATAAGTTTTATGATTCTCTACATGTGAAAAAAATATCTAAAAACAAAATGAGAAGAGACTACATGACTAAAAAAGTAGCAAATAAATATGTTTTTAATTATTTCTTTTTTTTAAAAAAGGGGGCTTGGACTACTTTATTCTTTCTATTCTAGCGTTTCTGCAACCAATGACATGCATTTGTGAGGTAGGTCACTGGTTTTAATAATTTATTACATTAGTAACTGCGTTGGTTATCTATACTGCAAAACCACCCACAAAATTTAGAGACTAAACTAAAAATAGAGGTTTTTTTGTTTGTCATTTTGTGGATTGGAAGAAAGTTTGTCCTGCTAATCTCAATTTATGTCGCTCATGCAGCTACATTCAGTTGACATGTTTGGTTGAAGAATGGATCTAATTGGGAAGACTGAGATAACTAGGGATCTCTGAATGATCTTTCACACATATTATAAAAGTGACAGCTGGAGAGTTTAGAAGTGCAAACGACTATCATTCCTTTGCTTTTGTCATGTGTGTTGATGTTCCTTTGGCCAAAGTATTACAGCTGGACAAGCCCATTGTCAAAGTGGGAAGGCATTATATTCAATCATGGATGACTGATGACGTGATAGGGGGCCACTTATGTCACACTTTATCCTGGTATGCTCTCTAAATCCATTGATTAAATAAGATCCAACTCGGCCTGTAAAATACACTCACCCTTCCTTTACTGCAATATCTTATCCAACCAGAGCATTAGTTTTGAAGTTTATGATTGTTGCCTGTATCAGTTCTGAATATCAATAATGATCCTTACATGCAGTCCCTTTATTATGTTCCTGTTGTTCTAGAGATTCATAAAACTAAAGACAAATTATACTTTTACACTAGCAGCACACAATGATGAGACCATTTACAGTTATAGGAGAACTGTAAATTGACACATCAACTCAAAAAGATAAAAAATGTCCCTAACCAGTTTGACTAAGTGGATAGAACATTGGCCTGTGGACTGAAGGGTCTCTGGTTCGTTTCTGGTCAAGGGCATGTACCTTGGTTGCAGGCACAACCCCAGTCGGGGATGTGCAGGAGGCAGCTCATTGATGCTTCCCATTGATGTTTCTAACTCTATCCATCCCTTCCATTCTTTAATATGTGTGTGTGTGTGTGTGTGTGTGTGTGTGTGTGTGCGTGTGTGTGTATTCATTCATTTAAAAATGGGAGGAATATCTGGATCAAAACAATTCTGAAAATAGCTGGTGAATGTCCTCACGATACCCATGGCCATGTGGACCCTCCCCATGTGATGGGCTGATGGACTACAACTGGCAACACAAACTAAGCTAGCCTGATACTGTGTTGGACTGTGTGCAAACATGGTGGGAAAACTGAGCAATGGCCTTGACTCTAGCTCTGCTAAAGGCACAGCTGGACTTCTTCTTTGGGAGGATAAAGAGAAATGGGAACATAGAAACTCAGGGGTATGAGTCCACAGAAATAAAGCTTTCTACTGTATCTGATCCTCCCTTGCAAGTCTCAGAAAATTATTTTTCTCATGACATCACAAGAAGCCCACATCCCTTGGCAACAGTTGGGGACTCCTCACTGCACACCTCCCATGTGCCCGCTACATGGGCACATGCCCTAACTGAGAATAGAACCAGTGATTTACTGGTGCATAGGATGATGCTCAACCACTGAGCCACAACAGCTGGACAGCACTTTTAATACAATTTATTAATATACCCTTAAAAATGTTGTGAATTTCATATGCATGTAACAGTTATTTACACCATGCTTCAAAACCCATATCTACAATTATTTCTGAAATAGAATTATCTATATTTTTTGTAGAGTGTTAAAAAGATAAAGCCTTTAAAAAATGTGTAGGAACCATTTTGTGTTCTACTTTATGCCTCCATAACTGTTTCTAAAATATTAACAAAGGATCCTAAAGCTGCACTAAACTTAATCCTTACTCTTAAGGCCATTTCTTTTGAGAATCTTTTACTAGTTGGACAGAATACAGTTTTCTCTTTAAATTGAGTCTTATGGCTCTGTATTTTCTATTAATACCTTTTCAAACTGAAATTTCCTACCTTATTTTAGCATTTCTGTCTGTACCTTCTTGTATACAGCTAATAAAAACAAATACACAGTATTGAATGTGGAATCATGGATTCAAAACTCATTAAGAATATTTTATGTTTTGTAGTTAATCTTAGAATATGGCATTGCCAATTGTTTTCCTACAAAAAAAAACCAAAACACTTTATGTGACCACTTTTTTCAGACTCTAATAACAATTTGTTTACTTCCTGTCCACTTTCCACTAACATTTTGTCTGCCAGTCTCCCAACTTTCCCCAACAGCCTTCTTGTCACATTTCTAAGCTTTGCCCACTCACTGTGGAGTATCACAGTCAGTGTTAACTATATCTTTCAAATGTCTATTACATTGGACCCCTACTTCTAATAAAATTGTCTGGTCAATTATCTATTGTTGCATAATGAGTACCATTAATGTAATAATATGTAATTGTAACCAAGTTTTTCTCTCTTAAAATTGATTTGCATGTATTAGGAATAAGAAATTGGCTTTATCTGCAACTGATTTAATTTTTATAACCCAGCAGTATGAATATATGTTAATCCTTGTAAGTAATTACTGTGTGCCAGGCATTGTGCTAAAGACTTAAACTAATTTTCTTATTCTTCCTTCACAACCATTTCTTCAATGAGTCTCATGGCATCATTGGTATTGTAACTGAGGATTAAGAAAGGTTTCTATACTCTCAAGGTCCCATAGAATGTGATAAATTTGCCATTTGAACCTTATTATTCTGACTGCGGAAACAATACTCAAACACTACATACTGCTGCCTAAAATGCCCCATATTTAACACTAAGGCCTTCGGGGACTTAATGATCACAAGGGTTATCAATAATCAGGTCAATACACCATGCCTTCTTTATTTGTAAAATGGGGACAAGCTTAGTGTCCAGTAGTAGGTTCTTGAATAAATCCAATTTTGTAAAACTCAATACGATCTATTTGTTGGAGGAGCTGTATTCTGACTGTGTATAACAAGTTTAAAAATTGAATTTCCATATTTCATTCAATAACTCTTCCACATAGCACTGTGAAATGAACAGCAGATTGGGGCCCTCCAAGGTGTGAGATTGGAGAATGGAGTTGCAAATTCACTACATTTCTGTGACAAGGTTTTCCTCTTTTTCCCTTAGAGACTGGATGGGGATGCTAATTAAAAATATTTATTTATTTATTTTTTATTTTTTTTTCTAATATATATTTTTATTGATATTTTACAGAGAGGAAGGGAGAGAGATAGAGAGCTAGAAATGTCGATGAGAGAGAAACATCGACCAGCTGCCTCCTGCACACCCCCCACTGGGGATGTGCCCGCAACCAATGTACATGCCCTTGACCGGAATCGAACCCGGGACCCTTCAGTCCGCAGACCGACGCTCTACCACTGAGCCAAACCGGTTTCGGCTAATTAAAAATATTTAAAGAAATTATGCTTTACCACATTCAAACATAAACAAATGTTAAAATTAAACTAAAACAGGGCTACCCCTTAGAAGTCTTTAATTTGCCTTCCTGAAAGGAAAAATAATTCTAATTGTCATCCAAATTGTTTATATGCAAATTATACTTTTCATACTGCATTAGGGAACTTAAATCTTTTAAAAGGCTTTGAATCTTGTTCTAACAATTGTATTTTTTTTCTTTAGTTAACAGCTTTCTGAGGTAGACCTTCACTCTAATTTCTTCTAAACTATTAGCGATTTAAAATGTAACTTAAGGTAAGAAAAATGTACCTCTTTCAAAATCAAAACCTAATGATTCTAAAAATTGGTCTGGATGTTGTTGTTAGGGGGAGGCAGGGAAGAGGCTAACTTCTGCCTTCTGCTCAGAGGAATGCTCTAAGAAGTCTGAGTCAACAGCCCTCCTGGGTAAATCCATACACAGCAGTACCGCACACAGGGTTAGCCAGACACAGGTATAATATGGCAACTGCAGAGTTTGTTCTGTGAAAGGATGTAAATGAGATAGTCTCAGACATCAGCACATAAAAGAATCCCTAGGAATCCTTCAGGTACCAAAGAGGGCCTTACACTCCCCCTGTTCTCTTTTCATCTGCTCACTGTCGGAAAAAGAGCAAAAACAAAAAATGAAAAGCCATTGAGGGCTCAGAACTTCATGGCTAAGCAGAATGTGTGTTTTAGGGGAGCTATATTTTATCACATAAGAGAAATTAACTATTTGAAATGGAAACTGGATTTCATAAACATCAAGATGAAAACATTTCTTTCAATAGTTTCTTACAATGAACAATGTGTATATCATATCTATAAATAAGTAAAAACATATTGATTTAATCATACATATAGATGAACCAGATTTAAATTTGCATTAATTATATACAAAATATATTTACCCCTCAACATTTCATTACGGTTATTTGTTGACATCTCTACTGAGCGTACACTTTCTTTTTTACATGAGGGCATTTTGAGATAAATACTCTTGATTATCGTGCAAGCTTGATCAATATAAGTGGATGGGATTACCATTTCTGCAAACTTATACAAAGCTAAATGAATTGGACACTGAAATCAAGACTATTCACATAGTCATTCCTAAAATTGTCTTCTATGCCTACCATGCAGTTTTACTTTTAGATATTCTTATGATTACTCTGGCTGTGGGGAGAGGAGCAGGAAGAGAACATTTATTTTCAGAAAGAGTGTTTTTGGTATAAGTAGTCTACAACTGTGTCACATGTCTGGTCAGTGTCCTTACTGGTGGAAAATTGCTTCTATGGAGACAGAACGCAAGTACAGGGGAGAGTCGGGTTGCTTTCTCTAAGCTGCAGCAAATGATTTCTTCACCAGAAATCTTCAGGTACCAAAGAGGGCCTTAACTCCCCCTGTTCTTTTCATCTGCTCACGTCAGAAAAAGAGCAAAAACAAAAATATACACATTGTAGGATGTATAGCTAATGGAGAGGATGCTAAAAAGAAAAAAATCATATGTACTCCAAATTGAAAGAAAAATACCGTATTTGCCGGTGTATAAGACGATTTTTTGGCCCTGAAAAATATGCCTCCAAGTGGGGGGTAGTCTTATACGGCGAGTATATAACAAACTCTGTATTTTTAGTGGAAATGTTAGGGGGTTGTCTTATACGCCCAGTCGTCATATACGCCGGCAAGTACGTATTTTTCAGGGCCAAAAAAATCGTCTTATACGCCGGCAAATACGGTAAATGGAAAGGAGGATGACTATGGCCAATAAGGATAGTATTTGTTCTACAAAAAGAGTTTCTAGTAGGTAATGCTTTTATGTAGATATTTTGTGAGTGTATTTACTAAAATAGGAGTTCATTAAAATGTGAGTTTCAGAGAACACAGGTACTGCTTAAAGTGGCAGCATGGCAGAGCCAAAAGAGATCAGGCCTTAGTTAAAATCCCACTTCTGCCTTGGCTGTGAAACCTGAACCCTGCAGCTGCACTGCCCTCACCTGGAATGATACAAGTCCCCAAGAATTCTTTTTAATGGCCTTTTGGGGATATCAAACGAAGGGCAGAGTGCCTGCAGCCTATTGTAGATTCTCTTCCCTCAGGCCTTTAAAATGAGTAACACCCAATATGTTTTAGCTGAGTGTCATTGAGACTCGGTGGTTTGCACTACGGAATAGAGAAAACAAGATATGACCCGAACTACAATCAAATAGAAAGCACTACTACATATTTCTCTGCTGGCTATGTCTTCCCTTATTAAAAAAAAAAAAAAGTCTATAAGGTATCATTTCAAATCTCCAATTGGCCTTGCTTTCTAATCAGTTTCTGCAGCCAGAAGCAGCACACGGTGAGCAAGGCAATAGGTGAGCATGCGAAGTTCCCAGAAATAGAAAGTATAATTCTAATATGTAATCCATGAGAGGAAATCCTTCAAGGCCTCCATTCATCATCTGTGAGTGGCTGCCGCTGTGGGGGTAAGTCTATTTGCATTTTCAGGGGCAAAGTGTTCTGCCTTTCATCAGAAATAGGGACCTTGCACGAGAGGAGAGAGGCAGGTCATGCGGCCCAGCTGCAATGGACGTGGAGATATTTTCCAGCTGATTTACTGCGTCAGCGTGGCTGCCGTACTTTGCAGGCTTCGTGGTGCCCGGAGGAGGAGCTCAGATCTTGGTTACTCTGTTGCTCTACATTTAAAGAATGCGTTTGTATTCATCAATGAGAACTTGTTTCTGTTTCCCCTTCTCCCTCATTCTTCCCTGGCCATCTACAGAACATGGCTAGGCTAGCACATTCCCAATCACCTTGGCAATTCGGTTTCTCTGCATTATATATCTAGGACTTATAGATATTTCTGAGAGATTTCAAATGCCTGGTTCGTGGTAGTTGTTTCCCTAGGCATTTCCTGCATCCACTAGGCCCGTGGTCAGCAGACTGCGGCTCTCAAGCCACGTGCGGCTCTTTGGCTCCTTGAGTGTGGCTCTTCCACAAAATACTACCGCCTGAGGGAGTCTGTTTTGAAGAATTGGCATTAGAAGAAATTTAAGTTTAAAAAGGTTGGCCCTCAAAAGAAATTTCCATCATTGTACTGTTGATATTTGGCTCTGTTGACTAATGAGTTTGCTGACCACTGACCTAGGCTGACGAGCTTCTCTTGTTCACTTAGCCCCTACTTCAACGTACGTTTTGTGGTAATATTCTTTCTTAAAAACAAAATTTCCTCCCTGTGTCAGTTCAATTCCATCAGAAAAGACAAACCAGCAGGAACTATATAATATAAGACATTGCAAGGAGCTGACTTACACAGTTACGATCCAGGGGAAGGTCTGAACCCCTTAGGGCAGACTGTCAGGGAGGGCAGGCTGGCACTCTGGGCACCAGAAAAGCTGCTGTCCAGGGAAGGGAAGCCTGAGCTCTTATTTTTAAGATCTTTCAACTGACCAACTCAGACCCAAGCTTGATTACCCAAGATACGTTTCTTCCCTGTCAACTGATTATGGATTTAATCACATCCACAAAACACCTTCATACAGCATCAGTACGTGGTGAATAACTGGAGATGGTAATGTAACCAAGTTGACACATCAAAACACCTTCATGGCCTCTAAGTAATATAGTTCCTTGAAAGAAATAAAAGTCGATCACGGTACAGCTATCTTATTGGAGGTTACACAGTCATTACTGCATAGTCATTAAAAGTAATGGTTCTAAATGTTTCATGGGATGGCTAAAATGCTTCTTCTGTAATGTTATTGAGGAAAGAGATAGTCAATCATGTAAACAGTGTAATTAACTACATAAAATTTCTTAGGTATAAGATGACAGGAAAGGGTTCATCTCAGAGGATGGAATTGTTTGAATGCTATAAATTTGAAATGTTTCAGTGGGCAGAAATTTTTATAATGAATTAAGATTGCATTTATAATTAGCACCTATGCTCATATGCTCTAAATTCAAAACATACCTGTGCTCACACTTGGCTTTTGCTTAGTTTTCACTTTCTTCCCAATTTGGCCTTCTTGGTCTTGTTTGCTCACATGCACCTCTCTATCCTTGGTCTCCATCACGCCCTGCCCTACAAATCCATAGCCTGTAGGTGAACAAACAAAAAAAAACTGCTCATGTTCATACTCACCATGCAAACGAGATCATATTCAGTATACACATAGCACAGGGTTGAACATTTATGCCCTTTGATTCTCTAATGGGGGAAAGGGAAAAAAAAGTAAGTTAATTTCTATAACAAAATCTAATCTTGCCTTTAAACTCCTTTCAAAATGGGTATGATGATCCTCATTTTGTTCTTGAGAAAATGAGGCACTGAGGGGTTAAGTAACACATACAATTGAGGTAACAGATGCTCCCACCCCCAGCTTAACATAGCCTCTTTAAAGTAAACATGAGCTCACTGTAAACATTTCAGCATTTCAAAATTTAAATTTGTCACCCAAGTTATTTATCCCATTATGCAGAGTTTCTCTGCCCCTTCTTCTGTCCAAAAGAACGTGTCAATTTATTGGGAAGGTTGTTATTGCTTTTGGCTTTGGGTTTGCATTGACCTCTGTCCCCGTTACTAACCTGATAAGAAGCCAGAGGCGACCATAACACATATTCTGTTCTCTCAGCAGAGGCTCTTGAGGCAATTGTTTCAGAAGAGAGGGTCTCTATTGATATTGATATTCTTAGTCATTTCAATTTTTAATATTGCTTCAGATCTTCCCAGGCTTGTCTGTGACTTCTATTTGACTCCTACTTAGCCCTTCAGGGTTCATCACAAGGCCACTTTTCCCTCCCAGCAGTGACCTCCCAGACAACCTTGATCAACAGGAAGACCCTCTGTACTGTCTGGGAACTGAGAGAGAATGGCAGGTGCCTCCTCAGGCTCTGTCTTTGCCAAAACGTGTGACAAGATCACATCCACTCTATGCAGCCAACAAAGAAGCAGAAAACAACAACAACAAAACACACAACTGGAATCAAAGGCACATCCCTTCTCCCATTCTGCTTCTGTGTCAGGTGCTCTGAGTAGTACGACCTCTTCCCCTTGAGATTCAACCTAAAGTCAGGAAAGTGAAGCCTTTTCTGTGAGGGTCTGTCCCAGTGGGAAAGCCATAGGGCAGAAAAACATATATATATATATATATATATATATATATATATATATATATATATAATAAGAAAATATATACACACATATATATTTTTCTTATATATAATATAAGATAATGATAAGGATGGAAGATAGGGAGAGGTTATCAAATCTTAATCATTCAGGCTATATTCTATTTGAATCTGTTTCCATTAAGAGTACACCTCTTGAACATCTATCTTTTTCTTGGAGGAATGTGCCTTAAGCCCACTCACCACTAAAAATGCCCTGCACCCATTATATAGATAAGTTAGTAACATATTGTGGGTAGAGATTTTATATAAGTATTATGTATCCTGTGGCAAGTTAGACTTAACCAGGGAAACAATACTTATTTGACTGTATAATCTTATTTACATTTCACATTTTATTTCAGTTATAATATATTGCTTCTCTGAAAAAACAGAGCCCTAGCTTTTGCAGAATTTCTATATAATCAACTGATTTGAAGTTACTCAGTTCATATTTCACCTGAGTACTAGTATATTTTGATATTTTTTCCATTGATTTTTGGGAGAGAGTGGAAGGGAGAGGGAGAGACAAAGAGAGGGAAACATCGATGTGAGAGAGACACATCAACTGGTCATCTCTTCCACATACCCTGACCAGGGCTGGGGAATGGAGCCTGCAACTGACTGGAATGTGCCCTTGACTGGAATCAAACTCAGGCCCATCAGTCCACGGGCCAACATTCTATCCATTGAGCAAAACTGGCTAGGGCTGGATTTCAGTTTTTTGTTTGTTTGTTTGTTTGTTTGTTTGTTTTTGTTTTGTTTTTTAATCTGGAAATTAAATCTGTTAACAAAATCATGTCTAGTTCTAAAAGCCTATGATAATTTTATTTAAAAAAAATACTTTAGAACTTTGACTTCCAGTTCAATTAGCACTCATCAATCCTTCCTGGGATCTAGTAGATTTTTTATATGGTTCAGGTTCTCTGTAGTTAAAGATTTTGTATGGGTGTTTATATTTTTGGATTTAAAAAAAGAAGAAGAAAAAAGAGGAGGGAGAAATGCCCCCTTACAAACTCCAAAGACATTCATTTTTCTGTGTAAAAACTGTTTCTGCATTCCAGAAAGCTATATTAGAACATCTGTTTCAAAACCCTGCATTGTAATAGTATTGAAGTGAAATTTTCCAAATAGTAATTTCTATTTGGGTAGGACTTGGGCACACTGGCATAAGGTATCCCACCTGTCTATTGTGCATTTATACTGCAGCAATGTAATTAAGTTGGAACTACAGTTCCCAGAATTCATTCCCTGTATGCTTTGGGGTTTACATTAACCATAAGATATATTTTGCATAAGATTTGGAAGGAGGAAGTAAAGCAATTGCTATTAATTCTCTTTGTAATGTGGGCCTTCAAACACTGTGGTGGCTGGCTCAGGTTGCCATTGATTTGCTATCTCACCTTGCAGGTGTGAAAAAGCATCTAAACTTGTAAGCACCCCGCCTCCCCTCAGTTCTCTTCCAAGAACAACTTTGGGTTTTGAATCACAAAAGTGGGCAGGTGGATCGATGGTGAATGGCCAAAGTCTGTCCTGTGAGTCACTTTTGGGTTTAGGTTGGAGGTGGTGAGAGACATACCTGTGTTGCACTTTGCTCCCTGTGTTCACTCTTTTTCCATTCTTGTCCACACACACACAAAAGGAATCTTCTCTAGTTGCCAATTGGGATGACCTTTAGAGACAGCAGGCTTAACATTAAACACAGAAATTAAACCTTTCCTAGATGCCTCCCTCATTCTTTGTAATTCTGTAGTGTCTAACCCCAATAATAAATTCCCTCTTCTAGCTCTATTCTGTCCCAAGTGACAGTCATTAACACATGGGTTATTGAGCGCATAATTGTAAACTACTCTAAATTGAAATGCGTTATGAGTATAAAATACAAATACTTTAAAGATGTAGTATGTAAAAATGAATGCAAGGAATCTCATGATAATATCTTTGTGACGTGTTGAAAGTATATTTGGAAAATATTGCATTAGATAAAATATATTAAAATTAATTTCATCATATTGTCTTAGTCAATTTTGGCTGCAATAACAAAATATCAGAGATAGAATGACATATGCAATGAACATTTAATTCTCATTGCTCTGGAGAGCAAATTCAAGGTGTTGGCAGATTCAGTGTCTGGTGAAGGCCTCTTTCTGGTTTGTGCACTGGCCTCTTTTTTGCTGTGTCCTCATTTGAAGGACAGGCAGAGATCTCAAGACTGTCCCTTTTGTTATGAGGACACTAATCCCACGTGGTAGCTCCACTCAAATGACTTCATTTAACCCTAATTATCTCTCTTCCAAAGACTACACCTCCCTGTACCATCCTGCTGGGAGTTAAGGTTTCAACATGTGAATTTCCGGGGACACAATCATTCCATAACATGTTTCTTTTTACTTTTTTAATGCGACCACAAGAATATTTTAAATTACATCCTTGGGTCAAATCATGTCCATATTATTGCTATTTTAGATGACTCATAGCACCTCTGATGCTGTTATAGAAAACTGTCTAATTTATTAATTTTAATATCTCCAGTTTCTTATATGGATGAATAGTATTAAAGAAAAACCTCCAACTTGATATGTAACGTACAATTGATTAATTCTCTTTTAATGTGGTGGGAACGGTGAAATAAGATTCTCTTCCATGGCCGCAAAACATAATCAATCTCAATTTAGAAAATTACCTCTGGATAGACTTTAGGTGAATAACCTCACTCTGCACAGGGAGTTCGTTTGTTTATTTAATAAGTCAACAAATATTCTCTGAAGACTTACTTCCTCAGCACCACTTTGAACATGTAACTAAAGGGCCCTGCCTTGGGAGGACTTTAGAGTTTAATGAGGGGAGACGGATGATAAATGAACCAAAGGGATGATTAGAGAGTTTGAAGAGTATCCTTAGCAACGTGAAAGTAGTATGATAGTGAATGAAAGTGGTTTTCTTCAGATGGTTTGGATAATGACCGTTATTTTTCCAGATTATTATGTGATAGAAGCAAACGCGTGTTAAAAACAATTCATTTCTTCGCCGAAACTGTTTTGGCTTAGTGGTAGAGCGTCGGTCTGCGGACTGAAGGGTCCCGGGTTCGATTCCGGTCAAGGGCATGTACATTGGTTGCGGGCACATCCCCGGTAGGGGGTGTGCAAGACGCGGCTGGTCGATGTTTCTCTCTCATCGACGTTTCTAGCTCTCTATCTCTCTTCCTTCCTCTCTATGAAATATCAATAAAATATATTAAAAAAAACAATTCATTTCTTCATAAAACATTGCACAAAATACAATAACAATTTCAATTTTATTTACTTGAGGCAACAAAGGGGGGATTATAGAAAACAACAAATGTTACATTTGAGCTGATTGCCATGGCTATCCAACGTGTGGCTACTGAATGTTTGAGCTAGTATCATCACATTTAATGTGAAAAATTCAAGGTTTGCCACATTCCTAGCTTCATTTTCAATTGTAGACATAACATAGAGACTCAGTTACTGTTTTATCAGTGAACATAAAGGAATCATATCTCGTTGGGCTTTTGAATGTTTATTAATATTTAATGTATCTGTAGGGTGCTTGAAGGATATAGTTTATACAATTAGTACATTTAAAAGAGGTGAATCATAGTGAATCACATTTGGTATCCCTCTTAAACACTAGCAGGCTTCTAAAATGCATGTCCAAGTTGAAAGGAAAATATGAGAGTACAACCTCTCATGATAAAAAAAAAAAGCCATAAAACATAGTCCAGAGAAAAGTAGTATTTTTTTTCTAGACTTCAATATTGAAATCACAGTAATTGCAAAAGAAGACATTCACTGGATCTGACAGCTTTTCTTCTGGGTTGGCCCATGAGTTGTCTAAGAATGGTATCAGATTTCTACTTATGCTGAAAACATTCAGTGGTTCAGTGCCAAAGCAGTTTTGATAAACTTTTTCTTTGGTGCCAATTCTCAGGAGAGTGTGCTCTTAGCATTTGACTTTAAGTTTCAAATGGTTGTAAGACTCCAGGGCTTACATTCTGTGAATGCAATGAGATAGGACAATGTCAGCAAAATGGTGTAGCTGCAGTTCATCTCTCTCTCTCTCTCTCTCTCTCTCTCTCTCTCTCTCTCTCTCTCTCTCCCTCTTTTTTGGCTTTATTGTGGCTTAAGTCTCTCTCTCTCTCTCTCTCTCTCTCTCTCTCTCTCTCTCTCTTCTTTTTGGCTTTAATGTGGCTTGAGACATGGTATTCTTTCTTTTTAAATTTCTTTATTGATTAAGGTATCGCTTATTTGTCCTCAACCCCCCCCCCGCATTCCAATACCACCCCCCACGCATGCTTCCTCCCCCCTATTGTCCTTGACCACTGGTTAGGCTCATATGTGTGCACATAAGTACTTTGGTTGACCTCTCCCTTTTATCTGAGACTTGGCATTCTTAACAACCCAGTTAGAAATAGTGACTCCCACAAGGAGAAAATAATAAACCATCAGAAAGGCATTGCCTATGTCTAGTCATGACTTCAGGCCTAGAAAACAAACAATCATGAAAATGGTACATTGGAAATCAGTGGATCTGAAGTAGAAGCAATAGATTGACTGAGTTAGTATAAATGATGTGACTGCTAATCTGGCAAACATACCTCAATAAGAAAGACAGGAGGTTAGTCTGGTACTCAGATGCTATTCAAGTATACAACTGTCAGACACCATGTTGCCAACATTTAGTCAATTTAACCTTCTCAGCTCCTACATAATTTGATGACAACAACAGCAACCTCATTCAGAAGGCTTAACCAATATCACATCCATGACCAAGTCAAACTGCCCACATTTATGCCAACTTTTGAGTATAGCTGCATTATTTTGAATATGTGGAAGAACTTAACCCATACGTTCTACGAGATCTCTGTGACTTTGCTTTTTGGGATGACTGAGTTTAAGGAAAAAAATGCATATTAGATCTTATTATGAAGTAAACCAAGAGGTTTTACCTACCAGCTCTTACTTAGAATGTGGAAATAAATAAAAAAAAAATATGTGTACCACCAATTCATGTAGCTTTTCCTTTAGTCATTTGGACTTATATGTAAAAAGAGGCATTAAGAGATGATATTAATTTAATTGAGCACCATGCCACATTCACGGTTTTCATTTATCTCTTTTTCATTGTCTCCTTTCTCAATGCCTTTGGCCAAATATAATAAGTGGTTGTCTTAACAACAGGATTCTACAATAGTTCAATTGTTGTGGTTTACATTTTCCTTCCATTTTTCAATTTGATGCTGTGAAGAGTAAGGCCTTAGATAATATATCTGGGGCACGGTAAAAGTGTGTATTTTCAGTGAATGACTCAATTAATCTCAGGAACAATGAAGCTATATGCAATTTATCTTAGAAGTAGGACAAAATCGCTTAACCTCTGCTGTGTCATTTGTAAGTTGATCTAGGTTATGGAGTTGCAATAGGCAGCTGATTACAGGTGAGTTATTCCATTTCTATTCATGGAATTCTTGTAACTCTCTCTAAAGAACAAAAGACATGCAGCTTACTTTTTTTCACTGACCCATTGCAAGATCGCTGTAAATAACTTACTTTATTATGTCCCCTTACAAGAGACCTGAGTAGTGAGATTTCATTGTAAAAACATCCACTAATATGCCAGCAAAATGTACAATTTATCAACACAGTCATGTTACCATTTTATTAGACAAGAAATAGACTTTTGCAGATAAATTCTGTCTCAAACCTTGGAATCATTTTTTTAATTGGTCCTCCACTGGACAGAAATGCCTATTTCTATTTATAGACTTTTATTGCTTTCCAAATATATTCCTTCACATGGGAATGGAATTTGATCATATAGCAATATAGCTCAGCAGATTTTACATGCATGACTGCTATCTTCATATTGATCTTTTTAAATTGCTGTAATATTTTGCACCATGTCTAAAGGAACTCAATGTTTCTATTAATATAATACACAAGAGAGCCTAAATGTTCACTTCCCCTTTTCACTCACATCTCTTCTGTGAATATTTAGTCTTAGTTCTCTTAGAAGACAGAACACATATGTACATATACTACACCTTGTGGGTACAAAACCAATTATTTCTCTTTATTTTTTTTGTAAATTTCTCTTTATTTCTTATAATTTTCTTCAGTTCCCATTTTCTCCTAAGGTTTCTCAAAGTTACTCAAACTCTTCCTAACCAAAGGTTATTATTAAATGATGTAAACAATTAACATTTAAAATCCTATTGGGGTATTCTTCTATAAAATTTACCTTTGTCCTTCTTGAATGTGGATGTAAGATGAAGTTTGGGTGAATGTAGTTGGCTAGAGACACATTCCGTCCAACTGCTGGGCCTCTACCAAAATTCCCAGGGTTTAGGTCTGACCTGGGCTCTCCTCTTCGAGCCTGAAGTCCAGGGTCCACTGAACATTTTTTAGTTTTGGCTGTTTCTTGTGAGCAGCTTGTTGCCACATACCAGAGACCTATTTTGGCTAAGATGTCTATTTTGGCAGCCCCTCTATTATGATCACAAAACTTTTTAATTGAATCAAGTATCCCATAACTTCCCAAAATCTGGGCTATCTCGGGTTATTTTTCTGCATCATACTGCCATCTCAGAAGTACCTGCAGACTCTGAGGGGCTGCTATCCAGCCCAATGACCTAGACACCTTACATAGCCCTTCTGTCTTCACACTTCAGAATGCTAGATAGACAATAGGACTTTGCTGAGGGCAATGGCCCTTGTTCCTAAGGTTAAGATTCTCATATCTTCCTTCTGAGCTCCCAATGAAATTTTTTCTGTAAGCTTTACCTATGGAAAAGAATGTTCCTTGGCAATAATCCACAACCACTTTTTTTACCATTTCCCTCTGAATATCTCTTTGCTATCTGATCTTCATGAAAATGAGCTTTGAGAATTTAGGGAAAAAAATCATTTTCTCAGCTGTGCCTGAGTTAAAAAAAAATTATTGTAATAACTGGAATTCCTCAAAATGTTAGTTTTGAGATTCAGAACTGATCAGTGACTCTTTCATTCCAAGTCATATTTTTTCTCCCCTGAGGAATGAATGCTCTTTGTTCAAGAATTATGAATTCTCAGAAGAGCATGATTGAAAAGAAATCAACATACATGAGAAAATGTTTAACTTCTGTCATATGTGGGTTTTGATCTGTTTACTCACTGAAGAGCTTAGACTCTGGAGACAGGGAGACAGACAACCTGAACCTGGATTTAAATTCTGGCTCTTCTATTCACAGCATCTGTAATGATGGGCATGACTTATCCTTCTGTGCCTCCCTTTCTCTGTGTGTAAAACAGGGATACTAACAGTCTCCATGCAACCACAGGAGGATGTTAATACATGAGCTAATGTTTGTGAAGCTCTTAGGATAATTCCTGCATGTTAGAAGGTCAATATATGTAGTGAATAATAATGATAACACCAATGATAATAATGACAGGGAACAAATAAAAATAAGCTGGGAACGCCGGTTATCCCAAAAGTAAAAGTTTACTTATAAAAACATTCACACAGAGAAAATTCCATCAACAGGAAGAAAATAACATAAATAACGTAAAAAGCTGAAGTTGCAGACTAAAGGACTCCAGGAGAAAAGAAATTGTGTATCTTCTTATTGCAAAAGAAAAGATTAGACATTTAAAAATAAGTTTGAAATATTATAAAAATTTAAATAAATAACCACTATGTCGGGTCTACTTTAGGCATTGTAGAGAGGACAAACATGTTTTTGGCCCTATGTAGCACAAATTCTCAGCTATGAAGTAAAAACCAATAAAATAGTGATATATTCTCCAAAATGTAATCTAAATAAATAGAAGTTAATGTGGTAAACAGTGACTGGAGGAAGAGACAAAGGATAGATCCAGTATTCGAGGGGACATTTCTTTTAAGCAGAGCCCTGAATCGCTGGAAGGGAAGAAGCCAGTCTTGGGAGAAAGTGAGAGCAAGGATGCCAAAGGGCACATCAAGGGCAAAGAAAAAATTATCTCTTCATTTCCAGGGAGCTCAAAGGGCACTGTGAGGTGAAACCTTGGAGATTTAAACAGAGGAGTGACACATTTCTGTTATTTGCTCTTATAAAGAATAATCTGAGCCCTAGCTGGCTTGGCTCAGTGGTTAGAGTGTCAACCTGTAGACTGAAGGATGCCAGATTCAATTGCAGTCAAAGCCCCAGGTCTGGGTAACAGGATCCATCCCCAGTAGGGGATATGCAGAAGGCAACCAATTATTCCCTCTCATAATTGATGTTTTTCTCTCTCTCCTCCCCCGTCTTCTCTCAAATATATACATATATATAGTGAATATATTATATATATTTAGGGGCTAGTATGGAAGCAGGGATACCACTTAAAAGGCAATATGTTATAGTTCATGATGGTTTAAACAGAAACAAAGTCAGCAGTGGTGGTTATGAAGGGAAAGGATTACATCCTAGGATTATAGCTTTTGGCATTTGCTGGCAATGTTCATGCATAAGTAGGACCCCAACTTCTACTCTTTTCCAGAGTAGCTTTGATGTCCTATGCAAATAGACTTTAAAAGGCTATTTGAAAGTCAAACTGATATTTGTAAGTCAAACTGATATGTACATTGGAAAAGAGGTCAAATATACATTTGAAAATATCACCTCAGGAGAACACAGAGAGTGACATTGAAGGTTTGCATAGGTATAGTGGTAGGCTTCTAATGGAATGAAATATCAAACATGTGTATCATACATTGTGTGTAAGTATTCCATCAAGCTTCATTAACATACACTTTCATTTAAAAACAGCAGGCTTGAAAAGACTCCACAGAGACATTCTAACTTGGGGCAGGAGGGTAGAATGATTTAAAGTTTAACAGGCTGGTTTCAGAAAGAGTGTATCACAGGTGCTTTGTGAATAGGAAAGACTCATTCATGCTGATCACTAGCTCTAGTTTATGCAATATGAATCTTGTGAAGAAGAGGGAGGGTTATCAGTGAGGAGCTGAGGTCATGTACAGGAGGATAGAGGAAGTAGGGCAGCCAGGACAAAAGCACATGAAGCCCTGTAGAAAATTCTTGATCTCCAACATCTCTCCCATTGTTTTAATGTTAGAATACTTTACGTGGTATCTGCTGGGTCTGGAGTGGTTGGCTTTGTAGTAAGTGCACGTGGAGAGAAGTGGCTATGAGGGTTAGGAAGTCAAGAGTTCAACAACGATGCCTTGCTTTTGTTGGCCATTCATTGATTCTATTCTGACCTCTTATCCCAAAGAAGTATTAATGATAAATTCTCTTAGACAAAAAGAGTGTTTGATCTGCACCCCTGCTCCCCACCCACTGAGCCCCCTAACACATAGGCACACATGGCTTAGGAATGTTTACTGCCTTCTGATCAGGTTACCCTACTGAGGCAACTGAGTGGATCACGTTCCTGGGACTGTGGACCCAGACTTCCAGACTCGCCATTGAATATGCTAATCATTCCAGATCCCCTGTGGATCATTCAAGGAGAAAGTGTGATCCTTAAATTAAAAGCAAAAAAATCAGAACTCACAACAAAAGTCCAAGGCAGTCTGATGAAGAACTGTCTTCTCTCTTGGGGCCTCATTCCTTGAATGTAGATTTTTAAGAAGGGTGAGTATAAGCTTCTTGAAGTGGCTGTTCCGATAACACCTATCACAACCCAGTGAGTAATACTTTGAGGGGAAGGGGCCTATAGCCTCAGAGAGAACTGTCAGAATATCATTTACTAGTTAGCTTAAATATGTGCACATATTTTCTTTGTTATCCCTTGGGCTTAGGAAGAACTTTGTTTTTGTGGTGTAATTGTCATCATTGTTGTTTGAGTGTTTCAAACTGTTTTCCTCTGCAGCATAGGCCGTGGTGGCTTCTCTTAACACAAAGTTTCTCAAGGACAATGAGGTTCCGGTGTTCCCATGTAAAAATTCCCCCCATAAAGATACATTGATTGATTTTAGGAATAAAAAAAAAAAGGAAGCTTCCTGAGACAGAAAGCAGATCCTCAATAACAGTTCTGGCTGAAACCGGTTTGGCTCAGTGGTAGAGCGTCGGTCTGCGGGCTGAAAGGTCCTGGTCAAGGGCATGTACATTGGTTGCAGGCACATTCCCAGTGGGGGGTGTGCAAGAGGCAGCTGGTCAATGTTTCTCTCTCATCAATGTTTCTAGCTCTCTAGCTCTCTTCCTTGCTCTCTGTAAAATATCAATAAAATATTAAAAAAAATAACAGCTCTGAAGAAAACCAGCAGAAAGATGAAGGAATGGCCAGAGTAATCTTAGTTATTCTATTATTCTTAAGATCTTCACATTTCCTGGACAACTCAAGATATGCACTTTTTTGCTCCGCTACACAATGAGGGAACAGTAAAGAGACACCTCCTAACTCCGATAACTTAGGGTGTGCTTGTCTACAAACAGGCAACCTACCCCTTTGAAATGTCCTGTTTCTGAAGACACTTAACAATGTTAAGTTACAGGTTTCTGGTGATTTGTTTATCCCTCATATGTTATTGAGGCCAACTGCCAAGACCAAGAGCCCAGCCATGTTCTACCATTCCATTAGCCGCTCTGCATCCCGTACCTGCCATATTCTCTCCCCAGCTATCAGTTATGATAGCCCTCAGAACTGGAAATGTCAGCACCTCTGATATGGAGGAGACTGTACAATTACTAACACTTTATTTCTCCTAGAAATCCTTTAAGGCTGGTGAGTACATAGACTGTAGCTCAGACCTGAAGGGGAAATTGCTCCCCAATGATCGCAAAGGACTCTTCTGTGCCTCAGTGCCCCCACAGATTCATTCACACTTTGATTTAGGGTCATGCTTTTCTACCTGTGGACACACTCTGCCAGTCTTTTTCCTCTCAGAAGCTATCTAAGGCTTGTGTCAATTCATCAAGTTAAATGAGGCTTAGGAACCAGGAAAAAAAAAGAAAAAAGAAAAAAGACCACATAGACTTTATTTTCAGTATACTTTCACTAATGTATAAAAAGGAATGATCTATTGTACAGTTTCCTGGCTTAAAAAGCTATTATCATTGTCCATTTAGTGCTTTCCATAGTATATAGAATTATCTTCCTGCCCTTGTACAATTTTAAACTGCAACAGCTTAGTTTTAAAGTACAATAGAAATCATCTGACAATGGCACTTGAGGTAGTTTTATAAAAGTTTGGAATCTGTATTATATAATTGTCCAATGCATTTTCCGATTTGAGGTCCCGAAACAATGGAAAAATGGGTAGAGCTATGGAACCTCTAAGTGGTATGCTATGGAAGACAAAATTGAATTTCGTATTGTCTAGTGAAGAAAATTCAATGTACCAGACCCATGCAGATTGTACTGTATTAACAAACAACTTAAGTATTTCAAGTGTTAATGTCTGGAGGTTGGGAAAAAGGTAGAAGAACTTCAAATGTCCTTCTGTGGTTTTCATGAGTCAAAATAGGGTAGCTCTATTTTAACCTGCCTAAGCTAAATGTGTGTTGATTTTATTAAATTGAGGAAAAACTGGTTACATCCTTCCCATTAGTATTTACAGACTCCTCATCAGGCCCTTTTTTTTGTTTTCTTCTGTGTTTTCTTTCTTGGATTTAAGCATTTTTTATGGCCCCATGATTGGCCCCCAGAGAGCCTTAAGTCAGAGTCATCATTACCATGTACCATTTGCTCAAATACATCTTGAGATTCCATCAAGGTATTTTTCTGAAACTGTTCACTTGAGAGTTATATCTGCTCCCAGGATAGGAAACGGAAAGAAACTCACATTAGGGCAAGTAGTTACAGTTCTTATCCTGTTGAGCAATACTCTATGATCGTGATTTAATTACACTGATGTATTGATTTTGCTGCAGTTCAGCTTGAAAGTGCTGAGGATGAGTCATAACCACAAAGGAACTATACGTCAGGACTGACGAAAAGAAACTCTAACTTATGCTTGATGAGGAAAAACAAAGACAGGGGCCAAGGAAAAGCCGAGGAAAGGGTAACAGGATGGTGGCAATGACTTTCACATGGGCTCCTTCTCCAGAGGGATAGCCCATGATAGTGGTGGATGTGTACAGAAATCAGTGGGGTCACTCGCTAGGCAGGTTTCTGGGGCTCAGCTTGGAGGTATCGACTCTACAGTTTTGTTACATTTGGAGGGTAGCTCAAGGAGGGGAGGAAAGGACTGTTGTATGGGATGTGTGTGTGGTGGGAAAACAGCACTCAAGGTGATTGTAATGTAGATAATAAAGGGACCGCGCTTTCACATTGACCTCATTTGGAGGGAACCGGGGAAGACACTGCATTCCACCTGGAGGTAGGATCCCTCAGTTTGCTAGTGGGACCTGTGATTAGCCTCTAAACCTATGTATGCAAAAGGAAGGATTTAAATAGAACATTCTATTTTTTAAAAAAATGGAGCACAGTGCATGGAATGCGGTAGGTACTGCATACAATGTTAGTTCTATTTCCTCTGGCACTGTTACCAAACACATATCCTCAAGTGTAGCATCATAGTACTTCTTGGCTTGATTGGTTTATTTTATTTTTATTTTAATTTGTGAAATAGGAATTGTATAAATTAATAAAATGAATCAGGACATGGGAATTATATGGTCTCAAGAAAGACTGGCTTGAGTTCTGCCGGATGTCGTGGGAGTAGTACCTCAGTTTGGCAGCATCATTTTAGTATCCCAGATGCTTGTTTTATCCATTCACGGGTGATGAGGCTTGAACCATGTGACTGAACCACGTGACTGTGTCATGCTAAATAAAATATCCAGAAAACAGAGGTAACAACAAACTGCTAAATCACCAAAATTATAGTGAGAAATAAAACATTGACACTGACAGCTACACTGACATATGTCAACAAACTCTGTCACTATATTCAAACTGCATAGGAACAAAAAAAAAAAAAAAGAAGAAGAAGAAAGAAAGAAAAGAAAGGAAAAAAAAAATAAGAAAAGCCCACAAAATCAGGACTGAGTAATAATTTACTTCTAGAAATCACAGTTAGAGAGATCATAAATATTTGAAGCCTATTTGATTGAGCTTCATAAGCTGATGGTTGCCCAGGGAGCCTAGAATTGGAATGAGGAAAATTAGGTTAAATTTTACTGGCTTTGAAATAAGATTTTGAGAAATCCATCTCAGAAAAGTCTTATTTTGCAAAAATACTCAAAATAACCCTCCAATACCTTGTCCTATGGCTCTGAATCCTTTTCTCTTGACCAGAACCAACATTTTTTCCCTTGCACAGTGTATTTGCCAAACTCAGTATGTGCTCTTGCTTGCTTTCTGGATACAATAACACAGAAAAGTTCCTGCAAAGCATCTGTAGGAGGGGTTCTCTAAGTAAAAGATCGTATTAGGCATGAATCTTAGACCAATACTCAGTTACACAAAACACATAAGTTTGTTTTCTATAACTGAACTTAATTTTATTTTTCAGGCAAGAGATCATTTATTTTAGGGTTGCATTTAGGGGTTGGTACACCTTTATAACTCTTGTTTTTCCCCATTAATTTTTAATGGTATATACTTTTTGAGCAAAATTTTGCGTTACCATATATCATTGTGAGGAGTTGCTTTCTCCCTACAATTATTCAATGAAGTATTCTCACTTTATAGTTTTCCCTCTGAAATATTATTTGTCTGTTTTGGTAAAGTTGAAAATATAATATTTTATAAGACACTAAGCACAAGCATACCAGTTGACACAGCTTTCATTAGCAGCACAATGGGAATCTCCTGATTAGTATTATTTCTTCTTTAATTTAATTATATATATATATATATATATATATATATATATATATATATATATATATAAATTTGGATGGGCTGAGGTACCATTGACTAATAAAATTGTAAGATACTTAAAATGTATATTGTGATGAGTTGACATCTATAATAAAAGCGTAATACAATAATTAGATTGGACATCCTTCCGGACACCCTTCCGGGCTGTGAGGGAAGCCTGGGTCCCAGATGCTGGTGGCCAGAGAGAAGCCAGTGCTAGTAGCAGGGGAAGGAAAGCTTACTTGCATGAATTTTATGCATCAGGGCTCTAGTATGTATATATTGTGAAAAATTCCTCTCATCTAGCTAATTAACACATTCATCACTTCACTTTATATCGTTTGTGTATGTGAAAATATTTTTCTGCTCTCTTAACACATTTTAACTATACAGTACAGTATCATCAACTATACTCACCATGGTTTACATTAGCTCCTCAGACCTTATTGTATCTGTTATTCCCATGCCTTAGCTTCTAGCAACCACTTTTCCTTTTCTATGCTGTTTCTGTGCATTTGATGTGTTTCCCAGCAAAAGTCAGATTTCCTTCTTTTTTTATGGCTGAATTTCATTATATTTGTACCACATCTTCTTTATTCATTCATCCATTGATGAACATTTAGGTTGTCTCCATATCTTGATTATTATGAATAATGCTGCAGTGAACACAGCATGCAGCTATCTCTTTATTATCTTGTTTTCATTTCCTTTGAGTAAATACCCAGATGTGGGATTGCTAGATGATATGGTAATTCTGGTTTTAGTTTTTCTGAGGAACCTCCATGTTGTTTTTATTGTGGCTGCACCAATTTACATTCCCACCCACAGTGCACACAAGGGTTCCCTTTTCTCCATATTCTTGCCAACACGCATTGATTGATTTATTGGTAATGACCATTCTGACAGGTGTGAGGTGATATCTCATTGTGGTTTTGATTTGCATTTCCCTGAGGATTAGTAATGTTGACCACCTTTTCATCCTTTTATTTATTTAATAATTATTCAACAAAGGTTTGGCAAGATTTGATTTAACTCTATGAGCTTTCTAAGCCATGTTCATCTAAACCAATACATTTGGTGAGTTATCCAAAATGTTTGTTGGTTCCTTGGTTGAGGATAATATAGAATTCTTTTATTAAGGGAAACTTCAGCTTCTTGTTCTGCATATTGTCAGGAACAATGAAGAAAGCATTGAAGGGCTTACCATGTAAAATGAACCAGATATATCAAGTCAACTTTGAGCAAAGTAGGCATGTTCACATTATCTTTTATAATGTGACCTGACCTACTAGTAAGTGTGAAATTTCTACATACATGCATGTAACCTCTCTTCTGCCTCATACTTACCTAAGACTCTTCATGATGAGCTAGCTAACTATGACCTGAATTTGGCAGCATATTGCTGGTTATGCAATTCATTAGTCACCTATGAACATTCCATAACATGGTCGTATACAATAAAATACAAGCTGGGCATAAGTAGATTTATAGTGTTCATATGAAAAAATAATACAATAATTAATAAATAATAATACAAAAACAAACTCTGTGTATCGCATATTTACAATGGGAAACCTGCTTTTGCCCTACCTTGTATATACATCCCACTCGATATATTATTATACCTGTTTAATTCTATACTTTTCTATCAAAATACAAGATTATTTACATAATCTTCCTTTTTCCTTAACTAAAAATAGCATCTTCTGCCATTGCTCTCTCGGCTCCCCATTCCACATTCTACGTTATTATTATTTAGAATTTTGAATATATCTTTTAGAATATGTTATTATTTTTAACAGATTAAGTCTCTCTTTTAACATTGTAGTCCTTTTGTTTTCACATTTTTTAATGTAAATTGAGAAGGCTTGGTGGATAGAAATACTAATAGGACTTTTTTTTTAGTATTTTTTATTTTATTTATTGATTAGCGTATTATATATGTGTCCTTTCCCACCCCACCATCGTCATGCCCCACACCTCTGCATATGCCCTCACCCCCCTGGTGTCTGTGTCTATTGGTTATGCTTATATGCATGCATACTAGTCCTTTGGTTGATCTCTTCTCCTTACCCCACCCTTCCCTGCCCTTCCCTCTGAGGTTTGATGGTCTGATCCATGCTTCTCTGTTTCTGGATCTTTTTTTGTTCAACAGTTTATGTTATTCATTATATTCCACAAATGAGTGATATCATGAGATATTTATCTTTCTCCAACTGACTTATTTCACTTAACATAATGCTCACCAGTTCCATCCATGCTGTTGCAAATGGTAAGAAGTCCTCCTTTTTTTTTTTTTTAACCGCAGTGTAGTATTCCATTGTGTAGATGCCCCACAGTCTCTTAATCCACTCATCTGCTTTGCAGCCTAACTACTTAGGCTGCAAAATAGTTTTACTATGTCACGTGCACTGCAATCATTGCATCTATGTTTTTCAGAATATTTAGTAGACAAAATTGGTTCTTAAAAGTTTCTATTTTTCCCTTTTGAGAAATTTGAAGAAGTGGCTATTGAAATATGTGATTTCTCTAGCCAAAGAATAAATCAGTTGTCTGTGGTACAATAAAAAAATTAAAACTCTTATGCTTACTGGATTATTCCATTCACATAAAGTCATAGAGAATATATTTCCCCGAATTTACAATAGTATATTATTATCATGAACTACCTTGATGCCCCAGATCTAAAATTTTATTGGTATCTTTGCCATGTTTTGATAGATTCCTGATATAGCATAAACATGTGGAACACATATTTTATTCCTTCTTGTTTTGTGCTTAAGAAGACTTGCTATAAAATTATTGCTTCATATTTTCAAGTTATCAATAAGAATGACAGAATCTGGGAAGAGAAAAGATTAGGAGATATTAGGTTGGCTGTAGACTAGAAAACACAGGAGAAAAGACTAATGATTAGAAGCAATCACAGAATGATTAAAGTTGGCAAAGAAAAAGGGTGGTGTACTAAGAAAGCATGTAACGGTAGCTTAGCAATCTCTAAATATTTTTATCATACACAGTACTAAAATTTTTAAACGTTTTCCCAGACATTTATCTCTCAAAAACTATATTTCTACATAACTAATATGCATGATATCTGCTTGTACTGAGAATACTACATAACTAATATTTCTACAAAACTAATATATCTACAAATGTATTATATATTGAATATATAATAAAAATACTCTGTAGCAAGCATTACTATTCCCCACCAATATTCAGCTTTTATTTTTTTTGGGGGGGGAGCATATGAGTAACTATATGTATTGAAGCAGCGAAAAGTCCTGTAGAATTCCCCTGCCACTCCCTATAGGCCTCTGCAGCAGAAGAATGGTGCATCTAGAGGACAGTGGAAACTGTCACCCTGGGTCTCTGAGCAACTGTGGAAAAAGGCCTCAGACAACCCATTCTATACTCAGAACATGAGAGATAAGGAAAAGTTATTGTGTTAATCCACTGAGATTTTGGGATTGTTTGTTGCCACATCATGATTTAAATTATCTTAACTAAGACATTTTTCACAAAATACTGCAGGATTATATATATATATATATATATATATATATATATATATATATATACATATATATAATAGAAGTGTAATATGCTAAATTAGACTGGACAGCCAAATAGTGGAACGACCAGACGGCCTTTTGGAGGAAGCTGGGGCTGAGAAGGCCGAGCCCCTTGTACGAATTTCGTGCATTGGGCCTCTAGTATATGCATAAATATAAATACAGTACATACAAACTCATATACGGTTAACCTTCAAACATATAGGGCATTAGGGGCACCCACACTAGTGCAGTTGAAAATTCATGTATAACCTTTGACTTCCCAAACTTAGCTACAGCTGTCTCTCCAGCCAGCCCCAAGGATGCCAAATTTGTGATGCTCAAGTCTCTCATGTAAAATGGCACAGAACAATACATTCAGTCAGCCATGTACATCAGCAAATTCCCAAACTTGGGTTGAAAATACTGTTTTTGATCCACAGCTGATTGAATCTGCAGTTGGAAAATACATTTATTTTTAAATATCAATGTATAAGTGGACCTGGGTTATTCAAACCCCTGTTATTGAAGGGTCAAGTGCATTTTATGTCTGTACCCGTTACATAATTCTGAACATTCCCTGGAATACATTTGCTCTCCTTTGTAAGCCGGTGCTGTAGAAATCACTTGATATCACCAGAATAAAAATAGTCATGCAAGAGCAACTGTAAAACAGTTGTAAAACAACTGTAAAACAATTAGTGTCCTAATTGTTAAAGAATAAATGTATGCCACATTAAATAATACTGGGGAGTTTGTACTTTATCACTAGGTAAAATGTGGGTATCTGCTTCACATGTTGGAAGTTCTAGTATTCTCAATACAAGCAGATATTATGCATGCTTTTTATATTATAAAAAGAAAAATAAACACTCTCTAATAAACAAAGAATATAGCAAAAGAAATGAATACCACAAAGATGATTCTTACATAAAATTTACAGAGAAGTGATGACCATGTAAATACAATCAGATTCATTGTTACTAAACCATATCACTCTTCCAAATACTATAAATATGATCTTTTTCTATTGTTTTATATGGAATCAATAAAGGAGTATTTAAATGGAGCCAGTATTATCTACCACTGACTACTGAATTTTAGATTAATACAGCATCAATATAGTTCATGTTACCTAGTTGTTTGAAATATTTTCTAGCAACTACCTTATAAATTGGAGAGGAGGCAATGTATTTGTCATGCTAGTTTCGGTTTCTTAGGATAGAAAGCAGAATCAAATTAGCTAAAGCAAACACACCAACAAAAGAAGTGTATTGGTCCATATAACTGCAAAGTCTAAGGAGTAAAACCTGCCCCAGGTATGGCTGAGCCGGGAGAGCAAATAGTATCATCAGCGATCTTTCCCTTTCCTCCACTCATTGCTCCATTTTCTCTCTGATGATTTCACTCTCAAGCAAACTTACTCTAATTGCCAGAACAGCTGTGCCAGGTTGTTCATGCTTCCATCACCTTCAACTCCTGAGGTTTTAGTAGCAAGAGATGCCTTTCACGTTGCACCCACCAAATATATTCAGTTTGGCCACACCAGATCCTCTGCTTACTCCTGTGAACCAGAAGCACTAACAAAGGATTAATTTCCCTGCAGAAGGAGGCATACTTCCAAAAGGAAAAGACACGAGTAATCTAGACACGGATCAAATCTGCCATGTACAGATGGAACTCTGATCTAGGTTTTGTAGTCCAGGTGGACATCAGAGCTCCAGACTGAATTCACCCACTATTTTTCTGGTTTGAAGCTATGCAAATCTCCTCAGATGATAAGTCTCTTGCAGTGCAATCCGTTCATTAATTGATACCAGATGAGAGAACAATCAGACTTAGCTTGACAAAGAACTGGCTATTAAATGTACACTGAAGTTCAAGTCAACCAATGAAAATTCAAGTCAATAACCAGAAAGGACATCCTGGAACACGCAGCTTTGCTAAAATGCAAAGACCAGCCAAAACCAGTTTAGCTCAGTGGATAGAGCGTCAGCCTGTGGATTGAAAGGTCCCAGGTTCGATTCCGGTCAAGGGCATGTAACTTGGTTACAATCACATCCCCAGTAGGGGGTATGCAGGAGGCAACTGATCCATGATAAATAAATAAATAAATAAATAAATAAATAAATAAATAAATAAATAAAATGCAAAGACCAGAGTCCCATGAAATAGCATCAACACCCCAAGTCCTAGGTGAGATCTCCAATTAATGCCTTGATTTTAGCCCAGTGTAACCCGGAGGAGAGCATCCAGGCCTCTTGTGCGGGACTTCTACCCTACAGAACGGAGATGATAATTTCAAATATAACCCAGTCAGTCCTATTTCTGGATGGCAAAGCAAAGGGTAAAATTCAAAGTTACAATGTGCATTCAGGGTCATGCAGTCCCCCCTTTATTAGAATTAGCCAAGAATGGAGAGTTTAGAGGTTCAGAAAGGGAATTGTTTGTTTGCAGCTCTTTGAAACCTCTAAGGGAAGGTGATGAGTAGGGTGCAGGGAAGCAAATGCCTTTTTTTCCCAGGCATTCATTAACGCTCCATATTCTCTTTCAACATTCTCTTTTATCATTAAAAGTGGCCAGTGCCTGGTAAGTTAATGAAGCTACCATAATACACTAAGACCACGCCATTAAAAGAAGTCAGCTTTCAGCTTAAAAGAAAAGGCATTGCATTGCATTTCCCTTTTGATTGCCTCTTGCATGTTATTCAGAGCCTCTATCTTCCTGGACTCCTTAATAAAAAGACTTCAAATCATGCGGCAAGACTTTTGACATAATAGACTTTTCCCTGACATCCTTTCAGCAGCTGGCCACTTTTGTCTCCGGAGGGGCTCTCTCACCCTGCTTTGGGTTATTAAAGGTAATTAAAGTGATGACCCTTGTTTGCCTTACTGCCGCTCAAGGTCTCTGAAAGGGCCATCTATTTCTTCTCGTTCTTCTGTTCGTTTCCTGTGGGATTGGCCGGCATTAAAAAAGAAACGCTATCCCACTGGGCCTCTAAGTTGAAAGCGAATCTCTCTGGAAATTCTTTCTAATACCGAGAAGGTAATCTCTCAATTTAGTCTTAAGGAAACATTATCCTCCCAATTAGTTCACAGCTTGGAAGTTCTCTAAATAGACATGATGTTTGCATGTTTCTTAATGCAGACCCTCTCACCAATTCCGAACTGGAAATGTATCGCATTTAAAAAAAATAACTTTAAATAATAGTTTAAAGACTTTCCCCTAGTATCCACATTTTGATGCAAGGTAAAGAATTATTTTCAGAGAAACGGCATAAGAGGAACTGTGTCAAGTTAGGAGGTTTTGAAAGACCCAATCACACACACTTTCTTCTAAATTTAAAAGTACCATTGACCAGTGAACAATGTGGAGATTGGAGATGTGAACCCCTGTGTAATCGGAAATCCATGTATAATTTTGACCCCCCCAAATTAAACTGTCCCTTGGTGTCTATAGGGGATTGGTTCCAGGACCCCCTGCAGATACCAAACTCTGCAGAAGCTCCCTATATACAAAGGCATTGTTCAATGCATACTGTCAGCCCTCTACACCAGTGGACTCCCAACCACAGATCAAAACCAGTGCAGGTACTTACAAAAAAAAAAAAAAATCCACAGATAATTGGGCCTGTGTAGTTAAAACATGTGCTGTTCAGGGTCAAATATACTTCACATTGAATGTCTATAATGCTATATATAATATTGAACCTATTATCCTCTGACTTCCTCCAAAATCCAGAAATAAATTCTTATATTGCTTTTAAACGTATTTCTTATGTTGTCAAATTTCCATTTCACTATCTACTTATGCAAATCTAGATATGTTATGCCCATTTCTGACTTTCAGTCATGTTAACTTGCCAGTGAGTAAGTAGTATAGTTAGGAATGGCTTGACCTGGAAGTGACAGCAAGTCAAATTAACACTATCCTATATAATAAAAGCCTAATATGCTAAGTGTCCAGTCATCCAATTGGCCATTCAACTAATCAAACATAATATGCTAATGATATGCTAAAGCCCTCAACCACTCTCTATAACATGCACTGACCACCAGAGGGCAGATGCTCAATGCAGGTGCTGCCCCCTGATGGTCAGTGGTGCTCTCCCACAGGGGGAGCGCTGCTCAGCTAGAAGCTGGGCTCACAGGAATGGGCCTAAGCCATCAGTCGGACATCCCCTGAAGGCTCCTGCACTGTGAAAGGGCATAGGTCGAGCTGAGGGACTCCCTCTACCCAAGTGCACAAATTTCATGCACCAGGCCTCTAGCCTTAAATATATAGTAGTTTATCCTCCTATATAAATAATTTGGAGAGCAGTTTTGTGCTGATCTATTGGCTCCATAGTAGCCTCAGTATCTCAGGCTTCTGCTGCTTTTCTGATCTATCAGCTCTAACATGTAGGTCCTTGGCCTCAGGTTGCAAGAAGCCTTCTCCAGATCTAGCATCACATCCCATTTTATGTCAGGAAAAGGAAGGTGGCACCAAGGTTCTTTCTGGCTGAGTATGTCTCATCCAGAAGATTCCCCTTTACATCTCATGGGCCAAACTTGTGTCACATGGCTACTGTACATACAAGTCACCCCAGAAAGAGGATTGTGAGTATAGCACAGGTTAAACTAGGCAACAGTGTCTGCTACACGACTCTGTTGCTTATTTTCTTTGAGATAAACATGCAAAAGCCACCTGATACTTAAATGATCCTCTATTCTATGAGGAAGAATTCTATAGAGTTTTTTATATTGAAATATTTCTGAATCTGAGAAACAACTTTTAGTCGCTGTGTACTAGTATCAAATACATTTTATACTTTTAAAAAATCAGCTGTTATTAAGTCGGTGATGTGTCTTCAATCTGAGAAAACATGTCATGTATGAGCCACAATGTGTTAATTATCAGGCAATCTCTTTGTGTTCTGCTTATTTTCCAAAATGAGATTGTTAACATTTTAACAAGGTAAATTTCATTAAAACTAAATAATTCATACTTGTTTAACTAACCATGTGGTGAATCTTAATTCAGATAATGATCACAAACAGCAGGTGTCTGCTAGTCACACTGGGAATCACCCTGCTTGTTTTCAAATGGGTGTTTGTTCCATTTTTGATACTTTTCATCTCAGAAAGTATACAGAGAAATAGGTGCATGTCATCTGAGAGCCTGACTTCCTTGTGGCTTCGCTACCACTGTTTTGATTGCACTTTGTCTATGACCAAGGTCATTATGAATGGAGATGCATTTTAATATATCATGCTCTACTCTTCTTTCAATTTGCTGAAATTATTTTCAACACTGGATTATGTGGATATCATTGGAAACAATTCTCAAATTATTTCTATTCCAGTTTTTCCATGATTCTGAAGAATCCAAGGTAAACTCAAAGATCAAACTAAGAAATTCTACTGTTCGGTAATGTACAGGTTAGAGTTCCAAAAAAGGGTTAGGAATTTAAGGCCAACTTGGATTCTCCTGCTCCATTCTAACTATATGATTATCCTGCCTATTTAGGTTTATTAAAACATTCCTGAATTGTACAGTGACTTTTCTATACTGGCAGAAAGGAGTGGTTTTCTCATTGTAATGTTATGCTGGAATTAATGAGCTACTTAAAAACATTTTTTTGAGGGTAACTGTACTATAGCATAAGAATCATAATATTTGCAGTCTGAATGACACTGTTGTAACAATCTAGTTATCATTAACAGGAAAGGAGTAAAGTCAAGACTAGATAATATTGGTTTTATGAAAAAGCTGCATTTAATACTCTCCAAGTCTTTTCTGTGCTGATTGATGGGGTAAAGGATGGTCAAGTGCAGTTCAGACGCATGCCCACTAAGAGCTGAGTGACTTGGGAAGGCGCCTATCTGTCAGTCACAAATTAGTAGCTAGGATGGGCGTGACCACTAAAAGCATGGGAAACCTGAATGTTTAAACTTCTGAACAAAGGCAGTGCTCACTCTTAGTCTTTGCTCTCACATTCACAGCGCCAGGCTCCAACCTCCTATTGCAGGATTGCCCTCCCCGGTGCCCACATGATCAGGGCCATGTGGGACTCCATACAATGGACTAATGGACTTTGCTTAGCTTGAACGTTGAACCACGCCTAGCTGCAACATGGAATGTGAGCTCTGGACACTGGCCTTGTTTTTGACCCTACTGAAACCCCTGCCACACCTCTTTCAGGACTGGGTTAAGAGGCCTAGGACTCTGCAACCCCCAAAATGTAACTCCACACAAATGAAGCCTTTTACCACATCTCATTCTTCCCTGGGTGCTTCTGATAATGCTTATTTCAGCAGTACCCCAACAATCTCACACCCACTGGAGTTTGCAATATCTGGCCCGTTAACTCCTTTGGCAACAAAGGGGCTTAACTATAAGTATTTAATTAGAAGGGAGACCTAGAGTAAATCATTTAACTGCCAGAACCTCAACTTTATCTGCATTTTGGATATAAGAGAAATTGTTTTAAAAATGCTTTTCTACTTGTGGCCATTAGCTATAGCTGTACACATAAGATTTCAATAAATGAATAAAACTTGTAAGTTGCCACCCTCATTTCATTCAACTTACAAGTTTATGTTGTTTCTGCAAACCTATTTAAATACTAGCCTTCACAATTTACGCTGGTGTTAGATTTCCCTTTCATCTCAGACTTGCATGTTCTCCCTGTGTAAGTAACTGGATTTCCTCAAACCTCTCTGTGTCTACCCATTGGTCTTGATTCCCGTATCCTGCAGCATCTGGAATAGGTCACATTTTATCACTCACCCTGGTTTCCCCAGTTGGTCACAAACTCCTTCATAACCCAATGGCACTCACTGGAGGCAAAGATAGTTTGAAAATTGTAAAGAATTATGCAAATTTACACTTTTATTATCATCCTTGAAATGCGGGTAATGGAGTTCAAATTCTCTCCTTTCCATTTAATTTCAATCAAAGAAAGACCCTGCTTGCTTGAAAGTAAAATTTCTACATGGTTCAAATGCATTTTCCATTTTGTATCACTGGGATTTTTAGAGTAAAATTATATTAATGTTAGAAATGTTCTAGGAATTCATATTACTTTGATGATTTCCTACTTTCTTTTTATTATATACCTTTTTGTATTCAAATACAACAATGAGTGAATTAATGGAGGCTGATGGGCGACTTCCTTTTCAAGGTCAGATAATTAGAGGAAATGTGACAAATGGCAGATCATAACAATCTTCATGAACATATGTAGTAGAATAGGACCTAGGATTGATAACATAAAATAAAAAACTCATGAAGCACAATTGTTTTGTTAGCAAATACATTTCTATTTAAAAGCAAAGAAGTCTCCTCCAAGAAACTTTAATTTCAGGTTTTTTAAAGACCGATCCAGTTAAGGAAACCCAGACTCCTCAACTTTCCCTAGTTTTATATTTACCCTCTTCCCAGTGTCTATGGCAAAATTCATACGTTTCATTACTGTACATAGAAGCCTGTAGGCTCTTTCATAATAAATATTTTAAAATTATGCTTCTAAGGCATTTGCAGATAGTGCTAATATTAAATCTCTATGTTTGAAATAGGTCTGGATTTTCAAAGCCCAGCTGGCTCTGCTTCGGCAGATTGAATGCAGGAGGAGTTGGTGCCCTGAGGTGAATGGAGATTTCTGTCAATGGTGCCTCTAGTGAGTCTAGTTGCTATTCCAAAGTGTGAATTTTTGAGTGAGGATATTTGAGAGATAACTTCCTACCACATAAGTTTACCTTTTAGGGCAGTACTATGATTTTTCAGAGTCACATCTCTGTATTTCCCACACATAACCAGTATGGGTTGCCTAAAACAAGGTCAATAAATGTTGAATAGGGAATGAATGAACACTATCACTTTTTTAATGTAGCAAGATAAACAATGATTATATTTATTCACTGAATATAAATAGTTTATAGCATTTACTATGGTGGCAAGCACTTGTAATTGAGCGAAACAGCATCTGATAGCTACATTAATCATCTCATTGTAATTGTGCCCCCAAAGAAATTGAAGGCCAGTGGTAAAGAACAAGCCTATTTTGTTAACTGTGGATGAGAAGTCTTAAATATCAGGATATAACCATTGCAGACTTAATTCTCAAATTTTCATGAACATTTATAACAAATAAAATATAATTTAAGCCGAGGTTGGTTTGGCTCAGTGGTAGAGCATCGGTCTGCGGACTGAAAAGTCCCGGGTTCGATTCCGGTCAAGGGCATGTACATTGGTTGCTGGCAGATACCCTGTAGGGGGTGTGCAGGAGGCAGCTGGTCGATGTTTCTCTGTCATCGACATTTCTGGCTCTCTATCTTTCTCCCTTCCTCTCTGTAAAATATCAATAAAATATATATTTAAATATATCTATATATATATATATAGATATATATATATATATATATATATATATATATATATATAATTTAAAAGTATAAATTTACAGTACCTCCATTATTCTTTATCATTTATTGGTGTTTTGTACCCAGTCACTCCCTCTGGCATTCATTAGGATCTGAGGTTAAGCACTAGGAATCTTTTCCATTGGCACACACGGTTTTCTGTACTATCAGAGTTATATATTATAGTTACCTAAAGAAAGTGTAACCTTAATCTCCATTATCTAAAATCCAGAGAAGGGAATGATTGTCTGAACTGAGGTCAGGTCCCTCCACCTGCCAAACATGAACCAAGCTACTGTATTCAGGTTCTGAAAGGAAGCATCTGAATTTTCTATTGGCCATCAAAGGCTGGCTGTCCTCACTTCAGGAGGCATTACTCTGGAACTTTGAAGCACTAGTGTATAACTCTCACTACACAGTTACTGGTTCTAAAAGTGCCTCCCTGCCGAAACCAGTTTGGCTCAGTGGATAGAGCATCACCCTGCGGACTGAAGGGTCCTGGATTCAATTCCGGTCAAGGACATGTACCTTAATTGCCAGCACAGCCCCGGTGGGAGGTGTGTAAGAGGCACCTGATCGATGTTTCTCTCTCATCCATGTTTCTGACTGTCTACTCCTCTCCCTTAGGCGAGAGGAGTAGACAAATGCCTTCTTCTCTCTGTGAAAAATCAATAAAATATATATTTTTAAATAATAAATAAAAAAATAAAAATAAAAGTGCCTCCTGTATTACACTAGCTAACATACCAGGGTAGAGCTTATGTGTCTTAATGATCTTGTGCCAAGAACATGTCTTCTAAAAGAGTGCCTTTTTTCCCCATAACTCTCTTTTCATAAATCTTTCCACAAGAATCACATAGATTATACCAATATCCCATTTGTTTCCCTGCCAATTTTAACTTTCTTTTAAAAATTCATATATTTGAAAGATAATTAAACAACCCACATTGGTTTTTCAGAGCCATTTTTTGTTCTTTTGGAAAATATACAACGCTAAATACAAATTAATTTGAATGAATGCATGACTTGTTGTCTTAGTATGTTTGGGAGCTATAACAAAATATTGTATATTGGGTAGCTTATACAAAACAAATTTATTTCTCATAGTTCTTGAGGCTGGAAATAGTGTGTTGTGGTTGGCTGTGGACTGTCCTCCGGGATGCAGAGGTCTCATTTATCCTCATACAGTAGAGGAGGCTAAGGAGCTCTGTAGGAATCTCTAATGAGAGAACTAACCTCATTGAGGGCTCCATCCTTCATGACCTAACCAACGCTCAAATACACCTCATCTCCTAATACCATCACATTGGGCATTTGGAATACAACACGTGAATTTGGCTGAGAATAGGAGTGAGGGGGAGAAATATTTCAGACCATAGCACTTAAATGTTCCAGGGATGCCTGGACTTTAGCAATAGCTCCACCCAGAGACTCAATATTCATTTTCTCCATTTCTCACTGTTGCTTCTCTCTGGGAATCTATGGTGTTCTATGCTCCCCAGTCTCCCAGTCTGCAAACAATACATGGTTTTCTATACTATTACTAGTAGCCCTGTACACAAAACTGTGTGTCAGTAGCTCTCTGTGGGGCCTGTCTGCTCCGTGCCCACTGCCCAGAGGCTCACCCTGGCCCAGAGGCCTATTTGTGCCCCTGCCTGGCCGGAGGCCCATCTGTGGCAGGACATGGAATGCTTTCCTGGTCGCCGTGGCAATGAAGCAAGCATTTTGCTAGGCTGCTCACACTGCCCGCTATCAGTGGCTCCCCTCTCCCCCCCCCCCCCCGGGATTCCAGGACTCTGGCAGGGCTGAGAAGACTAGGAGCTGCCATGTTGTAGCTATGGGGACCACCATCTTTGTGGTGGAATGATGGTTAATTTGCATGTTACCCTTTTATTAGATAGGATAGTTATACTTACCTGAAGAAAGTGTAATCTCGCTCTCCATGATCTAAAATCCAGAGAAGGGAATGATTGTCTAAAATGAGGTCAGGTTTCTCCACCTGCCAATCATGGACTAAGCAACTGTGTTCAGGCTCCGAAAGTAAACATCTGAATGTAGTGTAAGATGAGTGGGATCAGAAGAAATGCCCAAAAGAATGGGTGATAAGGGAAGAAAGTTACCATAATAAATGGAATAATGGACAAGAAGTCTAGATAAGAATCTAGACTGGTCTCCTGATAATACACTATTTTCATATACTAACATGTTGGTGTTAGCTTAAATAACTTCAAAAAGAGTCACATCTTCAACAAGAACTTCTCATTCTTTTTCTATTTATAAAAGTTTCAAAGATGTTTTGAGCCTACAAATACATTTTAATTTTTTAGTGTCTTAAAATTGGAACATGGTTGACTAAAACATTTGGTAAGTGGGAAATGGAAGGTTTGATTTTAGGCACAACTAATTGCTTATAAGGAATATTAAAACAATAGCAAGAGATTCGTACTGAAGAATGTCTCAAGAGTGTTTTCTATTAATTAATGTAATCTTTATAATATTACTAGAGGCCCAGTGCATGAAATTCATTCAGGGTAGTGGGGAGGGGGCGGTGTGTCCCTCAGCCCATTCTACAACCTCTCCAATCTGGGACCCCTCATGGGATGTCTGACCACCCGTTTAGACATCCTACCAGGATCGGGTCTAAACGGGACATCCCTCTCACAATCCAGAACTTCTGGCTCTCAACTGTTCACCTGCCTGCCTTCCTAATAGCCCCTAACAACCTCTTCCTGCCAGCCTGATCACCCCCTAACCACTCTCCTGCTAGCCTGATCGGTGCCTAATTGCTCCCCTGCCAGCCCAATTGCCCCTAACTGCCCTCCCCTGCCATCCTGGTTACCCCTAACTTCCCTCCTCTGCCACTCTGGTCACCCCTAACTATTTTACCCTGCTGGCCTGGTCACCCCTAACAGCCCTCCTTTGCCAGCCTTGTTACCCCTAAGTGCCTTCCCCTGCTTGCCTGATCACCCACAACTGCACTTCCCTGCAGGCCTGCCCCTCTCCCAACTGCCTTCCCCTGCAGGCCTGGAACCCCCAACTGCCCTCCCTTGCTGGCCTGGTCACCCCCAAATGCCCTCCTATGATGACCTTGTCACCCCTAACTGCCTACAACTGCCCTCCCCTGCAGGCCATCTTATGTCTTGGATTGACAGTCAATTTACATATTACTCTTTTATTCAATAGGATTATCCACATCAAATAGATGGCAATACTGAGGCCAGAAAGGTTTAACTTTCCAGTGATCATGTGTTTAATGAATAGTAGAGCTTTCATGTAAACCTAAAAATCTTGTTTTCATAGCCTGTGCTTTTAACCTTTGTGATATTCATAAATATGGAAATAAAATGCTAGTAGGGACATATAGGCATACCTTAGAGATATTGTGGGTTCAGTTCCAAACCATAGCAATTAAGCAAATATCACAATAAGTGAATAACTTGTATTTTTTGGTATATTTCCAGTGCATAAAAACGTTATGTTTACATTATGTTATTGTCTACTAAGTGTGCAGTAGCATTATATCTAAAAAAAATGCCAATGTACATACCTTAATTAAAATTACTTTATTGTTAAAAATGCTAGCTATCACCTGAGGCTTCAGAGAGTCATATTATTTTTGTTGCTGGAGGGTCTTACCTTCAGTTTGTAAAAAAAGGCAATATCTGCGAAATGCAAAAATGCAAAGTGCCTGTAGTCCATAGACTTGCTTCATATTTTTCTTAGGCTGCATGTTGGCTTGTTCAAATTCTCTGATTTGCATTAGTATCTCATCCTATTTTATCTTTTGCCTGTATTTTTCTGCTTACTCATACTTTATTCTGTCTTACAAGTTAAATTTGTGCTTGACTCATCATAAAATTCTTGACTATCTTAAGGAATCTGTTGAGCATCAGTTCCCAAACCTAATCTACCTTTTCTATTGGTAGTTCCAGGTTGTAAGACAGGAGTTTTAGGATATGAGTGGCACTGCTCTCAAGTAATTTAGGGGCTGGAATATAAATTAAAGGTGCCCGAACAGCCTTTGGAAGTTCACTCTTGGATTCAGTACCTGTTTCTTATCCGATCTGCTCAGGACTGCATCACGTGGGACCAATTGTAGCCACCTTGATTCAGCCTTTGGCACAAAGTCTCAGAGGACATTAAATCTATGCCTCAGTATCTCATAATATTACCATCATTCATTTTACCTCACTCTACTTAAAAAAAAAGAACAAGAAGAGAAGTCCTGACTAAAGACATTATTAAAGCTGAAGGAGTCAACTTGGGGAGGTAAAATTCACAATCATGTACAATGTCATGAGAGATATTTCTTTATACTATTAGAATGTCCACTGTCTTATATAAGCTTACATTATATAAACTCTAAAAAAAAACTTGTTCTGCTTCTAATGTATGCTCCTTATACCATAGTTCTTTATTAATACCCTTTTACGAATAAAATTGGTAGAAGAGAAATTATACATCGAAATTATTGCTGACACTAATCCTATTTCCAGCTTTAGCCAAGACATTCAGCATATTCTCCCCATCCATCAAGCTGATTGTGATCAGGTGGGTCTTCTGCCTTTTTTGTCTCCTTCTGCACTTCTGAGAAAACAATTTTATTTCTTTCCTCATAGAAAAAACACAGGACATCAGGAGGGTCTTTTTCTTAGCCGCCATTCTTCCTCCAACCTCTTCTCTCTGGTGATATAACTTCTTTGCTCACCTTCTTCTACTTATGTATCTTCTCAGTGGAAGAGGTATAACAACACCTTTCCAAGGCAAATCATTCCTATTATTTAGGATCTATTTCTTCATTATTTTTATGCCAATTATGCCAACATTTGCCCTCTCTTTTGGATATTTATCCTCTCTCTTCCTATTGGTTCTTTCTTTCTAGCATATAAATGTGCTAGAAAGATGTCAACTATAACATCTTAAAAATAAAACACTAAGAGCCAAACTTTTGTCTCTCTTGGACCACAATTATATATTATTTCTTTCCTTCAAAATATTTATCTATATACTGTTGTCTAGTGACTTAGATTAGATATAGAATAAACTTGAACTACATTGCTATGCATTCATCTATTCAATCAACAACTACTTATTGAGTGTCTGCTGCTGACTAGTAACTGATCTGTTGTTTGAGGTATATCAGTGAATAGGTCAGATATGGTCTTTGGCTTCATAGGACCTGATACCAGGGTAGGAGACATGATCTTTCATGAAATGGGCCCGATTGTCTACTGAATGCATATCTATATGTCTAAATATTTCTCCATCACACTGTCTATCATTTATATGAATCTATCTACCATTAGCTATTGCTTATACTCTAATTGAAACCCATGCTTCAAATTCAACTAAGCTCTTGCAAGTCCATGAATATACTTTAGAAAGTCTTATTAATTCCTTTGCTATAATGCATTTTATGCTTCCTCTAATTTTTTCTTTGCATCATTCAAAACTCAGTCTTTCCAGTCTGGATTGTATATGTATACTCTGTGTTTCCACATCACCCTTTCTCCCCAAATTATCAAAGCATCTCACACTAGGTTGTACTTATTATTGCTTTATTTTTCCAGTCTCTTTTCCCCTGTTCCCCACCCCCCCAGCAAATGAACATCTTGGGTTCATGTCATGCAGGTACATCCTTTCTATGCTCATTACATAAAATCTCAATTACTCCCAGAAAGTGATACTTGTCTTTCCCAGACTTCAGCAATCTGAGGGTAAATGTAAGGTTAAATTAACGCTAGTAACAGAAAACTCTACTTATTCTTGTCAGCATCTCAATGACTTGAACTTATGCTGTAATGTTCCTGGGAGTCCTCAAAGGATGTCTGCTATGAGGTCATATGCATGCCTGATAATGCTGGCATTTGCTATTAGTTTAGATGAGCAACTGCTGAATACTAAGTGGAGGCCAGGCATCCTCATTAACCATGGAGCTCCTGGTCTCTGTGGCTCTTTTTCTGATCACTGAGAATCACCACAAAAATCCACATAATACAACAACCTTAATGTGCCACCCACCATCCTGCCATTTTTTATTGTCTGGAGACATAGGATTCAGACACTGTCTCAGTGTCAAATACCAGGCTACACAATAATAGCTTTTACAGATTCCCCTTCATCTCTATATTCTCAGACCTCAGCCCCAATTCATGATGCAAAGTAAAGGAGAACACTGCATTGTTCAGTGTCCTTTTTATTTTGTCTCACTCAACAAATATCCACATCCAAAAATCTTCCCTTTCCCCTTCCACCAAAATAAGCGCATTTTCATGCAAACCAACTGCTTGAAAATCTGTTTACCAGCTCACCAGGCAATCCCAGGCAAGGTTTAAGTTTCAATTTGTATTGGAAGTAGTACACTTGATAAGCATAACTTCCGGAAATATGTTGATCGAATAAATGGCAGAATTAATGAAAGGGTGATTAAATGCACTGTAGCAGCTCACTGCTTTCATTTTTTTCTATGACTGTCTATCTCACCCACCATTTGGAACACAAGAATATTAAGCTAGAGGCTATATGAGCAAGTGAGCATTTGGATTGCAGGAAATAAATATAAAACAGAGCATTGAAAACACTATATTTTAATGTTATATGAGAAAAAAATGTCTAGAGCCATTACCATTCATCATCATCAACATAACGAAGCAATAAAATCATCTAACTTAAGCCAAGTATGTGCCTTGATTTCTTTTTCCTATATCTAGACAGCCAAATGATTCTGAGGGAAATGCCTTAGCATGAAGCATTACTTTTCTGTGGTAGAAAACAGAAGACCTTGCCTTCAGAGTCAATCATGTTGAACTTAGCCTGGTGGAGGAGGAACTCTGTTTGTAGGTCAAGGGGAGAAAAATTTGGGAAGACTCATTAAAGAAAGAAAACTATGAGGGGGCTAATGGTTGCCATCAGAATATAATTTGTGTGAGAAGAGCCAGATAACAAATTAACCTTCTCTATAGACCCATAAGCCACGGTTTTGACCATATGGAAGCTCACATTCACACTGAGTGAATGTAAATAAAGGTTTTCAACTCCAGAGCTATCAAAGCCATTTATGTTTCTGGCTCAGCAAGCCTTTCAGTTCCTTCCTAGACATAGTTAGCATAAAAAGGCATCCCGCTGTTTTCACTACATTTGGATGAAAAAATAGTTTATGCCCCAATCCTTATTTGTTTTCTCCTAATAGGTTTTTGAAAGAGAAAACATATATCTTATGCTTTACATTGCTACTTCCTGACTGAAATGTAATGACTCACCAATTAAAAACCTGTATACCAAGAAGAATGAAATGTGACATTTTCCCTGTCTCCACATTATCAATGTTCCAAAAGAAGTAAAAATTTACAGTGAATTACAACTGTAAGGACCTGGGAATTCAATAATCGTGTGTGATGTTTATTGCATTTATGCCTTGGGCTTCGAGAGGCAGCCTTAGATATTTTGGAAATCAACAGGCTACTGGTTCCGGTGCGAATGACTGCGGTGGGTTAATGTTCTACCTGCCTTCCGAAATTTTGGTTTCACATTGAGAATGAGCCAAGACTTGCAATCTTTCTGAGTTAGCTGGTAATAAAATGCCTTCACGCTGTGTGTACTCTATATAGGAAATTGTGATTGCCACCAGGCAGGTAAGTTTATGGGTGTTTGTACTTAAATTGATGAAAAAATTAAGAACCATATATTATTTGCGGGAGAAATCCTTAGCAAAAGGCTTCAAATATTCAGAAGCAAAATTTGGGGATGGGTACACAGCCACATCTTAGTGTTCTGTAAGAAATTAAAGATAGTTGCTAATGTCATTAAGAATTCCAGGGGATGCAGTATCAAGTGTTCAGTTATTTTATTTTACTCATTAATATGTATGGTATTAATGAACACCCAGGAAAAGGACCAAGCTGCTGACTCAATGGGAGGGCTTCCACCGAGAGCAAGAACTATCTGCACATGCACACATGTTCGCATGTGCACACAAATACACACA